>VWYI01032109.1:25267-187364 GCA_013399455.1 Anthoscopus minutus
GGAGCGAGGCTCGAGCGCCGCCCCGGCCGCAGGGGCGGGACCACCTGGTGGCGGGGAAGGCGGGGGCGGGGCCTCGCGCAGGCCGTCCCGGTGCGGGGGGGGTGCCGGTGAGTGTCCGCCTTTCCCGGTACCGAGCGCAGGAGCGCAGCCGGGCTGGACTCGCCCGGACCCGCCGCCGCCGCCAACGGCAATGCCGAGGCACCGCCCAGCGCCCGCGCGGGGTTGCGGCTCATGGAATGTTGGGGCTCGGGAGGAACACCGCGTTCGAACGGTCCCCGCGAGCCGGGGGCGGGGCGGCACCCACCCCACCGGGCTGCTCCGTCCGACCGGGCATGGAACATCTACAGCTGCTCTGGTCAACCTGTGCCACTGCCCCTCCACGCGCCTGGGGAAGAATTTCATCCTAATATCCAATATGTGTCCACTCTTTCGCTTTAAAGCCATTACCCCCTTTTCTCATCCCGTGTAAAAAGTATCCGCCCGTGTAAAGTCACTCCCTCTTTTTTTTAAATATGTCAACAGCAAAACTCACCCTAGAATTCACATTTTCTCGTTACTGGATGAGGATGGGCACACCACAATCAAGTGCTTAGACCAGGCAAAAATGTTTAATGTCTTCACTTCAGCTTTCAACACCAGTGATGGGCTCTAGGGGTCCTGGAGCTGGAGGACCATGGCTGTGAGAAGGATAAACTCCCAGTCAATCCCAAACTTGCACAGGATTCTGCTGTTTCAGCTGAATCCCTTTATAAGGATGGTGTATGGGGCCTTATGGAATTTATCCGAGAGTACTCAAAAGAACTGGGGGATGTCATCATGAGACCTCTTTCAAGGATTTTTGAACTGCCATGGGAATCTGGAGAGATCCTGCTTGACTGGAAACTGGCGAACATTTTCCCAGTTTTCTGAAAGGATAAGAGGGATGATCCTGAGCACTACAGGCCTGTCAGTCACATTTCAATGCCTGGTAAAATCAGGAGAAGATTGTTCTGAGAGTTATAAAAAAATATCTGAAGGACAATCCAGGCATCAGTTACAGCCAGCACAAGTTAATGAGGGAGAAGTTCTGCTTGAGAAACTTGATTTCCTTTAAGGACAAGGTGACTCAAGTAGTTGATCCAGGGAAGCCTTGATAAAAAATTCGGAGTTCAGTAAAGCTCTCAATAGTGTCTCTCCGAGGATTCTTCCAGACAGAACACATATGGGCAAATATGTCATGCAATGGGTGAGCAATAGGCTCTCAGGTCGGGTTACAGGTGACATCAGACTGGTGACCAGTCACTAGTGGGGTTCTGCAGAGCTCCATTTTATGGCAAATGCTCTTCAAATCTTCATAAACAACTTGGATGCAAGACTCAAAAGATACACTGAGTTTGCCAACATATCTGAAGCAAGGCAGCTGTACCAGCAGACCCCCCTGACCAGGCAGCCTGTAGCAGGCACCAAACACAGGTTGTCTTTTGCTGGTCCTGTCCTTGAGTTTTACCCACAGGCTCTCAACCTGTGCATGGCTGTTATTCAGAGGCAGCTCTTCACTATCTGTCCCTTCCTTAGGAAAGTCCAACACCCCTGCCCCTCCTTCCCATCCTCTCTTCTGAAATCTTGTAGTCCTCCATTGAAGTGTTCCAGCTGTGTGATGCATCTGTTTCTTTGACAGCAGTTACATCATAGCTTAATTGCACCAGGGTTTCTAACTCCTCCTGCTTGTTGCCATGCTACATGCTTTGGTGTGGAGACACTTCAGCTGGGGGCCTTTCCACCGTTTGGAGGAGCCCTGTCTACTAATTCTTTTGAGAGGATTTATGGGTATTATACTGTTGCTTCCTAAGGTGTTGGTGTTTCCTGGCTCCTCTCTAACACCCAGAAATACATCCCTATTGCCTGCTCACTGTCATTTAAAGCTCTGCCCCCTTTTTCCTGTCCACCCTCAGCCCATTTCCCCACCAAGCCACAACAAGATCTGGTACCCTCCAGAACTAACATCCAACTTCAGACTCCCACCAGCTCCATGCTCCAAAAGGTGGCCTGCGGCCTCCCACTACCTAGTGGGACACTGGCATGCTCCATCCAGGAGCACCTGCTCTACAGAGCTGCCATTTAGTTCAGAGAGAATCATCTGGAAAGCATCTCCCCATTACCAGCCTTGTGCTTGGGGCAAGAGCAAGGACGATCCACCCCTACCCTCCAAAGTCAAGCCCCACAGCCCCCCAAGGAAAGAAGAGCATTGCACCCACTGTGTCCTGGGTTTATTTACACCACAACCTCTGTGTGGGTGGGCAGGGAGGGATACTGGGCAGCCCACCCCAGGGCAGCCCAGCCCTGGGCCGATTCAAAGGCAAGGCAGGCAGCGAGGCAGCAGCACAGGGAAAGGAGCAGGGAGCACGCCCAGAATCGGGCTCTGGCTCCCTCGGCACTACAGACATAAGCAAGCCCCAGCACTGGGACGCTGGGGAAGAGGCGAGGGTCACTTTTAGCAGCAAATGCCTCATCTTCCTCCAAGGCAGCAGGGAGGACAGTGGCATGTGATGGAGCTGGGCTAGTGCTCAGGCAGTTAAACAAAAAAAAACAAAGAAAAAGGCAGAGGGTGAAGCGAAGAAACATGGAGAACAGCTCTTCTGCTCTGCAGAGCATGGAGTTAAACCAAGGGTCAGGATGCTCTGCCTTCCCTCCTCTCGGCACAGCAGCAGCTCCAGGCACAGCCTTCCCTGTGTGCCCAGTGCCAGGCACCGCCCCAGCCAGTGACACAGCCTGTGGCGTGCCCCTGGCCACATACACCAGGCTCCTGCTCCCACGCTGTCCTTCCACCCGGCCCCGGGAGGGGAGAGCAGTTCAGGTGGCAGTTTGATGGCATGGCTGACGGTCCATGTGGGCAGCAGCGTCCTCTGTGCTCTGCCAGGCACAGGTGGGATGGAGGCTGAGGTGGCTGAGCTTTGCCCTCCAGCCCCTAGTGCAGTCCAGCTCCCACCTCCCTTATAGGAAACCCTCCTTCTGGAACTGCTCCTTCAGGATGTCTCTGTACTGGTCAAAGCCACCCTCGATACGTGTCACGGTGCCGCTCTCACACACCCAGAGCTCCTGGCACACTAGGCGGATGAAGCGCTCATCATGGGACACCAGGATTATACCACCCTGTCAATATACAAGGGGGAAAATTGGGAACTTAGTTGAGCATGCCCCAGGACTGGTGGCATGGAGACCTTGTGCCTCTGTCGAGCCTTTGCCCAGCACTTCAGGTTTCCATCCACTCCCAGGAAAACTTAACAGTATTTTACTGGCAGGGAGCTCATCCCTTCAGGGGGACAGTCAGATCACCTACGGAGGAGCCATGTGCAGCAGTAACACATTCAATCTTCACTCTCAGAAGGCAATTACAAGGTTTTACTGGCTCTCCAGGTCTCCAACAACTTAAAGGACGGAGAATCCACACAAAGTAACAGTGAAAAGCAGTCTGGGTAAGGCCCTGACCAGCCTCAGCTAAGCTTTTCTGTCACAGGAAAACTGCCCCAAACTGAGCAACAACCAGTGAGATCCAGGTTGATCACAGTGGTATCTGGAGGCTGAGTCTTTGGAGATGAGGAATAAAACATGCCTAAGGAAGATCTGAGCAGCCCCAAGGCAGGGCTGGGAGCAGTACACAGCACGTGAGAAGTCAGTAGGTTAGGATGGAACAAGGTGCTCTCTGGGCTGCTAACTGCCTCTCTCAGCTACTCCTAGCCAAAGTCATCAAGTAAAGAAACCACCAGGATGGATGGCTAAGGTAGAAATGTGATTCATTTCACAAATTCTACCCTAGACTTGAAGTAACTGCTGGTATTTCACCATCCACCTCTGGCTGAAATACCAAGTAACTTCAGCTGGAAGCTGCAGGAGGCATTAGGAAAACAAAACATGTTGCTGGGAGAACCTTACCCGGAACTTATTCAGTGCCTTTGCCAATGCCTCAATGGTCTCCATGTCCAGGTGATTTGTTGGCTCATCCAGGATGTAAAAGTTTGGACTGGAAGAGAAGACAGCTCTGAGGATGCACTGGGTCTGTATCCTCACTGCTGCTTTAGCTGCTTAGAGCCACAGCCAGTGGCACATGCCTGGCCCCAGGATTGGTGCTGCCCAGTCCCAGGGACACCTCTTATCCCACGAGCCCAAAGCAGCAGGAAAAAACCACTTGCCTCCTTCCACACAGTCTCCCCACAGTGACACCTCCCTTTCCATAAAACCCCCCAAGGACAAGGCTTCTGTGGGGTAGCAGAAAACCCCAGGATGCCTGCCTTCCAAGCTCCAGGGATGAAGCCATGCAAAAATTAACAGCATTTGAGAGAACATTACCAGGGCATAGTCATCTGGGCAAAGGCCACACGACTCTTCTGGCCTCCAGACAGGCTGGCCACAGGACGCACAGCCAGCTCTCCAGAGATGCCGTAGCTCCCCAGCTGATGCCGGTACTCCTCCTCTGTCTTCCCTGCAGGATCAGGTCACAACACAGCTATGGCACACCTGGTGTGACACAGAGCCACAGCTGGGCAGCCTCTGCCAGAGTTCAGCAGCACTTCCAGGCAATTCCCTCCTATGCAGGGGGTTTGCAGGGAGAACCTGACTGACACAGTCAGGAGAGGGGCTGCAGGGCTGGTGACTGACATCAAATGATGCTACTCCCAAGCCACCGTGTCAAGCAATGGAGGAGGGAACCAGAGGTTTTGGCAGCTAGGAAAGGGGGATCCAGTGCTCATCCTATGAGCAGGAAAGTAGCTCATCTGCCCTCAAAACCTGGCACCAGCCTGAGATCTGCAGACTACCAGCTACCCTTGCTTCTCATGGCTGATGACCTGAACTTGGCTGGACAACGGGAGTAATCACAGCGTTGGCAGTGACCCTTAAGCACTGATGGGACAGAGCCTTCTGCCCAGGACCATGAACAAATCAATGTTCCTCCATGCACAGCAAAGGAGACCTCTGGGAATAACAAAAACTCACCAGGGAACTTCCTTGCCAATAACTCTACAGCACTGATATTCAAGTCTAGTTGATCCACATGATGCTGGCTGAAATAACCAATCTTTAGGTTTCTGCAGAATGAGAAGAGTAAGGATTAGGAGGTGGTAGCAGACCCTACAACTACAGCATTCATAGCTGCAGTGCCATAAGGACGCACATGTGGGGGTGTGCTGGACCCATTTTTGTTGCTCAAGCAGCTACTGCTCCAAAGCCCAGCCCAGGAGTCCCCGAGAAGCACCATTCTTCCCAGTCCTCCAAAGCCCAGCCCGCCAGTCCTCCAGCCCTTCCAACCAGGTACCTGTGAGCATGTCTGATCCCCCTGACTGGTGCCAGCTCCCCCATTAAGATCTTTAGCATGGTTGACTTGCCAGCTCCGTTTTCCCCAACCTAGAGAAGCAGCAGCAGCATTGGAGAATGTGAAATCCATTAAGGCACTTCAGAGAGGGGGGCAGTGTCAGGTAATTTCAGTTCTTGCAGATGATGAGGGGGAGCAGGACAGAGCATAAATGGTGACTTCAGCTACCAGGAAGCTGCACTATCACTGACAAGTAGTATTGGCAGTGCCAGATGTTCCCTCCCAAACCCTCAAGCCTAAGAATTATCCAGCCCCAGCCTCATCAGCAAGCACAGTGTCTGCTGCCCCATCCAGTGCAGCAAGGCCTCCACTACATGCTGCTGTCATCTAACAGGAGTTGTATATGGATACAGTCTCTTCTTAGAGGCATCCAGTGAAAGGATGAAATCACAAATTCTAAATGGTGCTAGGAAAAATGTTCCAGTGTTCCTCAAAATGAGGATGATCAAATTTTGTGATGGGACCCAGCAGAATGGAGGAAACAGTCCTCCCTGGAAACATCCAGAATTCAACAGGACAAGGACCTGAGCAATCTGACCTGCAATCAAAGCTATCACTGCTTTGAGCAGGGTCCTCCCAAGGTCCCTCACAGCCTCCATTAGTCTACAATCCCACATACCACACAGATGCGGGACTCCAGGTCAGCAGAGACAGAGAGGGAATGAAAGATGTAGTGACTTGGCTCATAATAGAAGTCTACTTCATCCAGCTGCAGGATTGGCGGGGAGAACTTCTCAAAGCCATCAGGGAACCTGAGAAGGCAGGAAGAGGTGAGAGATGGCCAGGAACTTGAGACTCCCAACTGCCTGGAACAACCTCTGTAACCCTCCAGGTGACAAGGAGGGCTCCCTACCATGCCTCAGGGAAGGATGGCCACGAAAAGGCAACAAAGACCTGCAGCCTTGGCCCCAGGAAGGAACCCAGCCTGAATGAGGGGACCCCTCTGGTCTCCCTGTCAGAGTAAAACTAGCCCACACAAAGGGGTGGTTGTCCCAGCTGGAACAGGACCCTGGAGAATCTCATGTCAGAAATGGAGCCAGGTGCCCTCCAAACAATGGCTCAGGGGCCACTTACCTGATGATCACCTCAGATTCTTTGTCCACAGGTTTCAGCACTGGCCTGAAAGAAGAGGGGACATATAACCAAGGTGCTCTGCACTGCGGGTCTGCTCCCACATCAGAAGGCCAGGTAGGGACTTTAGCTCTGCGACACCTCATCCTAACCAAAGTCTCTGGACCAGAGACAGGCACCCAAAAAGCCCAAACCACAACTGTATCTGCCAGGTACCCTGTGAACCTCCATTTCTTCCTCTGAGCACTTCCCCTTTCCCAACTCCAGAGACGATCAGGATAGGCACTCACAGCTTCTCCAACAGCTTGAGCTTGCTCTGGACTTGGGATGCCCGGTTGGCGTTGTAGCGAAAGCGGTCAATGAAAACCTGCAAGAGAGAAAAGCATCAGAGAGCCCCAAGTGCCCTTCAGCACCTGCCACCCTGCTCCACTGCCAAACCTACAACAATACAACCACTAAGGCACAGAGAAAGGGACAAGGCTGGGAGAATGCCTCAGCTCCACTGGCTTCTTCCAGTACCTGGATGTGTTCACGGTACTGCTGCTGGGCTTCATACTCTCGCTGCTGGTTCTTCAGCCGCTCCTCCTTGATCTTTATGAAGTTCTCAAAGTCCCCACGGTACATGTCCAGCCGCTGCGAGTGCAGGTGGATGATGTCCGTGGCCACCGCGTTTAGGAAGTTCCTGTCGTGGGACACCACGAGGATGGTCGACTGCCAGGTCTGGAGGAGACAGCAAGAAGGAGGCCTGAGCACCAGAGCACAGGGGTTGGTCCCAGCACCCAGGGAGGTGAGGACATCTCCCTCCCTCACCCTTTCTTTGTATAAATGCCTTCTGCCATCCCCCTACCTGCAGGTAGCTCTCCAGCCACAAAATTGCCCTCACATCCAGCATGTTCGTTGGCTCTGAGGGAAGGGGAAAAGGCACTGAGGTCAGGAGGGATGAGGATGGCTGGATTATACTTTTTTCCCATAGGAAAGCTTAGTCATCTGCATTGGGGAGGAAAGAACCTGCATGGAGACCTTCTCTGTCCAGCTCACAGGACTCACATGTAGGGTGTGATGTGGTGTATGCATGGGGGCTGAGGCTTGGGCAGGGATGCTCCCCCCACTCCACGCCGATACTCAGACTCTGGTGCCTCACAGCAGCATCTCACACAGATCCCTACCCAACCTGGGCATGGTCTGCAGTGAAGGGACTTCCCCCAGCATAGGCTAGCAGCCAGGGTGCATTCCAGGGGCTGGCAAGGGGAAGGGAACAAAACTTGGGGCACAATGACATGCAGACCTGAAGCACAGGGCAAGGCCCTGCTGAGCACAGTGAGAGCTGCTGCCCAGGCAGATTTCCCTGTGCCACTGCTACCAACCGTGCCGCCAGGCCAGCCTGTCACACAGGGCTATTTTGAGCAGGCAGATAAAGGCCATGGCATGTTCCCATCCCCAGGAAGGGCACAGGCAGGCACAGCAGTGTCAGAAGGGGACCCACAGTATCAACTTACCATCCAGCAGAAGAAGATCTGGCCTGGGGAAAAAAAAAAAAAGACATGGGTATCAAAAGCAGAAGGAGCACAGGGTCAGTGCAGAATGTCTCACTACACACACACAGCTTCAGTGCCTCCAACACCCCCCACCCCAAGAGCCTGGGTTGAGTGGACCCCCAGGCAGCACCCCTGCACCTTGCAGCATGGACAACAAGGAGGCTTAACCCTATAGCATGAAGGCCTGGACACCAACCTGGCAAACAGGGCTCTGGCTAAGGCCAGTCTCATTCTCCAGCCTCCAGAAAACTCTCTGAGGAAAGAAGATGCAGAGAAGGGTTACTGTTCAACACAGAACCATTCTGTGTTTGCCTGCCTGCAGGATCCCTGCAGAGATTTCAGCCACAGCACAAGATCTGCAGTCCAGCAGGAAGGCGGCTGGAAACCACAGGCACCCCCAGGGCAGGATACCACACTGGATAGGCAAGAATAGACCCTTGCTCTTCCTTACAGCCACAGTAGTGCCTGGGGGCTCAACTGGAATACCTCCCCAGCCCCATCACTGTGTCAGTGCCCAAAGCTTGGAAACTTACTTGGTTGTCTGCTGTTGCATCTTTGCATTAAAGCCCAGCCCAGCAAGAATGACAGACGCCCTGAGGAAAAGGGAAGAAAACTGGAATCCGGCTACAGCATCCAATGGCAGAGCAGAGTCTGAGGTCTCAGATCCACAACCACCAAGGGAACTCTGCTATATATTTTGAAGCCATTCTGGTGCAGGAAAGCTTCCCTGCATATCCAAGCGAAGCACTTGGCTAGAAAATGCAGCCCAGCAGGGCACAACACCCACATGAAGCCCCAAGAGATTTGCAAGGAGTTTTCATCTCTTTGGCCAGGAGGAGAGTCACATCACTACTACCATTCCAAAAATGCTCCCCAGGCACC
The DNA here is from genome assembly GCA_013399455.1 of Anthoscopus minutus. Lineage (NCBI taxonomy): Eukaryota > Metazoa > Chordata > Aves > Passeriformes > Paridae > Anthoscopus > Anthoscopus minutus. The sequence continues at coordinate 34,100 of VWYI01032109.1, forward strand.
AGGAAGCTAGGGAGGTCAGAGAGCAGCAGCAGCAACAACAATACAAGCCATTTGGGGCAAAAAAAGTCCTTCCAGCTTCAGCAGAAAGCTCGACTATTCCTAAACCAGCAGAGCTGTGACAGAGAAGAGACAAGAACAGCAGAGAAAATCCCATCCCCACACGCTGGATGCCAGGGCCACAGCATCACCCTTCCATATCCCAAACCACTGCTCAGACCTGGCCATGCCAACACACAGTGGTGCTCACAGGGCTGTCTCACCTTGCTGGGGCCTTGTCTGCCTCAATCTCCTCCAACTTAGCATAGATCTCCGATAGTCTGGCACCTTCTGTCCCTTCTCCCCTAGGGGAGAAAAAGGAGGAGTGTGTGGGACTCACCAAGTCAGGGTTTGAGTGCTGTAGTTGGCTGATCTTCCCAGATAGGACTAAAGTGGGCAAGATACAGCCCACCCCTGCCAGAGCCTTTCTTTGGAAGGGAGCGAACTCAGAATAAGACCTTGTAGTCAAGAAGCCCCAGCAGGGCTGGAAATCCAGGGGACCACCTCACCTGCCAGCACTGATCTTGGCTGTCAGGTCCCTCTCCTCCCGCAGCAGGCTCTCACGAGTGGTGTCGCACTCCAGCACGCTCTGCAGCGCCGGTGTCTCATCCCCTGCCACCTCCTGCTCCACATGCAGGATGCTGATGTGTGAGGGGATGCGCAGGCTCTGGCTGGCAATCATCTTCAACAGCGTGGTCTTCCCCAGCCCGTTCCTGCCCACCAGCCCGTAGCGCCGTCCAAAAGCCAGGTTCAGGTCTGCTCCCGTCAGCAGGACACTGAAGCAAGGGAACAGGCAGGTCCCTGGTCAGACTGTCCCATGAAGAGGAGATAACCGATAGGAGAAGAGATAACAGCCACCTGCCCCTGGAGTATTTCAGGCTGTGCTGTAACCAAGCAAAAATCACAGGCTTCTTGTGCCCAAAGCCAGCAGGGTCAGTGCCCACCTTGCTTCCTGATCTTTGCCACACTCTCTGTAACTTCTCAACTGCTCTCTAATCCAGTCTCAATCCCCCATGGTCCAAAATCTCAGCCAGGGTCTGTCCCACATCCCCAGCGCACTCACCGCTCACCGAAGGACACATCAAAGTTCTCGATGCGCACATCATACGACTTGTTCTTGCCTGAGGACTCCATGCGAGTCTCCTTCTTGCTGGAAGCTTGGCTGGCTGATGCCTCCTCAAGGACTCTGTGGACAGGCAAAGCACAGAGGGGGACTCAACAGGAAAGCTCTGGTACAGCCAGATCTCAGCCATGCTCAGCAGAGCAGGATGGGGATGTTCAAAGTGCCCTGCAAACCCACACAGGGCCAGATGACTTCAGGGAATCTCGCTCCAGCCTCTTGTCCTGCTTGGCTTTCAGCCTGGCTTCCGCCTTCTCCAGTTTCTTGGCATTCACCATCTGGAACACAGAACAGAGTTTAAAGACGAGAGAGCATCTTCAGCAAAATCCCTAAAAGTCCAGCTCTAGGAGGTAAAAGATAAATCAACCTCTCAAGCCTGGAAGAACGAGAGGGAGGAAGGACAGCGAAACTGGGACAGATTCAAGCTCATTTTGAGGAGGCTAATCAGGCCAGAAAGCTACCTCAGGAGTGAAGTCCTAAATCAACAGCTCATACACAAGTTTTGCCTCAGCAATGCAGAGGTTTTGGCTGACCCTATCATACAGTAAGTTTCTGTAGTTCCAGGGACCTGGATCAGCCAAGTCACTTCAACAGCAGCAACCTGCCATCCCAGCCTCTTCTGGTATGCCCTGCAACCACCCTTGAAGTGCACCATGAGGTGTTTCCTTTCCAACCCATTAAACGTTAGTCAGTTTGTAACAAACTCTTCTTGAGCAGTGGATCAGAGACAAAAAGCATTTAATTAGCCCTGAAGTCAAGAAGGCGCCAAGTGTTTTAACCTGGCTTCTGGTCTTGGCCAGGCTTTCAGGCCACTCCAGCTTACTCCTACATAGAGTCAAATATTTGTGGCTGACCAAGAACACTCCTAGATATTTCTAGGCAACTCTGCAGGCACCAGAGCACGTTACAGACCTGCATGCCAGACTGAAGAGTGTCTTGTTACTAGAGCTGTGACCCCATCTACAGAGTCACTCTGTAAACTATACCCAGCTTTCTCAATATCCTAGTAAGACATCTCCCCCCAAGCTTGACAGGCCTCCAGAGGCCTTCTCTGAATTGTCTCCAATTTTTCTAAAGATCCTTTTTTGAGTTGCACACAGGAAAGCTTGGAAAGTGAATCCAGCCTCCACAACTCTGGAGTCAAAACCAGCCGGAGCTGCCAGCTTTTGCTTAAGGCTCCCGTTCAGGCACGTGGGAATCATTTTAGGTCTCAGCCTCCAAGTGAAGGGCTCTCATCCTCAACACATTAACCCATGGAAAGGGAGCTGTGTGAGGGACCAGCCTGGCAAAGACACAGCCCACGCTCTACAGCTACTGCTGTCCTTGCTTTGTGGATGTACAACTGCAACTCACCCATGCTCAGACTTTGGAACATCCGAGACAGACGGTAAGCCAGACTGTTCCTGAGCAGCTATGCATTCCATCAATACAGATGTCCCAATTTCCTCGGGTCATGGAGTGGAACTACTTCCAAACTTCTCTGCTCTTGATCATTTCCCAAACCACAACAATCACTGCTGCCTCTAGAGCTGGGCTTACAATGTCCCTGCAGCGGCACTCCCCTAACTTCCCACCTGTAACACCCCTGCTCCTGCCATTACCCAGAGCTTTACCCCTCACTGAATATTCAAGATGTCATCCAGGGATATCCTGTATTCTCAAAGGCCTTGCTGTAGGAGCCAAAGGTCCTCAAAAAAGTCACAGTTCACTAAGAAATTACAGCAAAATAGATCTCATCAGATTAACAAGTTGCTAACTTACGTGGAACCTCTTCACCAGACCAAGGTCAAGAGTTTACCAAATGACAGAGAGCCTGACAAGGAGGAGTAGCACCCCTGCAGCTCTACTAACCAGGATGCTGCCTGCCTCGGCTGCTCTCTAAGGGCAACCTGGACTGGAGCAGGGCAGGGCACTGCCGCCCCACGTGTCAGCTGCTCCCACAAGGAAGGGCACAGTCCTCACTTACCGAGGCCTGTCCTCTCTTCAGCAACAGCCCTGGCAGCAGATCCGTGCTGGTGCCGCCTGCAAGGAGATGGTGGGGTTGGAGTTGGTGAGCACGTGTGGCAGAGACACTCTCCCTTAATGACCATCCATGCCCACACATGACTGATCCCTCTCCCGACAGGATGAGGGGACCAAAGGGCATTTCTCTCGACCTCGACCTTCACCCGAGCTTACCCCGTGGGCACTGCTACCCACAGCTCAGCAGCAGAATGAGAAACAGATGTGTGCCTATGAGTGACAGCCTGTGGCTCCCCTCCCCAAGGTCAGGTGAGCACACCCAACGCCCCGAGCCCTTCCGAGCTCCAGCACCCTGATGGCAGGACGTGAGCCGCGGGCATCACTCACCATATCCATCAGTGATTTGGGAAAGCTGGATGGGAGCATCCAGCAGCACCTGGCTGCAGCGCTGGGCTTGACCCTCGTCCCTACGGAGAGGAGGAGGAGGGTGAGGTGAGTGAATGGGGTGAGGGGGTGCGAGGGGACGCCGGGTGCCCTTACAGCTGCAGGGTGTTGAAGAGGCGCTGGCAGATCTCCCTGATGGCGCCGTCGTCCTTGGTGTCCTGCGACACCTCCCGCAGCAGTTCGCCCACCGCCTCCTCCAGCTCGTCCACTGACTCGAAGTCCGCCCCGCTGCCATGCAGGATCCCTGCGGGCACACGGCGCCGGCGCTGCTCATCCCGCCGCTGTCGCGACAGGTGGCACCCTCCCGGTCCCCCTACCCCACCCCTCCCTGGCCGCCTGTCGCGATTTGGGCGCTGTCGCCTGTCGCCACAGCGGGGAGGTGTCGCGACATGCGGCGCCGCGGGCGGCCGAGCCACAGCGGGCAGGCGGAAGCCGCTCACCCGTCACGTAAGCAAAGAGCTCGCCGTCCAAGTCGGGGAACTCGGAGCGGAGGATGTCGGCGCAGGACGCCATGGCGGGGCCGGCGGCCCCGCGGANGCGGGCCGGGCCGCCCCGCGGGGCCGCCGCCGCCGCTCGAAGCCGGAAGGGATGGCGGGCGCTGCCGGGAAGGAGGCGGGCGGGCGCCATGGCGCGGGGGCCACTGGGAGATGTAGTCCGGACCCGACTGCGCCTGCGCACGACAGGGCCAGGACTGGGAATCCCTGCATCACGTGCCTGGACAGCCGCACCGGGAGTGATCGGGACGGGCCCAAAACCCGCTCAGCACCTGCTTGTCCTAGCGCCCAGGGGAAAAGGCTTTGGGAGGGCTTGGAAACACTGTTCCTGCTTTTAAACCACAGTCAAGACACTGCAGGTTGGGGTTTGGTTATTTACTTTTCATCCACCGATGTGGAATGCCAACTTGGACACCCTCACCTGCTCACAGACTGGACGCAGAGGGGCTGAGCAAACGGCCAGGTCCAGCTGCTCAGCAGTTGCTGGGTCCCTCAGCTACCGTGCACAGCACCTACCTTGGCCATCAGCAAAAGCCAAGTTTAAAGGGGAAATGGCTTTTGGGTTTTTTACAGGTGCACACAAGATGACCAAGATTCTCTTAAGCCTGGCTGCAGCACAGGAGCCTGACTTACAGGGGGTTTGGACACACTCCACCAAGTGCAGTTCATCCCAGCTGCAGCCCCAAGGAAAGTCCAGAGCATCCTCCTTTCTCCAGGCAGCTGCAGCACTGGCACAGCTGGAAACAAATGCATCACTTGTCCTGTTCACCTACTAGCCTCCAAGCAGCCCAGGGCTGGGGAAGCAGCACAAGCAAGCCACCCCAAGACATTGTGGCACAGGCCCAGGGCACAGCCCAGGCTCTTACAGCACCAGTCCCAAACAGCAGTGCAGGCAGCCTTCTCCATTCTACATACTTTATTAGATTCAGAGCTGGACAAATCACAAAGTGTACAAAATGGAGACCACACTACCAGAAGCAGGATTGTGGGTTGCAGCAGCATTCCTATGACCCAGAAGCATTTGGTAGAAGTTTGGAGAGGGCAAACTGGGTCAGGGGGCTCTTACTGCCAACTTCATTTGAGATTCCCCAAGGACAGACCCTGTTCACATCCTGACAGAGCTCAGCTGACCCACATTCCCTGGGACAGTGGGGCCAAGTCTCCAATTTGTTTGGAAAGGACAGACTGGCTCAAGACAGCAGTGGGTAAGGGTAAATGCTACAAGGACCTGAAATGCTGTGCCACCCACATACACACCAGCAAGAGCCTAAACCCTCATCCTTTTTGGTCACAAGCCTTCCCATGGCAGGACTCTATACTGACAACTTTGCAAGAAAGAAGGTGGTGGTGAGATTTAGTGAGCCCACCATCTCCTGTGGTGGGGGCCCAACAAATTCACCACCCCAGACATCTCAGACTTTCCAGCAACATCTACCACAACAGCAATAGCTAGTACAGAAGCCAGGGTAACTTCAACTCAGATTTGTCCAGTCTATGTTTAGGTCTATTCTACGAGTACATATGCACAAGAACTTCAAAAATACTAGGATATGATGCAAGTAGTGAGACACCAACAGAAGAGGAGTTTAATGGTGGACGTTCCCTAGAAAGATCACAAGAGGATGGGAGTTAAGACTAGCCCTTGCCCACCCTGGGACGGGGAGCAGGAGGCTGATTGCACCCCTGCACACGACTGGGTTCTGAACTTCATCTGCAGTGTGGGTGGTAACTGAACACGGGCAGGCGAGTCCGCTCCCGGGGCGAGCCACAGGGTCTTTCCATCTGCGTCGAGGGGCCAGGCAGACATCTCTGAATGTAGCTGAAGACCGAGGAGAGGCAGAGCATGGCTTGGAGAAGAGGGAGCCCGCCAGCCTGCTGGGGCTAGCATCTGGTCTCGTAGATCCCACTCCTGCCGATGTACCTCACCCATTTTATCACATCGTGGTCACTGTAGTTCAGCTTTGGCTCAAAGACTTTCAGGTAGCGCACCTTCAGCCCAGAGGGTGCAAACGGGACCTATTGAGAGAGGGAAAGGCAACAGAGCATTGGAATGGGGTAAGATGCTCTCCATACACAAATGCCAGAGGACCCCTGGGCAATGCATCTAGAAATAGACATCAAGAGCCACTGTCCCCTTCCCTACTCCCTGCATGCATGGTGCCAGATTCCTGTGGCTCTAAGGGCAATTTTCTTCCATTAGCTTTGCCATCTGGCTGACCTCACCTGTCAGCTTGTCACACAGAATGCTCAAACCTGTGTAACTCCCAAGAGGATTGACAAAGCTTCTCCAAAGTTGGGTGCATCCTAAAAGTACTCACCTCAAAGTTCATGGAGATGGGAGGCCGAGCCCACTTCTTCTTGTCATTGGTGGGCAGCAGTTCAATCTCCGCACTGATCTGGGATTCCTTCATTCCAGCCATACGTTTTATCCTATTGGAGAAAGCCCAGAAGTGAGAAGGTGCCAGAGTTAATGCTCCCTTTCACTACGTAATGTCAGAGCACTACATAGACCCTGCCTCCCCACAAGGCCTCCCCCAGCAGGCCAGCCCCAATGTGTTCACTTACTTCCATACAATGGCATTCTCACTGGCCTTGTACTTGGCCTTCCCTTTCATGCAGATAACTTGCACTCCACTGGTATTGAGGGGCGTTGGGATCCGGACCTGGAAGTCACACTTTGGTAAGTGGGGGCAAAGAGATTGCAGCCTGCACACTTTGGGCAGTCTCAGATGGTCTGTCCTGGACCCCTAGGTCTTTCTCCCATCTCAGGGCCGAGAGAACATCAGCTATCCCAAGGCATCCTAGGCTAGCTCTCCAGTTTCTTGCTTTGAAGTACAAGTTCACAGTTCCATAATCCACACAAGTCAGTAAGGAACAGGGCTGAGATCTCCATGCTGCAGGAATCCTGGCTAATGTTGGGAAGATGAGCTCAGGAAGGATGTCAGGCATTGCAGCAGGTTCTGGACAGCCCAGCCTTGCAGCAGTAAGCCTTCTCAGATGGGGACTAAGCTGCAAAGCCATCACTAGCCTTTCTTACACAGCTCACAGCCTGCTGCCTGTCTGACATACCAACAGATCATGCAGACAGAAGAAAATGAAATTTTCACAGTGGCTGAGAAATGAATTGAACAGTTCCTGTACAGATGGAATGAGGCCCCTGCCAAGGCAGCTGTGCAACTGAAAACAGCTTCCACCTCCCTACTCTACAACAGCTCTCTCCCACAGCACAGCAGTACCACACATCTAAGAGATACTCAGCTCACTTTTTTAGCCCTGTTCAAGCTTGAAGACTCATCTGTGAGGACTCCCCTGCAATGGACATAAACTAGAGGCATGATTTCCAGGCATAAGATACCACCTTTTTTTTTTCTCTTACCTCTATCTTCTGGGCCAGCAAGGAAGGTTTGAAATTTGATTTGATCACCACCTTCACTTCCAGCTTGGTCCGGCCCACCTCCCGCACCAGTGGGATCACACGGAAGGGAAGGATAATGTCCTTTGTGGTTCGGTATCTGCAGGGATAAAAGCGAAAGTGAACTCTGAGGAGTTAACTCCCTTATGCCTCAAACTCTATCACCTTCTTAAAGAGACAGCCTCTGAATATAGCAAACTGCTTAGAAATATCAGCCAGAATGGGAACCATCCCAGAAGGAAACAACAGTGAAGATCTGAGCTGCTGTAGGGCAGCAATGGTTTCTTGAGTCTCAAGTTTTATATCTGGTTCCTGTCAAGAGCCTTGTTCAAGGACACCAGTGTTAAACACTAAAAATAGATACAGCAAGCTCAAAAGCAAGAAAACCCACATCCAACACTATGGCTGGGGCAAAGAAAATGAAATGCAGCAGGGCTTCCACATTTGTAACAGATGGATTTGTGGGACACCCTACAGATTCCACTCAGAAAAGATGGTGGTAAGTGTGTATTTCTTAAGTGCAAGACTGCTTGGGAGCAGCCCTGGGAGCAGCCCCTACTGTAGTAGCAAGCAGATGCCAACACCAGCCTGTTCACAGTACCTCATGAGCTCAAATTCTCCATCTGGTGGAATGAAGCTGATGCTCCTCTCAGAATCAAACTTGCTGAGCCTCACACACTGGTGGAAAGTGCAGTCATCAATGGCAATTGACTGTTTGCCACTAAAAACACAAAATACAGTTAGAGAAGCACAAGCTGCAGCTCTAGTATCTTGGTGCAGTCAAAATCTGTCCAGGCAGAAACTACTCTACAGAGCATGTTGCCATTACATGTGTCCAGGAAATGGGGAGGCAGGGAGAGATTTAGGGGACAGCAGCCTCTTGGCTCAGACTTTCCTTGTTTTACCATACAAAAATGGTATTTCAGGAAGCTTGTTTGAAAGAATTTTCTCCCTCCTCTCCCCAAAGAGGAGAGAGCTTAGAAGAGCACCCTTCTGTCATAGCCAGCAACACAATGCTTGGGTCTGCCTGCCAGCAGCACTCAGTACTGCAAAGGCAACTCTGTTAGCCCAAGTCTTCTCACAGCACAGTTCAAAGGAGAGAAAACACTTTCCTGTCCACAAAGCTATCCCACTGCCACATAGCCAGGAAATGCCAGGTTCAGTGTCTTCCTGTTCAGAAATCTCCTCACAGCTGCTCATTTCCACACTGCCAGCAGGTGGTTTGATTCTGAACCAAATTGCCAAAACCACAATACTGTGACATACAAGTTTTTATCTCTCCTAAAAATCTAAAGAGCTACCATCTGTCCATGTAGGTGCAGCAGCCTAATCTGCCAGCACTGAACTAGTGCCAGGTACTAATTCCTTAGAATACAGGTCCTAGGCCAGCCAAAACCCCTGAGCTACTGAAAGGGACCAGAAGGCAGGAGCAACAGAAGAAGCAGCAGTGTAGAGAAGGTACAGCAGTGTATCACTATGGTATTTAAGCTGCCTCAACTGCTGGAAGCAACAGAACAACCATGCCAATATGCCAAGATTGTGTGAGAACTGGTTTAGCTGTCCTAGGAACCACACTACCTACACAAAGGGGAAGCAGACTCACCCCAGGCTGACTGGTTGTCTAGTTACACAACCACCAGTGGTGTGGTTTGTGCTTCAAAAGGAGTTAGTCCTTCCTAATCTGTTACCCAGATGACAACCAATGTTAGCCAACTAATTTCTACTTCTTTGGAAAAAAGCTGGGAAAGCCCTCTGCCTAGGGACTGCTCCAGGTCTCAGGCAGCATTACTCAGGGTTGGCCTTGCCACAAGCTAGATCCCAAAAATCAACTGACAGCAGCTATCACTTTTGGTCACCTCATGCTTCTGGAGAGTAATAATGCTTCTGGAGAGTAGTATCTCCAAGCTGGAAATATCCACTGGATAATCACAGCTAGCAAGAACCTACCAAGAATCCCTGCTCATCTTACTTCTGTAACTCAAAAACATAGCATATTTATGGGCAAAGGCAGTTGGCACAGAAGCTTTGGGACGATGTACTGACTCTTCAAGGGCTGTGCAGTTGATATTTTCACTAGAGTAAATCCTCACTGGGCTCCTCAGCCATCCCAGCCTCATCCATTTTACTAGCTCAATTCAGGTACAGGAAAGATGGCTTAAAGGTGACAGTGAAGTGATAGCTCTTGGCTTGGTTCTGAGAGAAAAGGCAAATAGCAGCTCAGCTCCATTAACAGGAACCATCATGGAAAGTGTCTGAGATCCAGGTTACATGCACAAGTCACACAAAGCAAGAGACAGGGGGAGAGCAGAGTGCACACAAAGCTGAAGCAGATTATCTACCTTCCCAATTCACTGGGGGTCAGCAAAAACAAAAACAAAACAACCAAGAGAAATACAGATGAGTTGCAAATGGTTAGTGAGACGAAAGTGGCAGTCCAGTTTTTATCTCTTCACCCCAAGCAGGAAAGCTGGAGAAGGCATTAAGAGCTGTTTACAGCTTCAGTGTGAGTACTGACTGAGGTGCAGCTGGGAGGGAGGGTAGCTGGGCTCTCAGAAAGGATGTGCCTCCTACTCACACAGCCACTGATCACCTGTAATCAGCAGGAGGGGCTTCCCCAGTCTTTGTTCTACTTTATGGGAACAGCCCAGGTAAAGCAGGCAGAGTGATTATTTTACTATTTCTTGGGAGCACTGCTACTAAGTCTCTGCACTGAGCAAAACTGCCAGAGATACAGATTCTAGGAAAATGCATCTTGTGGAAGTGTTTCCAGATGCAAGAACTCTACACTTAAAACTACATTTGAATCTTAATACTTAAAAGAGGTGTAGAGAAGCCCTCTGCATTGAGGCCCTCAGGCTGGTAGCTTGCATGATGACTGATCTACCCAAAGTCAGCAGTACCATTTGAAGGGAAGAAAAAACCCAGCTTTTTGTCTGTCAGATCAGAAAAGCTACTAAGGGCTGCCCTTTCATAAGAGTCCCTGGTGGCAAGTGGTCACCAGGTTCAAACACCTCTTACCTTTTCCCCGTTTCATCTGCAGTCCCTTTGCCCTGTTTTTCAATGACAATCTTGTCATTCATGCCAAACTTGCACTCTGGCATTCCACTCAGATAACTCTTCATCACCACTCTGCCAGAGACATGGGCACTCAAAACCTGACCTGGTTAGAGAAGATCAGAGTTCAGAACACTTACAAAAGTCAGCACTCACAAACCCTGAGCAGAAGGATGCCAGCTCAACACGTCCTACTTACCCTGTGGTGACATTAAGAGATTCACACTCTCCAGCACATCAAGAAAGAGTTCATTGCGACGGTATTTGATTCCTTCACGTCTCCATCCAATCTGTCCAGTCACCTGGCTGGTGATCTGAGTCTGCTCTTCCTTGGTCTGAAGAGAAGAAATGATATCTTAGACATAAATAAATTCCTTTCAATAAATTCAAAGACTAAGAAACCTCGCTCTGAATCTAAGAGCAAACACTTGATGTTTATTATATATAAATGCTTTTGTCACCTAGATCTGGGTGATGTCATGCCTCACATAATTTGGTCATTCCCTCCTCAGAACATCAAATTCTATGCCTAACCAAGAATTGGCTATAGCAACAGCAGGGAACGTTGTTCTGTTTTGCTAGCAAGTCCATTAGGCTACCTCTTAGTCCAGAGAGGCATGGGCTCCACCAATGGCACTCAAATAATATCTCAGACTGTCACATCAATCCATATTAAGCGGAGAAGCTTAACAGGGATTGAAGTAGCAGTTCACACCCTTATCCAACATGAAACCCCAGGGCCATGAGAGAGCTAATCCCCAAGGCCTGTTTCTTAATAACTGCAGTTGTAAGAGTTACATACCAACACTAACCCAAAATGCATCTAACAGCATCCAGGCTCTAAGCCTCCAAGAAGCACCAAGGGTTGTGTTGAGTGGCACAGTGAGGTTTCCTACCTGATGCTAGAGGTGGAGTCCAGTCACACGCAGAAAGTCAAGAAGTAAGTGTATAGCAGCAAGTGCAGTGTAGACAGGGTTAACAGGCAAGCAGGTCAATAGCAAGAGAAGGGAGGAAGGGAGAAAGAGGCAGATTAGGCTTAAGGCTACCTGAGGACAGGAAAAAAGCAGGTCAGCTCTTTGTTAATTACGTAGCTAATTAGAACCAACAAGGGGTTTTGACCTTTAGTTCCCTACAGGAAACTCAGCACTCCAAGCAGTAAAATTAATTTTCAGACTTGGCCCATTATTGATAATCCAAATGCAAGATGGAGCAGAAAGAGAGACAGGCAAAATACCACTCCCAATGTTTCTATGCAGAGCAGACTCATGCTGGTGTTCCTAATGCAAATCCTGGATGTCTACCATGTCACAGATGCCCAGACTATGGGAAATATCAGGCACTTTGGGTCCTGTATAAAGTGGTATCCTTGTTAATTCTGCTCTTCCATCACAAAAACTGCACAAGACACAAGCGGGCTCTCCCACAGCAGCCTTGCAGTAGGCCCACAGGGTGGCAGTACATGATCTCAGCTTCACACTTGCTCTTGCCACAGACATTGTCAGTTCCTGAACAAGCACAGCCATTATCATACCATCTAAGGGACAGTTTTATACGCCCCTGAGAGCTGCCTAGGGAAGTGCTCAGTACACAAAGTACTTCTCTTGTCTGTCCCACAAAAAAAGCACTGCCTTGTTCAATGCTTTGTTCAAGCTTGGGAAGAACATGTAGATTTAATACCCAGTGCTCTGTCTTCCAAAGGGACATTGATCAATCATGTGATGACATTCTCATCTCCTGCAACAGCACCAGTACGCTGACCCTACACTTACTCTGATAAGTGACTGGATGGATCTGGAAGCAGCTGCTGAAGTTGAGACCACCTAGCAACCTAAGTATTCCTAAGGGAACCACCGAAGACACTCAGGTCTGCAATTTCTCAGGAGTGGGTGCTTCCCAGGGCTGGATAAATAAGATAAAATGGCTCAAGAATACCTACCTTGTGGTGAGTTGCCAGCATGCTGACTAGGTTAAAGACAGCCAGCTACCATCAGGTTTCCTGGGATCTTTCAGCTGGTGGTGGCCCTCTGCCCACTTTAAGATGTAACACCAGCATTTTAGCACTAAAGAATATCTATGGTTTGGGGAAACACCATAACTAAGAATTGACCAACTCACATGCCCAGAAATCACTTGGAAGGGAAGAAAATTACTGTGCACATCTAGTTAATGAAGCCTGGACAAATGCAGATAGAATCTTAAGAGTGAGAACACTACATGAAGCACAGCCACCTCAAGCTGTAAGAGCAAGGTTTAGTCTCTGCCGGAGGAAGATATTCAAGCCAATGGCTTCATCAGTTCTGCTACAGGATATCAGCACAGCCTGCAGTCCTGCCATCTGAGCAGTTGGCTACTACAAGCATAGGGGCTAGAAGTACGCTGCATACCAACACCTTTTAAAACCTGTGTGGCACATCATTCCCAGAACACACATCTATTTCCTTAGCAAGCAGTGCAGCAGTTTCAGACATGCTTTCCAAGTGAATAAAGCAGATCTTGTAATTTGAAGATCATCTGCCCTGGAAAGACCACTATAGCCACACAGGGAGGGCATTCAGAGCACAGCAGCTCAGTGTGCCTCCAATTGTGCATTGAGAACAAAGTGAAAAAGTCAAGTTTGGAAAGTCTGATGTAAGTGGATTTTAGCTTAAATTCCTCAGGACACAAGCTCAAGGAAAGCATCATCAGGAATTAAGCAAAGATAGGGAACACAGATGACAGACCATTCAGACCCAGATTTTGGTCCTGGGTACCTGTGTGAACTGGTAAGTCACTAAGTCTAAGTCAATGAGGAGCTGAAGACTAGAAGTACCAGAGTAGAGAGCAGACAAAGAAACATGCCAGGTAGTGTTTCAGCTGATGCCCTTGCCATCCAGTGCCTGCAATGGATTACTTCTGGTTTTTTAACTGAGCTGCACAAAATTCCAATACTGAGCAGAAGAACTGCTTACTTGTGTAAAGCTGAAAGCCAAACTCCTCTTTGTAAGGAAAGACTAAACCTACTGTTGAATTAAGCATGATGACAGTGGTTTGCACACAAACAGCACAAGAGTTTGTTAAAACCATCAAAAGCAAAAAAAAAGGGCAAGGGAAGGAAGTGAGGGTGCTGGTAAGTTTCAAGTTTTTCTAGAAACAGGAGCTGATTCAGCTATCTTCAGTGCTGACTGCCCAAACTGTCAAGGCTGCAGAAGGCCAGAGATTTACACTAGGACTCGTGATGGGGACTGAGACCGGATGCACTCACATCTGGCCATATTGCAAAACAGTTTGCTGTTCTAGCAGGAAATATGTTGCTCAGGGGCAGCTTCTCTCTCACCTCCTCTTGAAATATAGTTAGTTCTCCTACTAGATTAAAAGTTTAAAAAGGAATTCTCAGGAAATCAGTGCTGATGAACTGAGCTGAAACAGAGCCTCCAGAGACTGACCTCTGCTAACCTAAACATGAAGAGTCACCAGGCAGGCTCCTAGTTTAGCTCTTTGTTTCTGTTTGTACCTGAGGCTGAAGCTTTACTCTGCCACAGACTGCCTCACTACAGACTCCCAGCTTTTTTTTCTTGACTCATTGCTATGCAGGGGAGAGGACTAACTTTTAGGCTAAGTCCTCAATATTGACTTGCACAGTTGTGCCATATAGACAAGGCTGGCAATATTCCTTGGGGACATAAGAAACAGACTATGAGTTTCCTTTGAATTCAGAAGTTAAGCATGAGCTTATGAAACAGGAAGCCTAGTTTTGAGGGCTGTACCTGGAGTAGGATTAGAGCTAGTTTAAACACATTCTCCAAACCAGTCCAACTATCTTTTTCCCAACAGGTCCTTTATCTAACTCCATGCAAACTTTGTTGCAAGGATTAATACTATGTTCAGAGCACAGCAGAGATTCTCATCTCTAACCTAAGAAAGCTCAGGCTGTAACTACGCTGACCTGCAAGGATGTTACAGGCAGAGACAGAGCAACATGAACTTCCTGATTTAACAGCAAGATTCACAAGGTGGAAGAATACTTCATTATAAGGCAGGCATGAAATCCTGACAGCTCTGGTGGAAAACAGACCTGCTCAGTGAGATTCACATGCAAAAGAGCTACTTCTGGTTCAGCAGGTAGATTTGTTTGTCCTCTCAGAAGCTGACACAGTGCAGAGCCTGAAGCCAGCATATTTACATGTGAGGGACTGACATTATCCTAGCTCTGGGCTCTCTCCTGCATCTTATAGTGAGCCAGAGACACCTAGAACAAGGTGCCACTGAGATAAACCCCTGCCAAGGCGCTCTCAATCTATTCAGGTACTTTCCTTCCATACGGGTCAAAATGGGCTTAGCAAAAATTAACCAGCAGAGCAGTGCTTTACCCCAAATTCCTCTGATTACCTGACTCTTGATGCCTTGCTGAGTGATGAAAGTCTTCAGGGCTCCTGTTTCAGAGTTCTGAGGATAGCCAAAGTCCAGGATTTCTATAGAAGGGTATAAGGTTAGTTCAGAGCTACAAGGTACAAACACATCAACTAAGCCAACCATCCTGTAAGGAGAGAGGCAACTAGTGCACAGATACTGCTTACATACTGCATTTCTGGGTAAGCTGCTGCAGCATTCCTTACCAAGAGAAAAAAAATCATTCTTGTTACACTGAGTTCCCAGAGCAATACTTTGTAGATGAGGGGTGATGGAAATCTGTGCAAGTGATAAATTTGCCAGATTTTAAACACAACCACACCTCAGGACTAAGTATCAACTAATCTAGCCATCTGCAGAGGGAACACCGAGGAGTTTTCCCAAAAATATCCAAGGGACAACAGAGAGTTTATACACCACAGCAATTTTATCTTTGCAGCTTTTTAAAAAAAGTTTTGATCTTATGAAGATGTAATAAAACCCAAAACAACAGCTGAGTAGTGGCACTGTAAGGTGAGTGTAGAAGGGAAACAGATGTTAACTACATACAGTGCACAGTACACACCTATTCCCCTCAAAAAGGAAGGGAACAATCCACAAGAGATTTAGAGGGGAAAGAAGACTATTAACATGATACTGAGCAACACTGAGAGGTTTGATCTCACTGTCCCTGCAAGAAGACAGCAGTGACAGACCAAAGCAGAGAACAAGCAGTCTATTTGTCTGCCCTGAGGGAATAGGGAAAACATCAGTCACTGCGACCCTTGGCTAAGAATCCCAGGACACACACGTGTGGTGCCTTGTCTGGAAAACAAACTGAAAAGTAACCAACACAAAGTGCTCATGATATGTGAAACAGGGGCAGCTCAAGGGCAACCTCCACAACCAGGCTGATATCACAAGCAGCTGAAGGGACACTATTATTAATCTGCAGTGAAATTTGAAGCTGTATCAGAGGGAGAGGTAGCACTGGGACAGAGCACATCGAGTTTTATTGATTTCCCTCTGTTCAGAATTGAGCTCAAAAGGCAACTTACAAGGGGCAATAGACTTAAGCCTGGGATGACTGCTTCCATACACTGCTAGAGCCACCTGGGCACCAGCTGGCCTTAGAGGTGCTACTGACAGTCCCCTCTGTATACCTTGGGGTAAGGAAAGCCTGACACCTACATAGGATGCCCTCAGAAGCTGAGCTCCACTACGAGCTGCCTCAGTCATACAAGTGCACAGCTCCCAATGTTTCAGGGAAGTGAGTCAGCACAAGGCTATAGACTTGAGATACCATTCACATTTGCACTATAGGTGGCATTATTAAGCTGAACAAGTAATTTTGAGCTCTGCGACACATGTTAAAAATACTTCAAGGATTTTTACTACATCATACTAAGCTAAGGATTTCAGAATGACCAAGTGCAATAGCCCACAATATATAGGGGAAACATCTCACCATCCAGCAGCTCATAGATCAGCACAAAGTTGTTTTTTATGTTCTCCTCACTGATCTTCCCGAAGTAGGCAGTCATCACGTCACACATCTTGTAAAGAAACTCAAATACCATGGCAGCGTTGACATTCTGCTTGGTGACAGCAGCCAGCCAGATGTTGGAGCGCTTGACATGGAAGAAACTTGTGCGGGCGATGTTGGTGACAGGCGAGCGCACCTGCTGCCGTGCGTGGATGACATTGACGCGGAACGCGTCCACGGCATTGCGCCTACGAAAGCACCACCAAAGACAAGTCAGCACAGCGAATGTGAGACCAGCCGGCTGCACAGCTCTGCTTATGCCATTACGGTCAGACACTGAACTACACACACCAAGCTCACCTAGGGAGGGTGCCTGGGGATGTCTCTAAGAGGGACAAGTGAAGGCTCTGAGCAGAGTTAGACACCAAATTCTGCACAAGTTCAATGAGAGAGAGTGCTACTGGTCTCTAGAGAGCTTTGGACTAGTTTTACTCTACTCAGAAGGAGAAGCAAACCTCCATCTGGAGTAAGATGGCAAATAAACTTTCCCGTCAGTTGATTTTGACTCCCAAATGATTGTTATAGCTGGAAACAAATACATTAGCAACATACGGCTCAACGAGTCCAGTTTTGACCAAACACCTAATTATTGTCTATTCTGCATGCCCAGCCCTTCACACTCTTGCCCCAAAGCAAGCTGTAGTCTCCCAAGATACATGTCAATCCAGTTGCTCCCAGACATACAACCAAGGTAAAAACAGCAAAATTTGCCTGGGCCACCCAAGAGATGTCAGTGCCCAGGTACACTCCAGAAGCGAGCTTTAGTTCTCAGAGCCAGCTCACCTCCATACCCCACACACCTTGGAGGGCAGGCTCAAAGCTGCAGGAGGATTACTATCACCATTGGCTTTCCAGTTACAGGTCACCTCAAGACTGCTCTGCTTCAGAACAGGTGTCTTGCATCTGGACTCAGAGTCCCCACAGTGCAACGTGTCAGCAGTACTGCATGGTCCAGGACCATTTACAGTTAAGGGTTCTGCCCAGTGCTGAAAAAGTGCTGTGCAAGCTGCCCAGAGGTGCTGCCCTCTTTGATCCAAACTGTCTATACACCAGCAACAGCGGAAAAAGCCTGCCTTGTTACACAAGGATTCCAAGTGACATTCTGGATGTCAGCTCTTGCACTCTGGTCTCCTTATACTGTAACTACAAGTCAGAGTAAACTTCCCAAACTAAGTCCACCAATCCTGAGAATATAGGAAGGAAGCCCAAGTGCCCCTTATATGACAAGAGCAAAACTTAAAGCAACAGTCTGCACACAAAGCCAAGACTCATTTAGTCATGCTTTATTACTCATACTCTCAGACACTCTGTAGAACAGGGGGTCTGACTGCAGCATCAAGGCCATGGTACTGATTATGCAGAAACATGTTTGAGAGCAGACAGTAATATCATCCTTGCAAGCAAGGATACAGGCATACAAATGCTTGTAAGCACTGAGGGTTGTCAACAATCCAACACACAGTTCCAAGTTTGAAAACAAAGCATATTCAAAGGAACATATGCTACCACAGCAGGTGTTTGCTCCTTGAAGGTCTGGAGACAAATGTCGAAGTTTCATCAATAAACATGCTCCCCCATAAGCAAAATTTTGGCTTTTGAATACTTGTCGGGATTTACTGCTCCAGAAAGTTTGCAAGTTGGAGTTTAATATTTCATTTCTACTTTAGTTTTTCCATAAGAAAGTAATTTAATCTACTGTAAAATAACAACATCTAAAAGCCCAAATCCTCCCATGCAGGAAACCTTGCACAGAAAGTTCAGCTTGTTTTGGAGCATTAGCCCTCCTGGCCTCAAGCTCTAACCCACTAAAAGTAGCACCAGAACCAGTCACCAGACTGGTGCACACTACAGGAGAAGCCTCAGGTCAGGGAGGCTTTGCTAGCACACCAGGTGCCCACTGTGCAGTGCCAGTCATGGCCTACCACGCGTCTCTTACCTATTGCTACAGCAGCCAATGAGATGGGATGGACAGAAATGGCGCCAGCGGAGAAAGGAGGAGTGACAGCAACAAGAGAAAGGGTTAGAAACACACACACAAGGCACAATGAATCCAAAGAGATAAGAAGAGACCGAACAGCACCCCCTCCCCCTGCTCCTTGGCACAAAAGGCCAAGGTGGTACTGGATGGACAGTAACAAGCTACAGCAGCAATGAAACCCTCGCAAGGTACAACACTGACATGCCATGGTCCGGCTGTCAGCATGGACAGGTTTGTGTTTGGCTGAACTTTAGGGCTAACTCAGCATTTAGTCCAGGTGAGCTGCACCCATATCACAACAGTGATATCCAGTCTGCTCTGCTAATATAGGTAGCAGGCCTTGGTGTTGAAAAACCCCAAAGCCTCAATCAGAGGCATCACTTGGGGATTTGACAGTATCAGGTATCTTCTTCCCAGTCTGGCTCAGGACAGGGATACAAGTCTGGGTGGGAATTTCTATGACAGAACTTCTCATTTGAAGGTGTTTGGGTCAATGCTTTCTGGTTTGGTCCAGCCAACAGGAAATACAGCAAGTTTGATAGAGCTGGAGCACATCTGGAGAGACAGGGCACATCCTGCAGATTCAGACATTGCTCTATCCAGCTTGCACTTTTTCCTTAAGGATCAAGAGCCACGAAGCTGACGTGATGTATTAGAAGCTCAGAAACCAAACACCTATTACATTTAAAGTGCATGCAATTTATCATGTAAGCTGCTCAGTTTCAAATAGCTTAAGTTTTATTAGAGAGCTGCATTCATAAATGCAGGTAGGTTCCCCAATGACTAAGTCACTGAAGAACAAGGCACTTGAAAATTACGGCAGAATCCTCCATGGTATCCTGAATTATATGCATGTTTTGCCTTTCTTTTTTTTTTCTTTTTTTTTTTTAAATAAGGCTGCTTATACATGCAGCTAGCTGCTGTATGGACAGATGCGCTACATGCACCAAAGCCATTCTAAGTTGCAAGCAAAGAAAGTTCAAGTTTTGTGGTGCTTCTGCCTTTAACAGAGTCAAAAGAAGGATATCCTCGTTGTTCATTACTTTGGTCATTACATCTGAGCTAGTATGTGCTTTTAAAGGCCCTTAAACCGAGCAAGGGGAGGTGTTCTCATAACCACAGATGACCTTTAATATCTCCCAGCTCAGAAACTGAGGCTTCAGAGTGCCAAAGGCAATGGCCAAGACTAAGGAGTCTTATGGTTCAGTCACACATGAAGACAGGGAGCAGTTATACTCATTTCCTATTCAACTACCTCCCAACAAGCAGGGTGGGCTCAGTCCTCAGTACTTCAGAACTACTGCTTAGGACAGTATGCTAAAAGTCTATCACTCAGCTTTTTGGTTAGAGACAGAACTCCTACAGAGCTGAGTACAAACTACAGTATCATGGCTATTTGTTTCCTTACCTTCCACTGAGGGTTAGGATATCAAAAATTTTAAATAGACCTGGTATTAATGCTAATGGTTCAGGCTAGGAAATGGAAAGACTCTCAGTTTCATGATTACACCACAAGATGAGACACAGCCACTTTATAACAACTTTTTCTGTAAGGCTACATGTTTAAAAAAAACCAAACCAGCACTGAAGGCCTGTTTGAGAAGAAATCCAGCACCTTGGGGAGCAAGTTAGGTTAACAGCCAACATCAGCTCCACCTAAGTCACAAGACTGACACTTTCACAAGAACTGAATGGATAATTTTACTGGAAGGAACACCAACTCTTCAAGTGCTAGAGAAAACACTGGAATATTTTGGCACTCTGCCATATGAAAAACTTAAGATAGGATCAGGCAGGAAATCTCATTTTCTAGCTTTGTCTGGCCAGCCAGCAGGAAGTACTTTATCACATTCCGAACATAAGGCGGCACTCACTCTGTAAGAGAAATGAGCCAAGATAAAAAGCAATAGAAGATGATATTAAAAATACCTACTTTTCTCCCTAGTTTGCATCTCCACAGCCATAATGTCATTTAAATCAAAAGGCCTTCTTGAATAAACATCAGTTTGTGAACAATCTGGTAAGTGTTTCAAGTTTGCAAACCACAAAAAAATATTTTTGCGAGAAACTGCAGTGAAAGTGTCCCTAGCCCCCACCTGAAATATTCTCCAAAATTCTCCAAAGACTGGCTTGGCTCAGTCACTGTGATACCACCTTTACAGAATCAGTCCTGTCATATGAAATGCTCTGAAGAGCTTCAGCTAAGAAGTATTGAAGACTTATGAGTTTGTACACTAGAAAAGAGGTAAAGCATCATAGCCACTGGCTCTCTGCTTGAGAAATGCAATGCTTCCTTGGCTCAGCTATGTGTGGAAGTCCTGGAATAACTCAGCCAACCTTAGAACAGCTGCTTCACCTTAGCTGACCTAGAAAAAGCCAAGAGACTTAAAAGCTCATTAGGTGAAGCCTCATTACAGACAGTGTTGACTACTCCCTTAATGAAACAGCACAAGCCATGGCCAGCTACTAGTTCTACCTCAACTTTTAACCTCCACTAGACAATCCATAACCAGAAGGGATATACTCTTCAGATCAGAGTAGTCTGAAGGCAGACTGGCTTGACAGTTTTTTGTAATTTAAGGCAACAAGTTATTTCACAGCACATTCTACCACTAGTTACTGTGGAGATCTGGTACAAACTACTTTTTCCTAAATTGGCCTGAAAGCTCTCTCTCGCTGAACTTTAAATTAGCCCCTATCACAGCTCTGCCTCCACTAGCTCTGTCTTAACTGCCAACTTAATCACTAACTTCCACCTAATGGCTGGCACCAATGAAAACCCACTAGAAAGAGCACTGTTCTGCACAAAATGCTTAAATTTAAGGTTTTCAGCCCAAGCAGCACCATCACTTACGGCTCCATATATTCACTGCCTACAAGACACCATATTTTTAGTAAGATACCTTCTGGAAACTAGCAGCCTACAGGTTGCACAGATTCAGTCTAAGTGAGCATCATAACACTTGGGGGCAGTGCAACAAGACACCTACAATCTACTGAAGGTTTTCAAGGCATCACACAACTTCAGTTACCCACTGAATGTAAGCTTTTCACACAAGGCTGCCATACAGAGCTGGGGGACAGAAAGCCAGCTGTAGTAGTACAGCCATGGTTGCTGTGAGACTGCTTGCAGACAAAACTTTCCAAGACCACAGTCTCCTGCATGCCGGTACTTGATGTTAGACATTAGTGCCTGAAACCAATTCAGAGCCCTGGCTATAGTGTGTGGCAGACAGTTCTTATGTTACTGCTCCTGTAAAGTTTTAGTGATTACAGTGAGGTAGGCTCCCACAGTGGCAGTCCATGCTGCTGAAGCATTTGGAATAATGGCCAGATCCCCACCATCTAAAAGGAAGTCCCAGGTTTGGCTGCAGGCCATCCTTCACTGTACGTGACCAGGGCTTAAACTTCTTTTATCTAAGCTAAGCCTAGAGCAGCAAGTTGAGTTGCAGTCTTACATGCATGCACAGCTAATGCAGAACAAAGCAGCTCTGGGTTGTTTACTGCACCAAAATGAGACAAAAATGCAAAAACCGGGGATGCAACAGAAGCACTTACCCTATGTCATCCCGGTAGACGCGAGAGATTAAAACCTCTCCTTTGTGATTATAGATGAACAAGCCTCCGATCATGATGTAACTTTAGTCTTCACTTCCCATGTTGCTTAATACCTGAAGCAAGAAAGAGCATATATAAGTAGGCTGTACAGAAACAATTTGTAGCCAGGACTAAAGCTTAAAATTGGCACTGAAAGAGAAGCTGTCTTACTTCTCATTCCAAAATGCAGCATGGACAGATTAAGCCTCAAGGACAAGTATCCAAAACATACCTCTTGAATGTGAGAAAAAACACAGGCCTGCAACTACAAGCTGTCAAAGACCCCTTATTTCTACTATATAGTTTCTATCTCCCTAATGACCGAGACACAAATCAAATGCAATTCCTAAGTCTTTTTACATGCAGTTCACACAAATGTTTCACATGTCACCAAGCCTATCATCACACCAGGGGGTTCCCAGCAGCAAGTATATCTCCGTTTATTACCAAATTTACATAGTTTTTACACATCAGTACAAAAGCCTTTGCAAATCTCTAGCAGCCCTATGGAGTCAAACTTCAGAATTCAAACTAAGAGCCATTTGGCCACAAGGTATCACTGGAGTGGTCACAATCATGACCCACTTGAACTGGGAGATAGTCCCTCAGAAGCCACCCTCCTAAATTGCTGATTTTTTCTTTCTTTGAAGGAAGATTGCTTTGGAGAGGGCTACAAAGCTCCCTCTAAAGACATTAGATATTACTGATAGGGTAGACATTACCGATACAGAAGACTTTTTAAAATATACAGCTAATTCATCAGATCCCATTCCTGGAGTCTTACGCATTTATTCACTTAGGTCAAAGTCATAATACCCACAAGCAGCAACTGCTTGGTTGGCTTAGTCCCAAGCAGAGAACTGCAATTCTGACAGGGCAGGCCTTGGGGTGATCACACAGCTTAGCTCAGGCACTGCAGAGCATTAGATAACAACCATCTCCACGCTGCTCTTTGGGTGGGTTAGCCTACAACCACTAGTCTGGGCTGAAGGAAAAGGATAGGGAGAGACCAACCCAGAGACAGATGCTGACAGTGAACTGATATGTGTTTGCTCAGGAACACTGCAATGACAAAGCTGAAGTGACCCAGCCTTGGCTCACCTCAAAGGTCAGGACATAAAAAGAGTACAAAAACAATGCACACATCAGAGGGACTAAAGGACTTCTGAATTATCAAGAGTATTGCATCCTCTAGAAGTTACACCCAATAGACTACAGCAGCTGCCCATCTGAAGGCAGTACTGCAGATGTGAGTTCTGTGCTAAACCAAGGTTTACACTGCAGCCACTACTTTTAATTTCAGTAAGACAGAAACCTGAAATATCCTAAGCCATTACACCAACATTTTTAGCTACATCTAGTGAGTCTTCGAAGTACTCATACTTCTCTGCTACAGGTCTTCAGCTTCCAGATGGCTGCTTCTGCCTATTAAAGGGGGAAAACAAGAGCCCTAGAGTCACTTAAGTAAAAAGAGAAAGAGACAAGTAGTTTTCCTCAGTTTCATGCAGTAATGACCTTTCTGGCTTTTATTCCCCCATTCTGCTGGTCAAGTCTCTCTGGCTACTAATGGCCTGCCTTCTGCCATTTGTCAGTGGCTTCTTGTGGCACTGTCACAAACATTGTCTCCTGTCTGAGACTCCAGCTAGCACAGAACAGGTTTTCAAGTATGTTTTTCTTCCACTCTCAACCATAACACTTTTTAACTTTGGGATACAAGTATTTAATTTACTTCTAAGTCTCTGTAACCAAACCTATTAGACATAGGCAGCCCCAAGATTCCCATGTAGTTAGAGTGGGAAAAGCCTTTTGTGGCTGCTTCCCGCTTCATGACCAAGGCTACAAACTGTAGGGGTAGCAATGTTCGCATTCCCACAGCAGAAGACAATCCCACTGGTCAACCAAACAAACCCTATTTCTCAGACTTAAGGAAGTGGCTGTACCACAGACTCACAACTACTTACACAAAGCACACACAACCCTAACAGGCATGAAAAGGCCACAGAGAGGTAATGTGTAAGGCTGAAACCCAAAACATGGAGAATTGAACACAGCTGCCCAACAAGACAGGCAGAAGCTGAAACATTTGCAAGGTCATTCACACAGGCAAAACAATGAAGAAAATGAGAAACATTATGACAGTGAAAGCAACTTGTTGCCCACTCGAGAAAATTCCTTCCTAATTACTATTTTTTTCACTCCAGATAAGAAACAAGCATGTGTTTTCAGACTTCTACAGTTCTGGCTTCCACATTCAGACATGGACTATTGCAATCTAAGGCAAAGAGTTCCTGCATTCTCTTTAAGACTTGCATTGTATAGAGCAACTTCCTGGAAGCTTATGCAACTGGTCAAAGCTGGATCATAAGAATCCTACAAACCCTTTCCAGAAGAATCCTAGAAAGCACATCCTAGTCTTAAAAAAAATAATCTCCCTCTTGGGTTTTAATGCTGCTTAAGTTATTTGTTTCACTATTTTTAGTCTAAAGGAAACATGTGCTTTGATAAGCAATAGGATCAGACATGCAGCATATAGAAGACAAAGCTCTTTGTCAGCATGACAAGCCAATCACTTTTTGAAAAAGCCTTGGTTTGAATATTTACTCTATTACTATAAAACATGTAGAAGATTGCTGATCAAGCTTTGCAGTGGAAATTAAAAGCCTCCTCTTAGGAATATCTACAAACTTTAAATG
Source organism: Anthoscopus minutus (assembly GCA_013399455.1). Lineage (NCBI taxonomy): Eukaryota > Metazoa > Chordata > Aves > Passeriformes > Paridae > Anthoscopus > Anthoscopus minutus. The sequence goes on from VWYI01032109.1 coordinate 58,801, forward strand.
TTGACTGAAATAATGATGCCATGCTTTCTCATATGTTAGGTTAGAACATATTCTGTAACAGCTTTGCTGAAGTTACAGGCAAAAAATCAGCATTTCTAATTGCATCACAGTACCGGGCAGCAGAGTACACAGCTTCCTCATTTTATGTTAGTAAAAGCATGTTTGATGGAGAGTAGAAGGATCATGATTCAAAGGCTTTTAGTCTTCAAAAATTCTTCATCAATGCAATTAAATGCTAGGCTTTCTCCTTATACAAAATATCCCAGGAGGAGTTCAAGTTTCAGATTTCCCATGCAAAGTTAGCTCCTGCTTCCACCTTCATTGGCACATTTAGGAGCTACATTGGTTCATATTGCAGAGCTACGCATGAAGCCAGAATTGCCTTTGCTACTTCATCCACACACCTCCTACATGCACTGTTGTACAACTGCGTATCTTGGATGTAGGGTGCCATTTTGTAGTCCCATCTGCACCTCTCTGGTCTACTCTGCCCTTACTACTCTAAATACCCTCATATCTACACACATCCCACTGCCACAACTACTGACCAGGAGTGCTCTTACTGCAAATTCTCGTATGGTACAAAATAGAAATATGCAGAGATTTGCCACCAACCAGCTGATGCGTGCTTGCTCTGCTATACTGGCAAAACAACTCGATAATGAAATTGCTCAAAGTCAGAGAGGGGCTGGCTCTGTGCTGCATGAGGCCCTGTTCAACACCTGAGCTTGTACTTTTCCCTAATACTATGGATTTGGCCATAGGATCAGGACCATTCTGACAGTTTGTTTTATAAGGGCAGCCAACATACCTGAGACATGCACGAGCACTACTTCACACGCAGAAGCAGCATCCATATGAGTTATGATTCTTCTCAAGTCTGAAAGAACCCACAATTCTAGAGCTCTAAAAATTAAACCTGAATTCATAGTTAAGTACAATTTACCTAATGATTTGAGTCAGATAACTGGTAAAGTGTTCCCAGGTACCAGTAAAGTCACATGGGCTAAAAATGGTGACTATAAGGAAAGGTTTTAGATGACCTACCCAACTGTACCAGCTATCAATCACTTCTTTGCAACAGCTGAAGGACACATGCAGTATCAACCTCCAGCTGCACTCCCATCTAATGGCATCAGAGAACAAGGAGGTCTCAACTATGCAAGGTATTTAACACAATTATAAGCAGATCTCTCTTGTCAGTTCAACTTCTGCAGTTCAGTATCTTGAAGAGTTCCAGGCATCACAAGCAGAGACAGCACAATGGCATCAACAACTTACAGCTTCAGTTTGGTGCAGGGCTGCTCTCTGTCAGCCTTCACCAAGCTTGCCCACGATGGGGGTTCAGGGAACATGGACAACATTCCAGTCTTTTGTTCAAACCTTGTATTACATCCCTCCAAGACAGAAGACCAGAGTGACTACACTCCCTCTCCCCAATACAGAATTACTTCCATCAGCTAATGGAAGCATGTCCACAGAGCTAGAAACTCAAGAGGTGGAGTAAGTAGCCCAGAGATCTATGAACAGAGTAGAAAGCTATACAAAGAGCAGAATGTGAAAGAAAGTTGCTTAAAGCTCAGCAAGAAGAATGGCTCTTCAAGATGACAATTGCTCTCCTTGAAGTGGCTGCAGTGAAAACAAGCCTGCTTTGTTTTGATCCTCCTTTGTGTTTCAAGTTTCAAAGATACTCCTTTCAACTATTTCAAGGTTACATTCTAACAAGAATGAGGATTTTAGTGGTACAGTTTCAACACAGCACAATCTTCCACATATTTTTAAAATAATTAACAGTTTTCTTTACAGATCAGTTGTGAAAGTGAAAGATCCTAGTACTTGCAGTGGTTAAGAACTGCAGGAAAGACGGCTGAAATTAATTTGAGACTGACATTCAGTGACTCATGGCTGCTGGAATCAGAAGGCCTCAGGATAAAAACTCCAGCACAAGAGATGGGTTCATCTGCTCCCTGTGCATCAGCAACATGACTCAGAAGCACTGCTCAATCAGCTTTCAATGACTCACTCTGTTCCTCTCCAGTCAGCCTTTTCTAGGGAGCTTGCTCTACCCTGCTTCTGAGCTTTCTCAGCCTAATATCTCACAGTCAGACACAGCTTAAGAGCAAAGCCCACCATTTCTTCAACTGTTTACCACCAAGTGCCTGGAAACTAAGATGACTCTAGCTAAAACCTTTGGGTTAATGATCCATCAACTTCATTTTCAGAGCTTTGCAGCTCCACTCCTTCTGTTTCACTAGCTTGAACATATGGCAGCCTGCTCCACACCAGTAGCTTACAGCCCTGTTTTCTACTTACAATATGGATGGATTTATTCTAGTTAAGGTACTGAGATAATCCACATAAACACTGAATTCACACCAGTTGGTGAGTAACCACCTTAATTTAGGAACAGCCCTCTCCCAACACACTCTGTATACTTCAAGCAGCTACTTGGGTAGATATAACATCTGAATGCAGCTCCTACAAATTCCTAAGGCCAGTAGGCTTCCTACCCTCTTGTCAAGTGCTCACACCCCCATATACTTCTATTTCAACACATAAACAGAAAAGGAGCATGAAGAACATCACAGACAGACCACACACTTAAACGCATGCTTATAAACCCACCAGGAGTTAAGATGACATGGAAATGACTTTTCAGAATGCATTTTTACTCAAGTGAAGATAAGAGCATTAAAATATACCTTTAGAGCAATTGTGGCAAAGTTACAGCATTAAGACAGCCAGCTAGGAAAAAAAGAGAGTACATGTATACAAACAAAGGCTGGGATAAAGATTTTAATGCATTTCAGTAGTTACATAACAGAAAAGCAGCAGGATTAGCTGGGCCTACAATGACTGACATGGTAACATGCACTTTCAAAATAATCACACATGCTTGCCTCAAATCATGCCTCAGTGTTCCCACTGTGCAGGAAATATGCAATAATCACCCCTCTCTCAAACCACCAGGATGTGCTGGATGAAGCCCCAGAAGTCAGTCTGCAGCACGTGAGCTGCAGACCATAACCAAGGGAGTCCAGAGAAAGAGAAAGACACAATAAAGCACAGTATCTGAAAAACTGCTTTTGTCCACTGATTCTATCATAGGTGGAAAATGCTCTGTTTATTAGGTCTGATCTAAAAACAGGTGGTGACTCCAAAAGTCAGACTTCATCCTTTCAGAGTGCCACCCACTTGGAATGCATGGGTGAAGTCAGGAGCACATTGTTGATCCTGTGGCTGGACTGTCAGTTTTACATATTGTGGGATGCAACGAGCAGCTGGACTGGGAGCTACCTAGTGAGATGAGGCACTAAACCTGCATTTATCAAGTGGAGATCCAGCAGCTCCCTCCTGCAATATGTGAGAGCCCAGCCTTCCTCTTCCATTTTCTCTTCATCAATTCTGACTTGAATTCTGTCTCTCTAATCAAGAAGCCACAGCATCACACCAGTACAGCAGTAAGACACAACTGCAGTATCAGTCATTTGTTCATTAGGGTATAAAAGACTAAGTTGAATTGTAGCCTAAATCCCAGAAACATAGATACTCAAATGAGTGATTTTCTCCAATACCTTTGTCCCTTAACCTGAGGTCTTTCACATGACACCACACAAATTATTAACCCTTCCCTGCACCAGCAGGGACAGCAGTAGCTTCAACCTACACCATAAACTTTGGAACACAGTTCTGTGCCTTTTGTAACTGTATTTGCACAAGTAAAAACAAAAAAGCTGATCTGCTCAAATTTGTTGCTTAGGAGAAACATTGAACTTCTAGTCAGTTTTCTTCAGTGGTAAAAGGAACATGGCTGCAGTTAACTCCAACTTCATATGCAAGGCAAGAAGTAATGGCTCTAGCTCCCAAAGAATTAGGAACTGTCTGAAAGAAATGTGTCACTAGCAATATTATGTGCCTACAGCCTAACAGTACCAGAGTTACCATAATTGTTGGGTGTATATTGGTCTCTCTGCCTTAGGAAAGCACATAAACACTTCTTTATATCCTTCCATGCCAGCTTCTCTAAGTCTGCTGTAGGCAGAAGTTGAGGAACTCTTGAGCCAGGCCTGTTTGCTCTCATGGCACCTGCTCAGCAAATCCTCTGTGTCCTCTCTTCAGAGATACAGTGGTGACACAGCAGCTCAAGAATAACTGCTCAGGAACAATGTCACTGCAGCAGTTCTTAGGCTGCCCCTAACAACATAACTACAGTTTCACATCACCCCAACTGTGCCAGCATTTGATGAGCATCAGCAGCATCACCAGTGAGCACATCTGTCCACTCATTTTAGGGGGCAACTTTGGGATCAGCTGTATTTTCCCAAGACAGCTGTGTGAGTGATATTCTTATCATAGAAATACCTGCCCAGAAAAGTCTGGCACTACAGGTGGCTTCAACCAGCCGTTGACTAAGGCTAGATGAGCAGACATCAGGACTGCTACTCACCTACAGAGCCCTTTTGGCCACAGCCCTACTGTGGACAGGCCACGTGCTTCACTGAGTTTCCTGTACCATCCAGCACAGGGTACAAATAAACACAAGTTGATCAGTAGTGAGCCCAAGACCCAGCTACTTGGACTTTGTCACTCCCATTACAGGGCTGGAAGTTTCCTACAGCACAGACATCACTTAGCTTGAATGCAAACAGGAATGCTGATTTCTGTAATCTACAGAGCACAGAAAACAGCAATTACAAATCAGTTAATAAGCTGGTGTAAAGTAACCAAACTCTTTAGTAGACTATTAAAAGACAATTTGGGTTCTGACTTAACAATAAGTAAGACTTCTGTGCATTAATGAGCTTATCTAACTAAGCAGTTCAAGGTACATTAGCTGCTGAGTTCTCATCCAGGAAGAAATCAGGAGAGGTACTGAAGGTAAATCACCAACTGCAGCCATTTCTGCATTCCAGAACTCAGTGTGATCTTGGACAAGTGACAGTGGTTGAAACAGTAGGGGGATTAGTCAAGCTGCTCTGGCAAACTGAAATTGCTGGGAAAACCCAGCCTTTCAGCTAGCACTAGCCATTATCAACCCAAAAGACTTAAGGCTCCAAACAATGCCATCACCCCACCAGCTAATCTGAGCACCTAAGCTTTGCTTAGAGGACTGCATTAGCCACTTTCCAGGAGGTCATGGGCTGCACTTGGTTTTAAACAAGAGTAGCTGCAATCACTTCATCCTGAGCAAGGCAGGCTGCATAATTTACTTAAGGAGCATACCCTGAGCTAAAGAGCTCCTGAGATAAACCCATCAGTTTCAGAGAAACTGTTCCTATTTTAAACACAATCCCATAAATCCCCATAACCAGTGGGCAGGAAGAGAAGCACGTTCTCTTACCAGACTCTCTTCCTACAGCCTACTTCTTTGGGCCATACTGCACGCAGCCAGTCTGAAGAGTAACAAGAGATAAATACTAACACAGGGAAATACAAGAAGCTCCTTTACTCCAGTAAAACATCACAGGTACAGCATTTAATACATTTCTCTGCCATATTTTGAGCCAATCTGATGTGAACAGCTCCAATGCCTCTTTCTATTTCTACCCGTTCTACCAAAGCATTTCTAAAGTCAGTTTGAACTACTTGCTTTTTACTCTTGATCTAGAAATGTGAACAGTGATTTGCTTCCCATGAGTCTTCTAACAGAAGAGGTTAGAGGCACAGAGTGGAGTTTGAGTAAGAGCTTGTATTCTGCAGACCACTAATGTTCTAGGTGCCCTGATGTGTCAGTTTTTCTCTCACTACTCTTACTGGAAAGCAGATAACTGCATTTCACATTCTGCGCCTCTGCCTGTAAGCTTTTAGCTGAGCCGCCGACCTCCTGCCAAGATCAAAATAATACATGACTTGCCAGTAACTTTTGACTCAGTAGGTCACTCACTAAAGGAGAGAAGCAGACTCTGCCTAACAAACCAATTATATTTTGGCACCACAGGCCATCCTCCAGTTGGCCCCAGGAACAGCCTTTAAATACTCTAATGGTCTTCAGTAGAACAAGCTTAGAAAACCAGTGCAAGACATTGTGCTACAAAAGACACTGGCTTTACCTCTTTTTGATGCAGGAATGAGGCAAGAAAAGTTTAACTGGGGTTACAGGAAGTTTCTTTATAAAGCCTGTTTTGTTTAGTGACTGTTCCTGTTCCACCAAAAAAAAAAAAAAAGGAAAGAGATAGTATCAAACAAGAATGCATGCCCAGATGCCCAGTCTCCTGTGTTTTAAAGAACTCAAGATGTAACCCTTCACAGCCTCAAGATTCAATCCTCCTAAAGCCAAGACTGTGTTCTTTTGGGAGGAGGAAAGCAGCCAGCCATGATATCCTTCAAAGACATGCCAATGCTCTCCCTGGAACATGGCCACGCTGCAGCCCAAAGAACACCAGGTATCTTTGTCACTAGATGTCAGTAAGATGGCATTTCCTACAGAAGAGAAGTGATGCCTCCCTCCTGACAGGAAAAATATGGAAGTAGACAGTTTGGCAGTATCTCTTCAGATTTGAGATTGTCCCTCCAAGCAAAACTAACAGGGACACACATAGCTTTTACTATAGGAAAAAATAGTAGCTACAGCTCTGACAGCATTCAAGTAAATATTGCCCAACCAAACACCACATGAGCCCATATACAGTTAGAAGCCTGCAATATTGAGACTTCCAAGCCACAGAAGCCATCCAGACTCACCTATCTGGGCAAGTTCCAGGCTCAGATTTTGGCAGCCTGAGGCTAAAACTTGATAGCAGCTTTGTCATACTAAAGCAAGCAGAAAAGAGATCATGGAGCTTTATGGAAAGAACACCATATCAAAAGCAAGTCATTTCCCACTGGGGAGAAGTCAACGGCACGGGGTGATAAACACAAGCTGTGCTTCTTGCAGTTTTACTGAATCCAAAAACCTAGTCATGGGAAGAATGGATGTGGAAATGCATGCAGAAGAGCCGCTGATAGGAGCCTGCTTTAAGCCTCAGAATAAGCAGTTCGGCATCAGCAGCGCTGCGTTCTGTCTCAGCAGGTTTTCCAGGGAGGAAGCAGAGTGCAAGCTATGACCTAGCTAATTCACGTCTGGATCAGTGTTACATGCAGATAATTTTCGGTGAAGCTCCAACACGATTTGACTGAAAAAAACCTTTGCTCAGGCTGACCTGACGCATCGGTGCCGGCCTTCCTGTACCACACACAGCCCGACCACCGTCCCCACGCTCCCCCGGTACAGCACTGCAGGGCTGCCACACAAGTATTCCAGCCAGAGCTAATTAACAGCTGTTAATAACCCCCCTAAGCCACAAGCAATATACAAACGAATGATGGGGTCGCCCAGCATCTCCTCAGAAGAAGCTGAGGAAAAGCCCTCCAAGACGGCCCGGCTTCTCTCCCTCCCTCCCGGCTCCGGGGGCACTCTCGAGTCCCTCTCAAGGGCAGCAGGTGGGACACCTCGCCCTGCAGCCACCTCCCCGCCCCTGGGCCTGCAGACCTCAACCCCCAACCAGCACTCAGGGAGCCACCACCCGCAGCAGCTCGGCCACCGCCCGGGCGCGGCCGCAAAGCGAACCTGACCGCAGGAAGTCACCCGGAGGAGTGGACGGGGACCGCGCAGCCCGGCAGGGAGCGGAGCGCGGCCTGGGGCGCCTCACCTGCCACTGCTACCACTGCCGCCGCTCGCCGCCCCGCGCCCAAGATGGCGGCGCTGGCCCCCCTCACCCCGCGCCCCCCCGCGCACTGCAGAGAGGCCGCGCGCGCGCCCCGCCCGCGCTCCACCATTGCGCATGCGCCTCCGCAAGGAGGCGGTGCGGCGGGGGCGGGAATTCCATTTCTGTGTAGGGCATACTGGGAGTTGTAGTCTGAGAGGGGGTAGCATGGCATCTGCGGTTAGCGGGTGGCTGGGCTGGGGGTGCGCTCGAGCCGGAGGCCTTGCTCGCCCTGCAAAGTCCTGAGGTTGCCGCGCACTTCCAGAGGGCTGCTAGCTCCTGCTGGCCTCGCGCGCAGGTATTCCCGCACCCCTGCCCCGCACTGCTCTGCTAAGGGCCAGCCCCCGCGGTCGGACTCGTCCCTGGTTCTCTCCGCAGTGCTGTCGTTGGGAACGAGAACCCAGGCAACCCCGAGAGCCCGCGCCCAGGCCCTGCTCCGACGAAACCCAGCCCGCAGCCGCCCTCGGCAACCCGAGAATCTCGCTTTAGAGCGAAAGGCAGGAGGATGGAGGAGGCTGGGGGAAAAGAATAAACGAACGACACAAGGCAGGAGTCCAATAAAACTATGTTTATAAATAAAAACAAGGAGATTGGTGTTGTTTTTATAAAACCCAGTGGGTAGGGCAGGGCAAAGGGTAAAGGGTGAGCAGTGGCCAGGGAGGCTACTGGGGACAGTCTGACTCCAGCGGGCTGAGGGAAGGAGAGGCTTTAGGGAGTCAGGAAGATGAACTGATGGCACGTGAGAGCTGGCAGTGGGGCTGCAGGGGCAATGCAGACTCCCAGGGAGCAAAATACAATTCAACTCCATCGTATAAAAACCGCGAACACAAGAAAGACCATAGGAGGCAACACTTATGGAAAAAGCCATGGTGTGGCAGGAGAAGAGGGCGCCGGGGCGCCAGCACCAACAGCAGCAGGGTTGAGCATGTCCATACTGTACCGTGCTTGGCCCTGGGCATGGGGAAAGGGCTGCCCCAGCCCCAGGCACGTCTCCAAGTACCCAGAAGTGGAAGGAAGAAAGGCAGGGAGCACTGGAGCAAACAAACTCAACTGTCGCAGCACACCTGTGGGCACTGAGCCCAAAGGCCATGATTCAGGCTGTAGTGTCATCCCCAGAGAGTTCGTGTTGCCACCAGGCACTGCTCACAGCCCAGAGTGGGGCTGTCCTAGAGGTTTGTCCCTCCCAGCAGCCAGGCCAGCAGCACTGGGGAGTGGAAGAGACAGACTCAGGCCCTTCAGAAGGCAAATACAAGGGACCTCCACGTTTCTCCAAAGCATGAAAGTGAACCAGTTGTGCACCGCCCTCGCCTTCTAACTCCGTCCAGGCCCCTGAAGGTATCACATAGCTCAGCAGCAGCATGACAGCAGGAGGAAGAAGGCCACAGCTGCCACCACCAGCCCCAGGCATGGGACAGCCCCTACAAACAGGACAGGCAGCAGCACACTGCAGGCAGGAGGGCAAAGAGCAGGATGGAAGGAACAGAGCTCTGCCCTTAAATCCCCCCCAAAGAACCCCAGGGCCCCAGGTCTGGGGCACTGAATCATGCAAGAGACTGAAACCTCTCTGGGCTGGATGCAGAGGTACAGCCTCAGCCCTGAGGCCTAGCCAAGGTGAAGGAGGGTCCTGCCATGGGGCAGTGTCAGGCTCAGACCTGGCCCAATATGTGGGCAAGAGTAGAGAGGCAAGAGGGAGTGGCAGCAATTCTCCACTCCCTAGAGGCACTGAAGCCCTGGAACATTCATGCATTAGCCAGAAGGCAACTACAACGGGATTTAAAATACATATATAAGGCTGGTCCCTGCTCCCCTCTCAGGGCTGTGGGAAGGGCAGGGCATCTTCCGCGAGGGGGAGGAAAGAAGCCATCTTCAGCGCCATGCGTGCCCAGCGCCCCTGGAGCTCCGTGTCCTGCTGTCGGGCCACGCCACGCTCCAGCTCTCCCCCCCACAGGCGGCAGGCTCAGAGAAAGTCAAACACCCCGTAATTCTTTGCTGCTTGATAGAAGAAACACAAAAGGGTGAAAAGAAAGAAGAGATGTTTAGGGTGGAAGGACTGAGGCAGCAGTGACACACGGGCAAGCAGCACAGGGTGCTGGGACGGATGCAGATTAATGGGGTTAGAGAGGATGGCAGGAGGGAATTACCATCAGCAATACACAAGTCTGGTGGCAGGATGGGCTGACAGCACCCAGCAGGCCTGCCAGGCCTATTCACCCCGCTCAAGGAGGGATTAGAATCAAGGTTTAGTTCCATTTATTACTTTTTTCCCTTTTTTTCTTTTCATTATCAAGACAAAAAAAAAAAAGAAACAAAAAAAACCCCAAAAAAACAAGGGGTGAAGCCAGGGCTGGTCCTAGGAAACAAACGACAGGATAGAAGGGGGAAGGAGGGACTGCAGACAGACAGGGGATGGGCGCTTCACATTACATCCACAAAGAACTCACTGGGGTTGCCCATGGCCATTCGGAAGGACTGTCTACTGGCTGTCAGTTCAGGGGGCACAGAGGCCAGGTCACGGCCCGGCGGTGCCCCGGGGGGCCCCATGGCTGACGGCGGTGGAGGCATCAGCAACATGGGGGGGCTGAAGAGAGGGGGGAGGCCGGGTGGCCCGTACGACTGCTGGCTGTGGTGGCTGCGGATGCTGTGAGCCAGGGAGTGCTGGCTGCGCTGGCTGTGCTGGCTGGCCGGCACTGAGCGCTCGCTGGCCGCACGCTCACGCCGCATGCTGCTCCTTGTGGTGTGGTCCGACTCGCTCCCGCTGCCACCTGACTTCGACTCCCCAGTCTTCTCTCTCTCCTTCCTTCTCTCGCTGCCACTGCGATTGGAACCGCTGCTCCGGCTCCCTGCAAAGCACATGAGGCAAGGTTAGGCACCAACTTGGACAAGTCAGGAAGAACAGATGGATGCTCGTCCAGCCAAGAGAGGATTGCAGCACGCTCCGGCACCGCCAGGCCTCAGCACAGTCTGTGCTCTCAATCTCCCTTCAGCAGCAAGTCCCACAACCCGTCCGAGATGACTTCTGCCCCGGCTTCCCCCACATACAACATTGCCTAAACAGCCTTTCCCTGCTGCTGCCCTGTACTGAACAGGACATCTGCCCACCTACAGGCATATTTTAGTCCTTTTCACTCACCTTCACTGTGCTGACTGCCTGCACTGCCCCCTCCGTAGCTGTAGCCTGGGTCAGGGAAGCCGGGATGGGGGTTGTATGGATGAGGCGGTGGATACTGATATGGGAAAGCCATAGGCCAGGGTGCGGCTCCTGGGTGGGGGAGCGGAGCCAAAGTGTCCTGATCAGAGGCACCACTGGAGCCATCATGATCATGAAGAGACAGATTAGCCATGTCTGCAAGAAAGGAGAGAACAGGGGTTAATCCAAGCAGAAAAACAACCATGTGTGGTGAAGCAGCTTTCTGTCCATTCTTGCTGATGGACTAGGACAGGATATGCAAGGAGACACCTGAAGTTGGCACTCTCTCTATTAGTCAATGCCACCATATGTGCTTCCTGACTGAATAACTGCCAGCCTGTGGGAATCCAAGCTGCCACTCCAATACAGAGACCAGCGTGGTGGGAAAGGACCACACCAGAGCTACAGCTCATCCTGCCAGTTCCTTCCCCTATCTTATCTGAGCAGCACCTAGTTGCCTGAGCACCAACCCCTTGCCAGCATTGAAATTCAGAGCCTGGAGACAGTCAGTAAAGACTAAGACTCTGCTATGACTGCCTAGGAAAAAAGATCACATAGCAGGTGACACTGTCAATGCTGCTTCCAACTTCACTACCTCAGCAGCAGGACAAGGAAGCAGGGATATTCTTCATCACTCCCTTAACAAGGGGCCCAGCATGATGGCAATGCCTGTTGGTGTGTACCCATGGTGTCAGAGGGTTCTGCAGGACCACTACCCCTCCATCCTCTCCCTCCCACCAAGCCAAGTGCCATACTTCCACAGAGATCGCCGAAGATGTAATAGCACTGCTCCGAGAAGGTGATCTTGTTCACGGTGTGTCGGATGTAGCCAGCCTTCAGCAGATTGCTGGCATATTTGCGGGACTCACGGCGGTCTGTAAAGCCCTCCACATGGTGATAGAGCCAATCTACCACATCCGAACCTGCCACCAAATACAGAGTTAAAATTGGGAAGAGAGAAGATGGTGACCCTTGAGGCAGTGAACCACACTGAAGCAAAGACAAAGTGGGTCAAAAGGTTTGATTTGTAACCTTTGCCTAGTCAACAGCTTGTTTATGGTGACAAAGATGCTCCCTTGGACATCTGCTTGAAAATGAGCCACCCATTCCCCAGTCCCTGCCTCTGCTGCAGGCAGCATGGTCTCTTACCAATGAAGGCATTGGGGATGGTGATCTTCAGCCACATGCGGTCACGCACCTCGAGGCCTGATTCTGGTGAGGCCATGGCTTTGACAATGGTGGCCATGTCACTGTGGATGGACAGGTGAAAGTCATCGAGGCCTGTGGTGTGGGATGAAGGAAGGTAGGCAGAGGTGAGAGAGGACAGAAGAGACAAGAGGGCCACATGGAAGCATCACACACAGGAGGAATGGGCCAGGGAACAATACATCGCAGACAGCCTTGGGGTACATGCTGCGTAACCCCCCTTCCAGCCTTCCCATGTTATCCTTCACATGTCAACCATTTCCTCTTGGGCAAAGCCCAGTAAAGAGTCACAAACCTGTAACAAACTCCTGGCTTGTTGCCCCAGCCAAGCTCTCCAGACCCCTGCTTCAGGGCTCTATATACCAAATCATTCCAAACTTTCAGAAAGCAACTGAGAGCCCTGTGCTCAAAAGGACCCTGCCCCACCATAAGGCTCTTTGCTCTTACTGCCTCTTCTATTCTGCTCTGCTGTCTGGGAGGAGCTCTCAATTGCTCCAGGGACATGCTGAATCCCTCTGGCTCCACATTCTCAATAGCTAACCTCTGACTGGTGTGAGCCTTTCCTCTACATCTGCCAGAAATCCTGATTGCACCCAGGCTCCTCTACTCTCCTCACACAGACGGCTTAAAACCATTATATTAATCCGCCCAGGCAGAACTCCCACTGATCAAAGTGCTGGCCTGGCGAGAGCTGCCTCCCTCCCAGTCCCTTGCCAGGGCAGATCTGGTCCACCCCAGCTGTCCCCAGGCAGATGTATTGCTCCCTTCACAGCACAGTGAAGGTGAGGAGGCTGTGCAGCAGGTGCAGCACGGGGGCACAAGGACTTACGTTCAGTCTCTGGGATGGAGCTGGTGATGGAGGAGCTGGTGGAAGTGATTGTGCTCATGGATGGACTCATACCGTACGCTGGGTAGGTGCCAGTCATCGCTGCCGTGTGAGACACCCAGGCTGCCGGGTCGATGGGCCGGATGGGCTCACCTGCATTGAAGAAAGAGTCAGTCAGTAATTGTAATAAATTATCACCTCATCAAAACAACCTGTGGGGAGGGACAGGGACTCAGCACAGCCCATTCCATCCCGAGTATTTGCCGGGACTCACCCGGATCGGAGCATGGAGAGTCTGGCCCAGCCCAGATCCGCTGGGGAGCAACTGGGAGAGAAAGAAGAGAGGGAGGGTCAGCAGGAGAGGTGCAGAGGGAGAGATCCCCCTATGACTTAAGTGGGGTTTCTCTTTCCTCTGGCGCCCCGAGCAAGTGACCTCCCTGCCCCAGTGAAACGCGTCCCCAGCGTGATGTGGGAAGGAGGGCTGGGCTTATGGGCATTTTGGTCTGGGAATGGGATATAGCAGCCTCCTAAAAGGAGAGCTGAAACCATATCAAACCCCAATTCAGTGCCCCATGGAGTCACACACACAGGGGAGGAACAAGACAACAACCAAGTATGTGCTTAAGGCAGGGCTCTCACATGAGCTGGGCACCAGCACTAAGAGTGGGTCAGCTATCCACTTACTCCTGGGTAACGAGAAGCAGCCCCGCGGACTGGGGTCCCAGCACTTGGCCACTGTCAGGGTGATGGGCCTGCAACAAAAAGGTGAGCGTTAGAACCAGAGCACAGTAACACAAACCCCTGCATGATAGGCAGATGCTGTGTGCCAGCTCTCCCCTGGGAGACAGTGAGAAGCTGCCAGTAAAATGATCTTGCTCCCCTCCAGCTATGGGTTTCCCTAGTGACATGAACAAAATTATATGACCCTGCTTAGGGTTGCTGATGACTCAAATAGAATCAGAGCATCACAGCAGTTTGTTTTGAAAAAGATCTTTGAAGGTCATCTAGTCTAATTGCCCTGCAATGAGCAGCAACATGGCATCCCCACAAAAAAAGGGGCACAGACCCCAATTCCTCACAATTCTGTTGCCTGCAATTCTTGCATTGGACATGAAAACGCCGGAATCAAAGCAACACCAAAACCTAAGTTCTGAGCTTCTGTAGAAGCACTAGCAGAAATGGCTGGAAGATACGACTCACACACTCAAAGCACAAACTGTGTAGATGTCCTTGGATGGAAGGAACAACCCAAGCAAGTACTCACCCCGGCTTGTGCACAATCTCCCTCAGCACCCGCACAGCATCATCGTTGCTCATGTTCTCAAAGTTGATATCATTTACCTGCAAACAACACAAAGAGGTGAGTTCCAGAGATGTGACCAGAGGCTGAGCTCCCCACTCAGTTCAGCAGTGACTCAGCTTCTCTCTTCCAAGCACAGCTTCCTGGGTTTAGCCTGCCAAGTTCTCAGAGAGGCTTCTGGGTCTTTTCTTACTGCTTTCCCAGGCCCAAAGATGGAGATATGTGGGTGTGAAATACCTGTAAGAGCATGTCTCCTGGCTCAATCCTGCCATCAGCTGCCACAGCGCCTCCCTTCATGATAGAGCCAATGTAAATGCCTCCATCCCCACGCTCATTGCTCTGTCCCACAATAGAAATGCCCAGAAAGTTGTATTTCTCTGCAGGGATGGAAAAAGAACTAAGTCATCTCAACGCATCAGGCACAAGCAGACCTAACCTCAGTAGAACCATATCCCAATGATGGTGATTTGCACCCCTGTCACATAGAGATGTCCTGGGACACACAAACTCTTGAGAGGCAATTTCTACAGGAGAAGCCAATCTACAGAATCCATCTCCTCACTCCTCCCGCATGCATTCTCTTTGCCCCCTCCCCAGTTCCCTCTCCACAACCCAATCTCACTCTGGAAGGACTGCAGGCTCCATGCACACCTCCCACTCACCCATATTCAGCGTGACCGTGATGATGTTCAGGGACATGGTGGAATCTGTGATGCTGCTGAAGGATGAGGACTGCAACGTAAGCGAAACATGAGATGTCCTTCTGTGCCTCAGTACCATTCCCAGCTCTAGCTTCCTTCACTTGTCCTCTCCTTCTTGCCCCTCCTTGTGGCACCACAGCCACCACCCACAACTTCAGTCTTATCCTGGGAGCTTTGCAGAGCCAGAGAACAGCATGGTCCTTATGACCACTCTATAGCCGAGACAAGGCCTGTCCCAGCTCCTGAGGCTACATGGGCTTGCAAAAGGTTCACAGCACTTTTTTAAGTCTCACAACTTGGACACTCATCCAAAGTCATGCCCACAGCACAAACAGCCGAATCCCTGAGAGCCTATCCTGACCTGCGCTGCCCTCCCCAGGATACCCAGCCCCTCCCTGGGTACCCGCTCAATGCGTGGAGCCTTCTGTTTCCGCCGGCGTCGCTTGTGCCTCCTCATCAGACGGGAAGCACTGCTTTGCTCTGTTGAACTGCTAAACCTGCAGGCAAAAGCAAGAGTCAACTCTTCTGCTGCCATAGTGCTGGCTCTGACAGCAAGAGAGCCATGGAAATGGCACAGGGAAGAGAGGACCACAGAGGCAGAGGGGAGAACATGCACATGGAGGACAGAAAATGGCAGAGGGGTCTGCTGCGTGAGACAGAAGCAGGTCTGAGCCCAGACTAATGTGCCCTGCAAAGGCATCTCTCTGTTCTGGGGGTCAGGGGGAAATTAGTGTTTCCCTAAGACTCAAACTCTCCTACCTGCTGGTGGAGTCATCTTCATCTGAATCGAAGAAGCTGGTGGTCTCCAGCTCGCTGCTCATGAGTGTGGAGGAGCTCTCGTACCCACCCAGGTCTCGGCGCCGCTCTCCCTTCACTGTCCCATTTACCCTGGGTGCTGTGGAAAGACAAGGCTCAGTGGGCTAAAGACAAACCATTCCCCTATGCAGGGCTCATGGCAACCTCCTCAGAACAAATATGGCCACCAGTCAATCCCATCTAGTGCCAAATAACTCCCAGTCTACCCTGGGATCAGATCCAACTCCTATGGGATATCTCTTCTGTCACTACAGGATGGGGAAGAGGCTGATGGGCCAGCAGGAACAATGCCGCTAAACTTGTGGAAGACTTGCAGCTGTTTCCTTGGTAGAGCATGAAGCAGCACAAGTGGCAAGGCTAAAGCTCACTCTGTTTCTCAGCTAAGAAGACAGAGGCAGAACTGTGTCCTGCTCTTGGAGCTGCCACAGGAGATAACTCTTTTGACCCCAAAGGGCTCAACACCAAGCTCTGATGTAACACAGGTGTTAGTTCCTGCCTCCAATGTGAGGCTATGTGCCTTCTAAAAGCCAAAAAATAGTCCTTTTGAGCTGGGAAGGTTCTGCAGAGCAGAGAAATCTGCCCCAAGTCTGGATCTGGTGCTGCCACCAAGCCCCAGCCATACCCTTGTAGAGGTCTCACCATGTTACCAACACTCACCATGCTCAGGCCCATCTGTCCGTCGTGGTCGTTCCCTCTGCGATGACACCACTGAGTCTGTCTCTGTCTCATTGTCCAAGTTTTCCCGACTCCCCCCAGTGTTAGGGCTGTGATGAGATAAAAGCAACAAATATGTTCAACAGGGAGCAAATTGACAAGGCTCTCTCTACCTCTGTCCTGACCAACAAAAGATTCCAGCCATCAGCTGTCTCCTTCTTGAGGAACAAAAACATAGCACATCTGCAAGTGCAGGGCAAAAGGCTGAGGATGCTATGCTGGCTCTTTTCCTGTATTATTTTCAGCATGCCCTTGTTTGTTGAATAACGCAGCTCCACTTCAAATCTGCTCAGCCTCACTCTCCTCCCCTCTTGCTGGCTGTTATCCCTGACAATTTGGTTAAGAGGTCCCAGTCCGGTCTGGGATACTCATCTATATTACAGCAAATGCACCGTGTGTCCCTTGGAAACCAGAACAGATGTCCACATAACTTACTGGAAAGAGGGGGGCCTGGAGTCTCCAATTCCTCCTGTGCGCTCCATGGAGGGTGGCAGCTCTGTCTGGTTATCAGCACAGACCGAGCCAGCATCTGAATGGGAACCCTCTGCAGATACCAGCTGGAGGGAATAGACAGAAAAGGAAACGGAGAAAACATTTATAAGAGTAGCCAAAGGAGCTGGCCAAAAGCCTGTCTGGCCCAGGATCTCATTTCTGGCAGTTGACAACAGCAGATGCCCAGGAGCAGGTATGGAATAGGCCAAGCATGTAGCAACATTTCCCCCAGACACTGGCTATTTGTGACTCAGGAATTCCTGCGCCAGGAGTGAAGTCCGGGTGGTTGACAGCCATGCTTGGACACTCTGACATCACCTGCACACCCATACCACACACACACAGGTAACCTTTAGCACACGTCCTGCATCAGGGACTGGATCCCCCCAATTCTCACACTGGAAAAGCCAGTTACAAGTCATTCCTCTCCTCAGCTCTAGCAGCCTCTACACTTCTGCCTTCAAGCTGTGGGACCCAGCAGGACTTTCACCTTCCCAGTCCTCAGAAGCTGGGGATAACAGAGCTCAGGGCCAAGACTGGCTTTGAAACACTCTTGAAACAGACTCTTTTTCTGGCTGCCATACGTACTTCACAAACTTTCAAGCTGTGTTCAGCTTACTGGCTTGAGCACAATCTTCAGTCAATCTCTGGAATGCTCAATGGATTCCCCAGTGCAGAAATTCAAAAAAGGGTTAAACCCTAGAGATGCTTTATACCAGCCATGCTGTGGGGCAGCCCAGGCACACCAACACACCATGATTCTGGCTCTGTAATAAACCACCAATTTTGGGGCTCAGGGAATTAGCTGGAGACTCTTCCAGGGGCCACAGGGGAATGAAACAGCCTGAATGAACTGTTCCCCAATATTGTTCCCTGTCCAGATTTACATTCTCCCTTACTTTCAAGCTGTAATGAACTGGGCGAATCCCAATAGGGCCAAGCAAGAAAGCAACAAAAACCCTCTTCAGAGCAGAGGTGACAGGGCCCAGAAAGGATCTACAGAGGTGAGGGATACCCACTGTTGCTCAGGACAGAAGAAACATGAAACATAGGCTGGAAAAAAGCTGCTGTCCAAACCATAATACTCAGTGTAAATTCAGAGGCAGCACTACTGCTTGCTGGTGAGGGAACCACATCTGCATGGAGCAAAGAGCAGATGCCAACTCAGATGCTAGAAGCACAGTGCATTTATACAGGTCTTGAGCGCTTCCCAGCATCACTGATGAAAGAGTCGTGCCCTGCCCACCTTCAGGAACTGGGGAAACCCTCATAAGGAGGGGATGGAGCCCACAGATCATCATCAGCATAGCAGATGAGAGGTCTGTTGCCAGAGACATTGGTAACTGAGACAGGGATGCAGCTGGGGCAAAGAAGACAGGGCAGCCTTGAAAAAGCCACAGCCAAGGCAGCAGACAGGGCAGAGAGCAGCCTCAAGTGTCAAAAGCTGCAGAGCCCGTCTCACAAGCCCATGGACAAGCCCAACAGCTCCTGCTCTCACAACTGTCTAAGCAGCTCTTGCCTCATGCTCAGGTCAGCTTCTCTCCCTACAGCAAGCCCCAGGCACATGCCTGGCTCTGCTTCTGGCACCTTCCTGGTGACTTGTCCGCCCAGAACATGTCCTCCTCCTTAAGGGGCACATCTATACTCTGGTAGCCACTGCCTGGGAGCACAGGGTAGAAAAGATGCTGAAAGTGGCCAGCATTGCCTAGGGAAAAGTCATATAACACTTTATGCTTGAAAATCTCAAAGCAACATCAAGCAAACAGATCTGGACAGAGGGAACTAGCCACAGGCAGCTGTCAAACAGCAGTAAGGAGAGTTGAGGGGGTGTTCCCAAGCAGACAGGATTGATGCTATCTTCCTCTAACACTCCCAAGGCTGGGATTTCCTCCCAGGAAGGTTTTGATAACCATCCTGCACTTTTCCTGCCGCTTACACTGTCAGGAAATACTCACTTGGATTCAAGCCCCCATCTTTCCCTGTTGCTAAAATTAGTACTGAGTTCCTGAAATAGCATCATCCCAGCCTGTCTGTCAAAAGCAGCAAAGCAAGTACACTCCTCTCAGCCCCAAACCACCTGTGGCAACTAGGAGATTCTCAGTAGAGATAGAAAAAGGGATTACCAGGTTCACAAAGGCCTCTGGGACTGCCATTACCCTTCATGCACAAGAGCTGGTAGTGATGCTCACTCAGGACACAAATTCCCTGCAAGTATCCAGCCCAGGAGAGCAGCAGCATAGTGGTCACACCAAGACAGACCCACACCAGATCTGTGCCACTCACATTGAACAACCAGAGAGCTCCTACAAGGAAAGCCAAAAGCTGTATGGATACATGGATCACAAGGAAAAGCACACCAGATTAAAAAAGGAGCACTGGAATGGATTTAGAGACTCTGGGACTCCCCATAGAGCAGGTGAAAACAAAAAGCAGCAGGAAAGGATGGAGAGACATCTTGGGGCAGATGCAGCAGCAGCAGCAGGATGGATGCAGAGGAATGTGTGGTGGCCAAGAGCTGGACACAGGCTGTTTTCTGAAGGCCCTGCATAACCACTAGAGGGAGGATGGCAGGCATCTGGCCCCAGCTCTTTGTGTGGGAGCCCAGCATAGCCTTTCCTCCCTGCTCCAGCCTGCGCCCTGCTCCCCTGGCTGGAATCCCAGCGGCAGCTGCGTCGGCAGTAGGGTACCTGCCTGCCCCTGTCACGTTTTGTTGCAGGGATAGAAGCAGAATTAGGTTTGACCTAACTTGATTTGCTGAGGATTTTTACTGCTCAGGGTCTGTTTAGAGGCCTCTGGAAAAAGGCCCTTGAGTCTTGGCTCTGTTCCTGGTGTAGATCCACACACCCTTATCAGCACAAACTGCAGCTCAGCAGAGGGAAAACTGGATGATGTGCGGTGGAGACTCTCCCTTCACTAAAGGAGGGTCCCCGTGGGGACAGAGGGAAGCATGCGAACATGTGCAGAGCAGGTGCATGGCATGGTACTGAGGAAAAAGCTTGTCCTGCAGCTGCCCAGGCAGTACCTTTAGTCTTCAGGGCAGTGAAATCCAGTCCGCTTCACCAGCACTAAAGTCACTTAAGCCCTTTGCGCCAGTCACTGGAGTGGGACTTTCCTTGGAAAGCTGACCCTGCCATAGGGGCACAGGGGTTATGCTGTGGACAGGCTATGACCGTTTTCTCTGCTAGGCATCAGTTACTTCGTAGAGGTGTGCCACATCTTCCCTGGCACAGGGGACCCAGTATCACAGAGGCCCCTCTCCAGCTGAAGGACTGGAGTGGGGGAATCCAGCTCTTCAGCTTCGTGAGCAACCAGCATACCAACAGTACGGAGCAGCCTCTGTGCTTTACTTGGCACTCCACATCCAAACGGTGTTTTCAGAGAGGTACAAACAGGCTGTGAGGTACCGAAGCAAGGGGCTTGCTTACCCATGACACCACCCGACCGTTGAAGCAGGGAAGTTTGGCATTGTCATCCGAGATCTCTTCTTTCACCACCCTGCAGAGGGGAGAGGAGGCAGTCAGAGCTGGGTTCAGGACTTCAAAGGAAAAGGAGACTTTCCCAGAAGGGTATTTGCACACAACACCAGGCAGCCCAGGCTTGGGGATGGAGCAGAAGAGGACTGGCAGCTCTCTCCTACTGCCAAGCCACAGGTTCTCATGCCCACAGCCTGAAGGCCACAGGTTCTCATGCCAGCCTGACTGGCAGCCTGAAGAAGAGCCAAAGACAGAATAGCCTTTCTATGTGCATGCAGCTGTTTCATCCCCCAGTTCACATTTTAATCAGTAAAACCAAAATTCAAGTGCACATCATAGAATCATTTAGGTTGGAAAAGACCTTTAAGATCATCAAGTTCAACCATTACCCAAGCACTGCCAAGGCCACCACCAAACCATGTCCCCAAGTGCCACATCTACACTACACCTTTAAATACCTTCAGGGATGGTGACTCCACCACTCCCCCAGGCAGCCTGTTTCAGTGCTTGACCCTTTTGGTGAAGAAATACTCTTAATGTCCAGTCTAAACCTCCCCTGGCACAACTTGAGCCAATTTCCTCTTGTCCTGTTCTTCCTATCTGGGAGAAGAGATCAATCCCCACCTAGATATATCCCCCTTTCAGGGAGTTGTAGAGGGTGAAAAGGTCACCTCTGAGCCTCTTTTTCTCCAGAATCAATACCACCACCTCCCTCCACTGCTCCTCACAGACCTTGTGCCCCAGACCATTCCCCAGTTCTGTTGCCCTTTTCTGGACAGACTCCAGCATCTCAATGTCTGTCTTGTAGGGAGGGGCCCAAAACTGAACACAGGGTTCAAGGCGTGACCTCAGCAGTCCCAAGTACAGGGGACAGTCACTGTCCTTGTCCTGCTGTCCACACTAGTGCTGACAAAAGACAATGCCATTGACTTTCTTGGCCACCTGAGCACATGCTGCCTCATGCTCAGCCACTGTCAACCAGCACCCCAGGTCCTTTCCCACCAGGCAGCTTTCCAGGCTGCCTTTCCCCCAGCCTACAGAGTTGTGTGGGGTTGTGATCCAGGTGCAGGACTGAGCACTTGGTTTTGTCAAACCTCATACAACTGGCCTTGGCTCGTTGATCCAGACTGTCCAGACCTCTCTGCAGAGCTGTCCTACCCTCCAGCACATCAACACTCCCACCCAACTTAGTCATCTGTGAACTGAGTGTGCCCTCAATCCCCATGACCAGATCATTGATAAAGATATTAAGCAGGACTGGCCCCAGTACTGAGCCCTGGGGAACACCACTGTGAGAATCCAATGGATGGAACTTTCTGGGCCCAACCATTCCATTTTCTACTCAGTCAACAGTGTACTTGTCCAAGCCATGAGCAGCTAGTTTCTCCTGGAGAATGCTGTGGGAAATAGTGTCAAAAGCTTTACTAAAGCCCAGGTAGATAACAACCACAGCCTTTCCTTCATCTACTAAACTGTGCCACATTGTCACAGGAGATCAGGTAGGTCAAGCAGCACCTGCAATTCCAAAACCCATGCCAGCTGGGTCTGATTGCCTGGCTGTTCTGTACATGCTCCATGATGGCACTCAAGATAATCTGCCCCATGACCTTCTCTGGCACTGAGGTTGGGCTGACAGGCATGTAGTTCTCTTGGATTCTCTTTCTGGCCCTCCTTGTAGATGGGCATCACATTTGAAAACTTCCAGTCACCTGGGACCTCCCTGGTTGACCAGGACTGCTGGTAAATGACAGAGTGACTCAGTGAGCACTTCCACCAGCTCCCTCAGTATCCTTGGGTGGATCCCATCTGACTCCATGTGTGTCTAAGTGGCATAGCAGGTTGCTGACCATTTCCTCTTGGATTACATGGGCTTCATTCTGCTCCTTGTCCCTTATCTCCCAGCTCAGAGGGCTGGGCACCCTGAGAACAGCTGATATTGCTATTGAAGACTGAGGCAAAGAAGACCTTAAGTACCCCAGCCATTTCCTCACCCTTTGTCACTGTTTCCCCTACATCCAATAAAAAATGGACATTCTCCCTAGCCCTCCTTTTGTTACTGACATTATTTGTAAAAACATTCTAAGGAGTAGCCAGAAAAGTTCCAGTTGGGCTTTGGCTCTTCTAGCTCTTCCTGCATAATTCCACAACATCCTTGTAGCACTCCTGAGTGGTCTCCTCCTTCTTTCAAAGGTAGAATACTTTGTTTTTCCTGAGTTTGAGCCAAAGCTCCCTGCTCAGCCAGGCCATTCTTCTTCCCCACTGGCTTGTCTTTCAAGCACATAGGGACGGCCTGCTCCTGCATATTTTATATTTCCTTCTTGAAGAATATCCAGCCTTCCTTGGGCTTCTTTGTACTTCAGAACTGCCTCTCAAGGGACTCTGTCAACCAAACCCCTAAGCAGGCCAAAGTCTGCCCTCCACAAGTCCAAGGTGGCAGTTCTGCCGATCCCCCTCCTTACTTCTCTGAGAATCAAAAACTCTTATCATGCTGTGATTGGTGTGCACAAGGCAGCCTCCAGCCAACACATCACCCACCAGTTCTTCTCTGCTCACAAACAACAGGTCCAGTGCATGCCTTTCCCAGCTGCCTTCCTCTCCACTGTATCAGGAAGTTCTCCCACATACTCCAGCAACCTCCCAGACTGTTTCTGCTGTACTGTATTTCCAGCAGACATATTTCCACCGTTTGCTTATTTCTAAAGAAATACATAATTTAAGCCTCTTTATAATGATCTGAAAGAATCACAAACTACGCCAAAGATTTCTAATAGATGAAAGTGAAATACATTAAACATGCTGCCTACCAAATGGTACTGTTGCTTTTTAATTACATACATAATATTTCAACATCAAGTATTATAGTTGTGCCATAATGTCATGTCCCTGCATTACACAAACAGCTATGTTATTATCAGCCTTCACAGTGAAAAAAGCACTAACTTTGTTCTTTCCCTGGAATAAAATAAAAAATAAATTAAAAAAAAATCAGTTTTCTTTGGAGAAAGTTTTTTTTTTAATTTTAAATATCACTGGGTCCCTATATACTTTTCCCACAGAGCATCTGCAATCAAACAACTTGCAAATTCAGAAGATTCAATTACTTCTATCTTTGATAAATCAAATACCAAAATATGCTTTAACAAGCTGATTTCCTTTTCTACCCAATGACATTTTAAGCACTCTTATTTAATACAAAGATATATTACAATTAGTTTGTGATACTATGCTCTCCCTTCCAAACTATATCTAAGGTAGCTTGATGCATATTGTGCTTAAAACATGAAGTAACTAAATAGTGAATAAATTATGTGGGGGGTGGGGAAAAAGTCTCACAAAAAAGAACAAAGTAAAGAATGTGAAACTAAGATAAATTATATATTAAAAGTACATAGATTGTAAGTATCTAACACTACTCAGAAGTGGAACCATATCAACAGAAGGGTCCCCAAGCCAGTCCCCAACTCAGGGAGAATCGAAGAGGATGCAAAGGTGGGACACGGAGCTGTGACCCATTGCCCCAGACTGCCATCAAGTCGCAGCATGCTGGGGCTTGGAGAAACAGGTGCTCTGTGCTCTTGGCTGCGCTCCCTGGTGTGCCAACAGTTGCCTCAGCTGTCCCCAAAAAAGGACACTAAGTTTGCCAACACTCACAAGGCATCAGCAAAAGGCAAATGAGCAGTGCTGGAAGCCTAGATCTGGGGAGCAGGCTCACTCCACCCTGCCAGCCCCACTGGTTGCACCGGTGTCACACACACTCAGCAAAGGGCTGTCCCACGGGGTGAAAGGCAGCACATTGCCAGGCCTTTGCTGGCAGCTGGCACTCACAATCCCTGACAAAACTGGAGAGCCAGCAAAGGGACTGCACAAAGGCTACCCATCCTCAGAAGGCACAGATGAGGAGGTCATGGTTTGAGCAGTCTAATCCACTCTCAGGATGTGTGTTAATTCCTCTTGCAGAGAGGGAGAAGCAGGAAAAGCAGGAAAGGAGCAGTGACAATAGATTAAAACCCTGCTAGCTTAATGCTTCTTCAGCATGTTCTGTGCCAGCCTCTGCCCAAAGCCCCTGCAGCCCAGATAAATGTAAAATACATGCAGTCCTCTTAGGACCCACTCTCTTTGGTGCCCACACCAGCCCTTTCTAATGCAGGCAAGTTGTCGTCTTCTCACTTCCAAGTGCACACACACATGTACCCTGCCCTGGCTGCACTAGCATCCATTCATACTGTCGCCAGCAGCCTGGACTGCATCCAATTCCTAGAGAGAACTTCAGGCAGAGCCAATTTTCAGTGTTACATGCTGTCTGCTCAGGGACACAGAGCCCTGCCTGTGGGTGAAGGGACAGGGCGATATATTTGCTGGGTCAAGGTGACCAACCGCTCAGCACAAGTCAACTATTCCACTTTCAGTGGGGACAGAGGAAACCAACCCCAAGACCCGCCCATTCAGGCTCAGCTGCAATGCCTGATGGAGAACAAGCTCCCTCTGTCCTGAGAGCTGCTCCCTCCTCACTCTTATTACCCTGCGGCTGCCCCAGACATCCCAGGGGTCAGCTCCACCCCGAGCAGTTTTATCCCTCCTTCCCCAGCTACTACATTATTTATCACTATTTATCACCCAGATGCCAGAGCACAATGGATTATATATTTAGACTCTACAGAGCAAAAACTGATAGTGCTGGAGTCAGGCACATGCTGAGCAGGAATATCTTCAGCGCTGCTCACATCTGTCACCCCTCACACCATCCCAGCTATCCGTGCCCTGCATTCCTTTCCAGCCTGAGCCTGAACTGCAGCCTTCCTCCTCCCACCTCTCACCACTCTTCCAGTCACACTTCTCGAACGGACACGACCGCAGGTTCACACGTCAGAAGCCACTGAGCGAGCAGCCTCTGGGGGAGCTGTGAGCAGTGCCACGTTTCTGCTCCGCGCTTGAACAGGGAGGCAGCCTGTCCCGCGGATGTGCTGGCAGGGAAAACTATCCTGTGAATGTGCTGGGAACAGCTCCCACCTAATAGGGTCTGAGCCCGGGAATCCTGAAAGAGCAGACCCAGTTCAGGCTTTCTCACCAAACCTTTCCTTTCCCCAGAGCCCAGGGAAAACATCACCCTAAGGCTGATTTCAGAGGGACTGCTTTGTGTTTACTGTCAGGTTTTGAATGTTCCATCATCCTGCTGGGAGACTGGGTACAACACGGCTAAGAATGGTGGCAAGGAAAAAATCCTTTCATGTGGAGGCAACCCGAGTCTTGCCAAGGCGAGTGCGAGTCCAGGACCCTTGGTGTTGCTGCCTGCCCAGAGAACTGCCCTGCAGCTGGGCACTCCCCGGCCCCCTTCCCGTTCTGGGGCCAGCAGACATGCCGAGGCCAAGCTGCAGCTCAGCGCCTGGCCCGCAGGCCCAGCGCTCCCCGGCACTCATCTGCCTTGAATTTTCCAACAAAGAGACCTGCGGGAGGGAGGAAGGAGGGAGGGTTACAGGGGAGGCAGGCCGAGTGGGTGGATGATTCTACTGCCATCCCCAGTGACACGGGGCCAACCCGAGGGGAGGAGGAGGAGGAAGAAGAGGAGGAGGGGAAGAAGAGGAGGAGGGGACGAGGCTCTGGCTGCGCAGGAGCCCGGCTGGGGTGTGCGGAGGGGGCTGCCAGGGCTGACACAAGCAGCACATCTGCTCCCATGCAGCTGGGGGAGGGGAATGGACAACCCCGGCAGCTGGGAGGGAAGCAAAGGAAACCCAGCTCCAACCCTGGCTCCATCCCTACCCTCCCACCAGCTCCTCCTCTGGAGCCAGTAGACCCTCTCCCCACGGCCTGGGAAGATGCCACACTCCCAGTTTCCCTCCCGCTGCCTTGGCGGCAGGAGCAGCTGACAACCTGGAATATGGATGCAGAGGCGGGTGAGGGACAGGCAGGCAGACGCTGCCTTCTCCGGGGAGTTCCAGCCCGGTTCAGGAAATTAGAGGGTATTTTATATCACAGAGTCATGTCCTAGGAATGAAGGGAAGGTGGGGATCAAGAGATTGTGCACAGGAGAGAAAGGAGGCCATAAACCCCAAGCCGCGGAGACAGCCGCGCCGTGTCAGACCCCGGCTGTGCACACATCACCAGCGCAGCTGCTGTGTTCCAGCCTCCTCGTTTCCCCTCGGCGGCCTCCAGCCTGGCTGAGGCTGCGGATACAAGCAAGTTTCTAGCTTCAGCCAGCTCTGGTCTCTCCTGAGCAGCATCCGCTAGCCACAGCAAGATCCCTGCAAAGAACTCTGATGGAGTAATACAAGCCCACTGAAAGAAGAAATCTAAGGGGCATAAACAAAGGCTTCCAGAAGATTTGAACCCCAGATCTGGAGGCAGGCTTGGAGCTCAGCAGCAATTACTGCTTGTCTCTGGCAGTTCTGTCCCCCAACTTGCCTATCTAAGGGCTTGAAGTGGGGAGGATACTCAGAGAGAAGAAAGCAGAGAAGTGGTGGCAAACACAAAAGCGGAATCAGAGGGGTCAGTACCAAGAAGGGAGGCAGGGATAAAGACTTCTCAAGCATGTTGGACAGCTTGACAGCCAGGATGAAAAATAGGAGACATGCAAAGATTGAGAAGACAACTGAGCAGTGACAATTTCACACTAAAAAGATGCAAAGTTAGTGGAGAAGTTGAAAAAAAGTAAGATGTCTCCTCAGTTAATTAAGAAGAAACACCTTTACAGAACAGCAACGTTTTTTCCAACAGTGTAAAGCCCAGAAATTCAATTATAAACAATCTTCTGTTACAACACTCCAGAAGTGCACAATTAGGTTAGTCATTTCTGTAACCTTAACAGCCCCCATCTTCTACAGCTCACAAAGAAGAAAAAAAACCCAACCAAACAAAAAACCATCAGGAGACACTTCTACCCAACAGCACAAGCTTCAGGGATTTACACACTAGAAATATGATCTCATTTTCAAGACCTGTTGTACACTCCCCTTAGGGCAGGGATGTCTTGCTTCCAAATGATTGTATAGATTAATAATGCTGCATAGCAAAAGGAAGCACCTTCATGTTTTACTACCCAAATATGAGCAGCTCCTGGTTCTAGAGCAAAATCCTCATCTCTTCTATAAGATAATGCTGAGGCCACAGGGATGAGCTCTGCAGCCATTTCACCAGAAGGGAAAACTGAACAGGGCAATTCTCTACAAGTGCTGAGATTTCAGTTGGGAAATAAATGCCTGTTAGATTAAGCTCGGAAATTATATATCTGCTTCCCACAGAGATACAGTTCACCCAAGGGCTACAGGCCCAACCAAAGAATACACATGGCAGTGATCACACATGTATCTGTGAGATCTTGGGCTTTGCAGGCAAACAGGATGCATCAAACAGGATTAGAAGATTTGAGCTGTCTCTCAAGGCACTCTTTGGGTTTCCCTCACTGCATTTTCACCTCCTGTGCAAAGAGGAGTACAAATTGCATGACACTGGAGTGAGGAGGGCTCTCTGACCATAAATGCACCGTCACTCTCCCATTTAATTCGCCTTGCAAGCCCCCAGACACGGTGTTCTGCACTGCTCCTCTATACTGCAGCACAAGGTAAAAAGGGAAACAGATTTGTAGATGGTTTCATTCTGTTGGACCTTTCTCCTCAGAGGAGCTTCTGTCCTCCTGTCTGTGCCTGCACCCCAAGTGAACATGAACTCCTTTGCAGCACTGCCTTTACTTGGTGCACTTTTCAAGAAGCACAAAGCATCTGTTAGCAGCTGTCCTATTACCACAACAATAACACACCTCTGCATTTGTGCAGGAAAAAGTCCAGGGAGTATCACAAGGACTCCACAAAGGTCATTCCACTTCAAGCTACTACCTGCACTCATCAAGAGTAGGCTCTTTTGTTTTCAGAGATGGTTTGGGTTGGAAAGGACCTTAAAGATCATTTAGTCCCAATCCCCCAGCTATGGGCCTAGAGCCTTCCTCAACAATGTTCTGCTGCCCCACAGCCTCCTCATGCACCACCCTCAGATTTCTGTGCTTTACTTCCACAGTCAGTCAGGAAAGGGCTGAACAGACATCCAAGATGCCAACTGTTTTTCCTGAGAAGCCCTCATCAACACATTTGCAATCACTCCACTGGACAAACACCAGGGCAATCAGAGCGCCTAGGTCTGGGCAATGCTTGGCTCCAGCTGGACCTGTGCTCAGTCCTACAGGCATCACTGACTGGGTGGGAGATGACAGAGATCAGACCTCCTGTTCACCTAGTCTAAAGACTGGAAAAGGAATAGATTTTAGGAAGGAGCCACCCAGGCTCAGAGGCCTGCCCAGATGCAGCACTTACAAAGCAAAGCTACAGGCTGATTTCACAGTGAGCCAGAGCCCTGGCAGCCTCTCCTGCCTTGATCCCATAGTGACCATCTGGCTGCAGCCCTGCTCTGCAACCAAGCCCGACAGGCCTGTCCTTCGCAGACCGACTGGCAGCAGGAAGCTGCACGGGGACTGCGGGAGGCGCCTCCATGCTAATTAATCCCGCCCTACCCAAGTGATGCTTCCAACCTCCGGAAGGACATTTACAGACATCATCAAAGGAAGCATTCCGCAGGCCCTCGAAAGTTCAGTGACACTTTCAGTCACTTTGAATTGGAAATTAGGACAAACGGGAACTTCCAGCACAAGCCAAGTCAGGTTCTTCACTTTGCTAGCTCAATTCCAACTCCCCAATAGCTAAAAGCTTGCATAGCCCAACAAGTGCAGGGACTCACTGTGAGAAAAAAAGATTTGAGGTTAAACATCTGCAGAAATTACCTTCAGGGAATGGAGACAATTCCACAGATATAATAACAGTGGCAAAAAGCTGGACTTGTATTCAGGGTGGGAGAGGAAACAGGCCCAAAGAGGCCCCAGCCAGAGATGCGTATGAGACAGGGTAAAATCCTGATGTGGTTGCTGTGGTTCACACTAAAGCTGTGAGACAGCAAGTGCATCCAAGGAAGGAGGCTTGGTCTGCTGTGACACTTAGCTCTCTCTGGATACAGACAGCAGGAAGAGCCCACAAGGCAGAGCTGCAAAACACCAGCTCCTGTTCACACAGGGAAAGCGAGAGAGGTGAAAAAAGTGCAGAGGTGGACAAAGAGTTTATCTGGCTACTGCTGGTAACAAAATACAAAGGACACAACACCAGCTTATATCACAAAACTTGTGAATGAGGTGTTTGGGTCCCAGAGGAAGCTCCTTGCAACTCCCCATGAGTGAGAAGTCACTCCCCCCTCCTAGGCTGGCTAGAAGAGCAACAGCCTCCCCTGCAATGTCCAGGGACTTCACACCAGTTAGACGACTGTGAGGAGCTGTGAAGGGCTGGTGGGGGGGACAGTGTGATGTTTGCACATACACCACAACCAAGAGAGAAGGCCATGATGCCTGTGAAGGCTCCGCATGCACCATGTGGAATGCAACACCAGGCCTTCCTTTTCTGGCCCTCAGCTGAGGGACATCAACCCAGTCCTGCTTTTTCTAACAGCAAGTGAGGCTCCTGCCAAGAAAGCGCTGCTGCTGTGGAATGTGCTGGGCCAGCAGTACAGCTCATTCCTGGAAAAGCATCAACTCAGTGGGAGAGCAAGGAGAGAAGAGGGGGAAATTGGAAAGAGGAGGAGGGTGGGAAGCAAAGTCTGAAAGCTTGAACTTCCACACCTGGGGAAGCATAGAGCAGTCTGCTCACCAGCACCTCCTCATCACAGACTGCCAGCACAGCAGCCCTGCCCAGCAACAGCACTATGCTCCAGGAGCATCCTTCTGCCAGGCAGATATCTCCAGAGCAGATCTGGGACCACACAGACCAAGGCAGATGTCTATGGGAAAGAAGAGCAAGGTTCATTTCCCCTCATCATGTTAATAATTAATTTAATGACAGATCTCCACTAGGAGATGACAAAGCAGCCTCCACATGTGTCCTGTCCTCAAGACACTGACCAGTTCACATTACTCTCTCCCTGCATAAACAATTTTGCAAGAGTCTTCCCAGGAAACTGGCTCAACCTCCTGTTTCCCAATGGGAAGGGGTCTTGAAGCACAACAAGCTGTAGATGGCTGCACCTACTCTGCACATCCATCTGGGCTGCCATCAGCAACAGCTCTGCTAACTGGGTCTGTAAGACATACAGATGTTACATACATTTCTCCCATTTAGGAGAAATAATTAGAACTCGGCTAATTATAAATAAGTCTTATTTAAAATAGACTAATGGGACATTCTTTGACACTGTGAACTCCTGGACCTGACCCTGTCACATACCATGCAAAGCCTTCCACCTGCTGTCTCTGACAACTGCACCAAATGCTGGGAAATGGCTACTGTCCTCCAGAAATCACCATCACATGACATTAAATGTTCCTCTTGTGGAGGGTCGCAAAGCCACAACTGCCAACTCTTAAGTTCTTCAAGGATGGAAGAGCACAGTGGAAAGCTGCACAACCTGTCTACAAGTCTGTAAATATCCCATGAGCTTGGTAACTGTGTTGAGCTGGTCATTATACACATTAATTATTCCCAAAGGCAGTCCAGAAATACTCATCACATGTTATTACTGCAATAAGGCCATTTCCTGTGTCTGTGGATCTGCTGGTAAGTCGAGCTACAAGACCACCCTGATTTTCAGCTTCTTAATTATCTGCAATTCTGACATCAACTTTCCTTGAAGCATCTCTCCTGTAAGTCACATAGAGAGTGACCACAAACACTTAGTGCCAGCACCACATGTTGATCAACCAGGAGCACAGCTGGACCCTACAGTCAACATGGCCAGACACAGTCCCCATCTCAAATCTACAAACCCTTCTACATGGCACAGCTAAGTCAGGCCCAACTCCAACATCATGCACATTGGCAGAGATGTTACACAGCTTGTGTTAGTTTGGAACTGCCCCAAGGAAACCCAGAGCTTACCCTAAACTGATGCAGATGTTGGCATCCTCAAAGTTCCCTGGTACTTCCAGGATGACTAGACAAGGAATAGTCTTAAAGAGTTTTCCCAAGTCTAATCTTTTGGCCCCAGCTGAAACACATTTTTAATCTAGAAGAAAAATCCACCTCACAGGACCCCCTTCAGGACCTAAAGGTGCATTTACCAGCTCTAGGTCTAAGGCAGGTTTGTCATAAGGGACACAGCTCTGCAGCCAGAAACATGAAAATCCACCCTTCTCAGAGCCATAAAAACCAGTAAGAAAACTCAAATGAACACAGTGCAATAGCAAGACTTCATGCACTGAGACCCTATATGGATTTCCAGTATGGCACAGCCCCAGCTCAGCTCACAGGCAAGTCTTGGTGTGAATGGCACTAACATACTGGTTGAGCTAGGCAGGGCTGAATGAACTGGGACAGCTGGTTAGCTCTATGCAGACACAAGTACAGAGTTTGCATATCCATCATAGCTTCTGGAAAAAGCTTCAGATTGAGAAGCTGCTGTGCCCTGGGGCCAACTAGGCAACAGCCATCAGCACTGCAGCAACTTTCTCCCTGCCCTGATGGCACCCGGCCACCAAGCCAAGGTTGTCACCACTGCTGACACTGCTCTGGCTGTCAACAGCAGCACAGCTCAATGCAGTGCACAGAGGACAACCTATCTCCTCAAAGACCATGAGACACAAAAAGACCATGAGTAGGTGGTCAGAGTAATGCTAGGGGAAAGAGCTGAAGCCTAGGCAGGGGCAGGTTACTGCACTAACATCAGCTCCCCTGCTATAATAATCCATGCAAAGCCAAAGCTCCGGAAACAGACCCCTCTGCCAGACTCTCAGTGTCCCCAGAACCAATCCGTAGCCACCAACAACAAGGAAAAGTCCACAAACACTGTTACCCAGACCCAGAACTCCCAGCCTAACACAGAGACAACAGCTGCCAACAATCAGAAGGGCCACACAGCAAATTAAGTTCCTCTCGAAGCCCTAGGGGTAGGTCAAAAACCAGCAGAGGACAGACCTTACCCCACAGCAGCCAGTGACAGTTCTCCCAGAAACACAGCTTTGCTCCAAGACACGTGAGGAAGCCTTTCCCACTTCAGCTTCTGTCTTCAGTCAGGACCAGAAGGACAGACTCCCACTGCAGCAACTCAGTCACTGCTCACACTGCATCCTCTTTTCCTCCAGCTCTAACATCCTAACAAATTTTAGCCAACAAGACACAAGGACAGATACCCGAGTGAGGAGATAAGCACCGCAAAGGATTTAGTGGAGTAGGATACCCAAATGCTGCTTCTGCTGCCTTCCATAGCTAGCTGTGACTGGAAAAACAATGCCTTTGGCATATCACCTTTAAAAAATAACCGATACAACAACCACAACAGTCACAACCCTCCACTGTGATACAGAATTACACAGCACAGGAAGGTCAGCGCCAGGCATCTCTGCCTGCCAAAGCCTCCAGAGAGTTCCAGCCCATTCCTGGATGGGTTTAATATTAGTGCTACAGTAGTAACAACATAGCAATGGAAACATGTGAAACCGAGAGCTCTGGGGCTCAAGGAAACAATAATGCTTCAGCTCTGCAAGCTAATGCAGTCCTCAGAGACAGTGATATTCACAGGCCAAAAACTCACACTCTCTCTTAAGGCCACCATGGCATTACACAGATAAGCACATGGACAAAGCAGACAAAGTCACAGAGATTAGACTAATTCCCCTATTTGTACCTTATTGAAACGCCTTCCAAAAAGCCTTTACAAAAGGATTTGGTCCAAAAATTTCCAATGGCAGCCACCAGTGGGATTAAGTTTGACTTAACTTGCCAGCTGCTGCCTAACAAGCCAGCACCAGCGGGACAAACAGTAACGTAGCCACGTGGTGCCACATCCCCCTTCTGGAAAACAACAATCCATCCAGCTCAGGTCAGAAGGGCAGGCTCTGAATAACAAACAAGGGATGGAGAGAGGAGGAAATCAATAGGAAACACCAAAAACACACAGCCCTGACTGCTGCCTCATCAGATGTGCAGCACGATGCAAAGCTGGTGCAACATGAAGGCAATTTCCTGCAGACTCAGTATCTGCTGTTTTCTGCAAGCCCAACTCCTCTTCACGGGCTCTTTCACAGATCAAATATTTTAAACCACAACATTGCTCTATCTATTTGGATGCAGTCAAGGGTGGAGGAGTAGCAATTCATTACAGTAGGTATCCTCAGCTCAGAACTGTTGAGCAACTGCCATGCAGACATGGAAGAAGCTTCCCACCCCTTCAAGTACACTGAGCTCAAAAAGGACTTCAGGAATTCCAACTATGCTCCCTACACCTCTACATACACAGCTTTCAAGTCTAGATGAAGGGCCTGATGCCCACCCTGACAGAGGATTGAAGCCAAACCCATGTGTGCAGCAGAAAAGCAGCGAGGGAAACCAGATTTTCTTTGCTAATATCCACAAACCCTTCTTTCTTGTGCCTCCCCATCTGCATAGTGATGGACGGCTGCCTCCACCTTCAAGAGTTCACACCTGCTAGGAGACCAGGTGAAGAGATCACAGGAGAAGGAGGCCAGGAACATGATGGAGAAGAGGGACTTACTGAAACCTCAGTTCTGCAAGCACAATGACCTTGGGCTCAAGGACCATCTACCTCCATCCCTGCATGCCAGCATCTTCCTTCTCAGAATCCATTATGAAACAATGCCTCCCCAGCAACACCCTGCTCTCACTGCAGCCATGTAGGAAGGAACATCACTGCCTACACTACCACCCAGAAGACCCAATCCCCACCCTGTGGGTAAGCCAATGTCTGGGACTTGAGAATGGCAAAGTTCTAGATTAAAGTCTATAGAAAAAAGATGTATCTCAGCAGGAACCAGAAAACTGAGCAGTGGGGCCACCACTATCATCCCATAACAACAAAAAAATGCTCAGATTGTGACCCAAATTATGGTGGTTTATGAGCCACTTTTTATGGCATTTTCCCTTGACCTCCAAGACTGAACCACGCTGGAACAGAGCTGTAACACAGTTAGGGCACACTGATTTACTTTGCAGCAATTTCTGAGACATCAAGGTAGGTTTTTGCTCTCTGCTGGAATTTGGAGGACCAGAGTCCTCCAGATGATTTCAGAACACTGAACTGCACCAAAACAGATGCATTCACATGGCTGAGTAAAGGTTTCTTGACCTTTCTTTTTCTTTCTTTTTTTCAGAAATGACAAAAGAGGCTTAAAACTAAGAAACATTCCCATCAAACACATAACTGAAAACAATGCCTCCCTAAGAAAAATGCTGGCTTCAACATAACACCATATTTTGGGAGAAAATACATTCAGTAAAAAAAAAAATTCTGACCAGTTCTGGCTGCAAACTAATTCAATAGCTGTTGTAAAGCTTCATTGTTTGCATAGGACACACAAGGCCTTAGGGAAATTGGTCTACAGCCTGATTTGGCTAACTTGGCTTTCTGAATGCCACCCCTGGGCAAAGAAACCAGGCTGTGACTGCCATCCAATGTGGCCTTCAGAGCACAGCTCCAACCACAACTGAGAATGACTGACACCTACAGAGTCAGTAATAGCTGGGTCTGAACAGCAGGACACACAGGGCCAGTCACAGACAATACAGCCCAGGCAAGCAGGGAATACTGTTGACTAACCATCTCCATCTTCACCTCAGCCCTGGCACTGCTGCAGCCCCCACCACCACCACCACCACCACCACACCACTTGGAAATGGCTTCCAGCAGCAGCTCCAGCCAGAATCAGCTCCAGTGTCCATGGGCCACCCCCAGCACGGGCAGCATTACAGGAACTCACAGGAACTCCCCACCATGAATGCAGACAGTGGTTAGCATCTCTCTGCCAAATCCTCAGCAGCTCAGGAGACAGAGGCACAGGCTGCAGTAACCTACATGCAAAATGTCTGAAGTAGCTTCTGGTTGCTAACCAGGGCAGCTCACCTCACAACACAGAAATGCATCCTCTAGAGCACAACAGATGGGGTGCTGTGGCCTCTCATGTGTAAAGTGCTCCCCTCCACACAGAATGGACAGGGGCTGACCAGAAACTGGAAAAAAGTGATATGCACCTTCCAGAAGAGCCAATGCTGTCACTTAGACCACCACAGAGGACGTGAGCACACCTAGGGAGTTTTGTAGGCCCTTTCATTCACAGGCTTCTTGCCAACCTCACCCAGCATGAAATTCATGCTGACATGGAAGCAGTCTCCACCAGGGGCATGGGACAGGCAAAGGTCTTCTGGAGACAGCAAAAGTTTCCAATTAAAAATAAATTGTAAAAAGTTTCCAAAATCAAAATAAAACAACTCCCCCAACACACGCTACAAAGAGCTGGCAGGAAAGGCGGGGGCACCATGCCAGGGCTCACCACTGCTTAGAAACTGACACTGCTTATTAAGTTTAGGATCCCTTCCCCAGCTCCCAGCATTTCCAGCCAGGAGGACAGTCACCACTGGCATCAATTTCAAAAAGACCCTGCAATAAAAATAAATCACTTGGCCTTTCAGAGAGCATCAACGCGTTTCCTCATGCACATGTGCAAAGATGAGGCCGCCAAATACCAGTGGCATCTGACCCCTACACTGGGAATTCCAGCAGCGACCGCTTTGTTCTGCCTCCAGAGCGTTGTCCTAATCACTGCCTCATACCCGGCTTTGGAGAGCAGGTGATAATTAAGCAGGTCTGGATAAGATACTGGGCCAGTGATTAGCTGAATACCAATTTTCACTTCACAGCTGAGACCAAGGAATCACGCACCACAGCTATAAAACTAAAATTGGAATAGAGACCTGCAAGAGAAAGAAACTAGCAGCAGCAGGAAGAGCAGCACCATCCCACCAGTGCTGTCCCAGCAATGTAGAACCAGTAGGATGGGGAGGGAGGGGTGGTCCCCTTGCAGAAGAACGGGGGCCTTTCTGCTCTCCAGTCTAGAAGAGTGGAAGTAGCCAAGTGAAGATAAGCTAAATGATCACCAAAGTGATTTCTTCACAGGCAAAAGAAATTCAAACTTTCAGGCCCTCTGCATTTATGAAAAGACAAGGCAGAACTTCAGGCCAGGTGCTAAGGATTTACCTGGACATACAAATTGCACTCATTGAACTGCTATGAAAAGTTTAGCCTAAACTTTAGCATGCCCCTGTGGGAACACATTTTGATCAACAGAAAATGAGCAGTATCAAAAATAAACATGATCATAAGAAAATGATTCGAAAGAAATCACCTTTCAGGTGATATAAGAATACTCCCAGAGTTGTTCCAGATGAAAAGACAAACCTATACCTCAGCTAAGCCAAACGTGCACAATACCTGGCTGGTGAGAAGTCCACGCTGCCCAGGTACATTTCTCATGATGGACTTGGGTAGGAGATAACACTTTACCCATGACTGAACCCTATGTCCCAGCAAACTACAAACTACAGACCATCAGCATGGTTGCTCCCTTCCCAACTGCACAAGTGCCCAGAAGAATTTAGTCTTGTTCTTGCAGCACTTCTATGGGACTGAGAGGTCTGTCATGCTAAGAACCACACAATTTTTTTTTCTTCTTTGCCCAAGAAGCTCCCAGTGTCAAGTGGACAAGACAAGACAAGGCACAGTTGTAAACTCCATTCTAGGGAGAATTTTATGGATTAAGAACACAAAAAAAAAAGAAATTCAAAATTCGGATCAAAATCCCATTAAAAACCTGGGGGAGGTCTGACAGAGAATACTGGATCTCACAAGCAGTCACAGCACTGCACTGATCTAAGATGCTCTCCTGCTGATCAGCATACAGCTCTTACCTGTGAAACATTGAATGAAAAGATTCAAGATGCAGGAAAAAACCTTCCTTCTCTAATGAGTGCAATGTTAGCAGCCAAGGGTAGCTCCACATTTCATGGTGAGACACATCCACACAAAGCATCTTGGGTCCAAGAAGAGTCTACCACATCTGTGCACTGCCACACTCACACCATCCATCAGCTGACCTTCAGGTGCCTCCACTTCTGGGATTAGCAACACACAAAGCCAGCAAGGACACAGATATCTGCACCCTATTATATACAGCTGTAGCCCACTGCATCAGGAACAAAACCCTGCAGCCTTCCTGCTGCTCATAACTCCTCTCCCCAGGACCAGGTGCATGAATTCTTCTCATTTCTCCTCCTTGCCACCCAGAAGTGACACCACTCTTGGGTCTTAATTATTTGAAGCTGAGCACTAACTCCTGCCATAGCCCACCAACTCCACAGCCACCCAGGGAAATATCAGTTCACATTTCCAAGGAGATGTAAACACTGAAGCTGCTCCATCAGAACTCTGATTCTCAGAGCAAACAAATATTAACAAGATAAACAAAAGAAGGAAAAATCCCACACACCAAGATTGAGGCTGTAACACTGCCTTGGGGATGGGGTGAGCTGAAGGGAATACCAGACTAGAGATCCACAGCCTGGAAAAAAGGAGGAAGACCAATAAAGATTCAGACTGAGCAACAAAGGTGAGAAAAGACATTGGACATCCTGCTCCAGCTGGCTCTGGAAGGTGAGATGCCTCTGATCCTAATAATAGATGAGAGGAAAAGTTTGGTTAATGCCAGAGGGATCCTGCAGAAGGTAACGTTGCAGAACCATGAGACCTGCAGACCTCCTCCGCATTGACTGGCTGCCCTGAGGTCATCTACCTTCATCTAGGGGACTTTAACCTGGGTCTTGCTCCTGAACACTGCCCAGCTGACAAACAGCAGCCCAGCACAAGCCAGACAGAGGCACCCTGAGGGAATCCCCTCAGGAAAGGAGCTGAGAGGAATACATGCAAGAGAAACGCTTTTCCCTGCCACACAGCTTCTGAATGCCACCATTGTTAACCTCCTCCTAGTTTTCACTAATTGCCCAAGCATTTACATTCAAGCAGCCAAGGTGCCTCCTGCCCTTCTGTCTGAGTCTCCCTACAGGCCAATGGCTCGCTTTCTCATGGACATCAATTACCAGGGATCACGAAATTTTTCAGCTAGACTTGATGATCTTAAAGGTCTTTTCAAATGAAAATGATTCTTTAATTCTATTTTGTGTGCTGCCTGGGGCTTCAGGGTTTCTCAGAGCAGCTGGACTGCTCTGGTTGTTCCCACCATGTTCCAGCCAACCACCAGCACATTCTTGAGCTCTCTGGAAAGCAGCAGACAGCTTTCCTGATGAAGCATCCATGGTGACACCACCAGAGGCTCCCCAGGCCCCGCACATGCTGCTCCAACTGCACAACTCATTGCCCAGGACTTCTCCAAGGAACAGGCTGCCCACACACAGCCCCCGACCCCATCTCAGCTGCACCTTCCCTTCCAGAGGCGTTTTGCTTCCCCAACAAATTAGACAAACTGGTCATAACAAAAATCTCATCCCATGCATTTCTGACACAAGGGATTTTGTGGTGTCTTCCTGAATGATTTTCCCCTCTCCCTGCTATCACCCACTATAACTCCCTATGCTGCTTTATTGTTGAGTTTTGTTAATCTACCATCAGCCTCCTCTTGTAGAGCCTTAAAGAGACAGAGAAGGGTGAAAAGGGCAGCACAAAACTTCACTGCCACCAGACCACTCTTCCCAATGCGAGACACTGCTATTTATTACTAAACTTTATTTATAGTTGTGCACTCTCCCACCCACATGGCAATGTTTCATTCAAGACAAGTTTGAATTCACTTCAAGAAAAACATTTCAAAGGATCTCAAAGCATTTGTTTACAAACAGCATGCATGGAGAATTCACTTCTCCCACCAATGAACATGGTCCCCTCTGAGACAGGGAGAGGCAGCTGTTTCATAGCACCCAATGCTACTCAACAGCTGAGGGACAGGAAACAATCCACAGACAACCGATATTGCTGAGGAAATTTATGGAAAATGAAGGCTGGAGACTTCTATTTGCCAGGAGAGAACGGGGAAGTTTCTGAGGACTAAAGCTCTCCACTAAGTCAGGAGGAATTTAGAGAGGCGAAGTGTCCCAGACTGTGGTCAAAGGAGCAACTCCAAATTTCAAGCCTCATCTGAAAGCTGGCA
The DNA here is from genome assembly GCA_013399455.1 of Anthoscopus minutus. Classification (NCBI taxonomy): domain Eukaryota; kingdom Metazoa; phylum Chordata; class Aves; order Passeriformes; family Paridae; genus Anthoscopus; species Anthoscopus minutus. Next base: position 98,156 of record VWYI01032109.1, read on the forward strand.
CTTCCCAAACTAACGGGAACCTGGGCACTGGGATAATTCGGCTGAGGACAGGAGAGCACCCCCTGCTGAGGCAGCCACACAGACCTCATCCAAACTCCAACAGGCCCAGTCCTGCTCAGCATGGGGTACAAGCCAAAATCACAGCCTGGGGAAGTATTTGGTGCAGTGAGGAGACACTGGAAAGACTATAAAACTGAAAACACTGCAATCTCAGCTCCATACACAAGACCTACTGTAAACACTAATTCTTCAGAGGAGGAAGGATCACATAACTCCTTCAAATACCAAAGTCCTAGGAATGGTAAAGGGTCACATGTTGTGGAAACCAAGAGGGTCCCAGGATGGAAAAAGAGGTCCTCAAAAAGGCTACAGGAGTCAGATATAGGAAATCTTTACAAAACAGAGGGAGGACAAAGGGTGTTACAGGGAGCTGTACTTGCTCCCCACAACAGTAACCAACTTTACACAGGGGCAGGCGCTGCCTAGAAGATCAGCGAGTACAACATCCAAACAAGGGAACACATCTCCTCACCTCCAAAGAGCCACCTGTGATGGGAGGAATCAAAGGGCATCACAAAAGAAGTGATGGAAACACCAGTGTTGGAAGAGAGCTGCTCTACTGGAGATGGGATATGAGGCAGGGCTGCACCCCTCTTCCATACCAGAGATGGAACACAGAACATCTCACTTTGAGGATGGGACGTGTACATGGGTACAGTGGCTTTTGCACACACCCCTTGCTCAGAGATAGGCGGCACATGGAGAGCTCTCACTCCTTCTCCATGGAGGCAGGGGAGGAGAAAGCTGCTCCTCTGTACATTCTTCCCAAAAACGAGATACAAAGGACAAAGCTGCCAAAATGGATGTCCTTCCCCAAAATGGATGGTAGGAGAACAACTGTCCTCAAATTCACTTCGTAAGGCTGATGGAGATGGCACTACCTCTACACTCTTTTGAAGGAGGGAGCAAGGGGTACTTTCTACATGCAGGCACAGTGGGAGATGCCCAGGCCCTTTTGGTGGAGAATGACAGTCCTGAGTAGGATACAAGCTGGGGATGCCACCCTAGACACTCCAGTGTGGGCTGCATGGGAGATATCACCTCAGGCAAGGTACTGACCAAATATCCTCAGTACGGGAGGAGATGACCCTCAGATGAGGATGATGGTCTCCTCCAAGGTGCCTCTGGCACCTAAAGAAGGGTATCACCAGCTCCCTGACTAAATTTAACATGGAGCAGCTTCCGGAGAGCTGATGTGGGATCCGAGGACGTGGGGCTTTCCCCGGAGGCAGCACACAGGGAGAACGAGCCCCACAGAATGCGCACAGGGGGTTATCACCACCAGCCTCCCACAGGTGAGGTCCTGGGGTGCACGAAGGATGTGTCCCCCCAGACAGAACCCAAGGGGGTCACCATCCCCATCCTCTCCAAAGAAAGGCAATGGGGATGGAGGATGGATCGGAATCCCCCTCCCCGCGCCGAGCACGAGAGGGGCACCTCCCCAGCCCAGGGTCCGGGCTCCGCCGTCCCGGGGGCGCTCCCGGGGCCGAGGGCGTAGCCAGCCCCTGCCCTAGCCCGGTGAGGGGCGAGAGCTCCCCAGCCGCCCCTCACTGCTTCCCGGGGGGGCTCACGGGGCCCGGGCTCCACGCGTGGCCCCGGGGGACCGGGCCCGGGCCCGCGCTCACCCGAAGTCGTCGTCCATGGACTTGAAGTAGAACTTGTAGTTGGGGCGGTTGAGAAGCCCCTTGAAGTCGCCGAGGGTGACGCGCTCGGCCGGGATCGGCAGCTTCACCAGGTACGGCGTCTCCTGCTCGTCCAGGTGGTAAATGATCTTCGTCTCGGCCGCCGCCATGGCGCCCCTGCCCGGCCGCCAGGCCCCCGCTTCTGCCTCCGCTGCCTCCTCCGCCCCGGCCCGGACCCCCAGACCCGGCCCGGACCCTGCCTGCGCCNGGCCGCGGCGCGGAGCGGGACGACCCGCCTTGGCCGGGGACCGCGCTTAGCGGCCAGCCCGGGAGCTTGGGCCCAGATCCCGCCACGATGCTGGCCCGCACTCTGCCCCCGAGCCAGATCACTCATCGATGGGAGACTCCCCCCCCTTAGCTGGAATTGACCCCCTACACGCCCATCCACCCCAGCTGCTGCTGTGCCCTATGTGGGTGCATGGCCCCTGGGACTGCACGCCTCCAGCCCCATTGCCCGTGGCTGCATTGGAATTTATACTTTACATCCACATCCTATCCACAGCCTGGTATACCCTCAGCACTCACGTTCCCAGTGCTAGCTGGCAATATACCTCTCCCAGGCTCCCCACTCCCATTCAGCGTTTGGACCCCCATTACACCCTGATGCTGCTTCACACACAGGGTCATTCCTGTGTCCAATGGCTTTGCTTTTGCCCACACTCCAGGCCTCTCCTATCTTTGCAGCCCTGGTCCTTTATCACACACGTCCCAGCTGTCTCCATGCTCCTCACAGCTACATGCCCCATGAATACAGCTTACAAAACACGAGGCATATCCATTTCTACCCTATCCTCCCATGTACAGACCCCTCCAAGCTTCCCGTGCTGCTCTCAGATGGCTACCGCACATGGGGACTACCACCCACCCCAGCTCTTCTCCAGCTGAGGCTTCTCTCTGAGCCTCTTGTTACCATCCAACAAATAACCCCAGTACTCAGACCTTTTCCTCACCAAGCAGACTCTTTCCTCTGCTCTTCATGAGCATCCTCTGTTCCACATCCTCTTCAACTGGGCACCCTCTGGCTGTGTGGTTTCTTCCCATCCTGTCTCCCCAGACCCCAGCACATTCTTACCTGTAGTCATCAGCACTGTGACCCCAGCCCCTAGGACTTGCCTCTGTTCCACAGCAGTCTCAGGCTGTCTGGTTTCCCCTCTGCACACCATGCCAGCACCCAACAGGCACCATGGAACTATCTCCATCAGCAGTTTCCTGGAGTTGTGGCTGAGAGCAAAGCTGGGGTGGATGGAATTTTGGAAACACCCACCAACAGGAAGGACAAGAACCGCCTTGCACCATCCTGGATTAGAAGGAACAAATGCAGAGGAAGCACCACACCATGAGCCTGCACAGGGCATGAGACTAGATCAGCCCTCAGACTAGACTCCCCTGCCGTAGGAAGAGGAACCAGAGAGATCCTACAAGGAACAGAGCCAAGTTCCTCAGGCAAGCAGGCAGGCTGAGCTAAATAAGCCTCCTAATGCCTTAGAGTCCTACAGGCATTGCTAGTAATTACCTGGGCAGCACTGCTAGACTGGGGTAAGAACCTGACATTAAGCTGAAAAGATAATAAAAATCCAAGGGAAGTCCTCAGGTAAGCAGAAGTTGTAAGAGGTCTGAGACTCTCCCATGTTTCCACATCAGCTCTTGGAAGATTGTAATTTCCTTATGCTTGGAGTTCTGTGGTAAAAGCTGGTATACCTGGAACGAAGAATCCAGGTCAGGAATGGAAAAGTTTAGTTTAAGTTGCTTCTTCCTGTGTCAACCCTGACAGAGTTAATCCTAAAGTCTTTTTGCAACACCTGTCTGCTCCAAAAGCAGGCACATGTAAAAGAATGCTAGTCTGTCCCTGGCAGGGCCACTGTCTCACCCGTCTCCCAGCACAGCTGTGGGTGCACCTTGGAGACTGAACTGTACACATTAGACACCTTTGTTACCAAAGGGCAATTTTCAGCAGTGCCGAGCTCCCAAGGGAGCATACGCAGCTCCGAGGAGTGATGCCACACCCCCCGGGGTGGTAGTAGATGAAATCTCATTGCTACAGCTGCCTTTTCTTTTAAAACAGGCCAAGTGACTGAATACTCAATGATAGATTAGTTTCACTGCTCACAGAGGCCTTGTGCTGTATGACTCACTAACACAATGCCGAAGAAATTAGCAGGAGGGGATTGTGCTGTGCATTCCAAGGTCCACAAGGAAGTTTCTGAACTGCCTGTTGGCTTATTTTTGCAATTATTGCAATTTTAAAATTGCAGCATTGGTAACATTGCTTCTCCTTACAGACTACACAGGCTTCAGGCATTTTAGTGCATCTTGGAACATCCCAAAGCAGAGGTGGACGTACTTGAGTTCCATCAGTTACACCTTTAAGGAACACCAAACTATTATCTTCTTTTAAAAGGGTTACTATTTTTAACTGAAGTTATGGGTTTGATACAGGAACAGGTTCCTTCCTTCCTTCCTTCCTTCCTTCCTTCCTTCCTTCCTTCCTTCCTTNCATCCATCCATCCATCCATCCATCCATCCATCCATCCATCCATCCATCCATCCATCCATCCATCCATCCCTGTCAGATGGGAAGACAGACAAGTTGATTATTATAGCCTTAAGAAATAAAGTACTTACTGCTTACATTGCTCAGACATGGGTAGCAATGATTCCACATTCAAGATTGCTCTCTCAAAGGCATTTCTAGTCTTCCAACCAAAAAAAATCTTGACTGAAGCAAGAAGAAAGCATCAAGCCACCCTACACCTCAGCAAATACTCCTTTAAAAACTACAGCACATATCAGTACATAAGGATGCTGCACCATGCCAGAACTCCACCTTGGAGACTATTAAGTGTCTTGTTTTCTTTTTGCTACTCTGTTCTTGGCATCTGTAAAACGACCCCACCACACACACCACCAAGGCCTGAAGGATGTGGCCACAGAGCAACACAAAATCCCCTTGATTTTAACTCCCAGGAAAAAAACCAGCTCATACCATGAAGTTAGAGTAAAGGAAGAAGGAATGTGGAAAAAACAAAAGTGGAATTGTTACTTGGCAGAAATAACCAAGAACTTCTGGCAAAACCGAGCTATTTACAGCAATACATGCTAAATTTATTCTTAAGCCATTTTTAACCTGTAAAAGGAAAAAAGACTACTTGAGATGTCCAAGGAGATTTCACAATTACCAAGTCTTGCCACTAGTTTTTAAATCGTTTTACTAAGGGCTTTGTAGCTGCCCTCCCCTGCCTCTGTTCCTATTTCCCAGCATCGGGAGGGCACAATGCAGGACATATCAGCCAACATTCTCACCAATTCCCTTAATGACAAATTATAACATTTCTTTGGATTTAAGGTTCATCTTCGCAACGCAATGCTGTACAAAACCAAACCCCACCCACTTCAGAATTCCAAGCTCAGTCCATTCCAATTTAATGAATTGTCCTCTAGTTGCAAACAGGGGTCATGAGTTACCGTTGAACACTTTCACTGATTCAGTGCGGTGCTGATTTCCTACCTGCCTATTGTGTGCTTAAAATCTGAGGAAAAAACAGTGATGAGTTATTTAACTTACACGTGAAGCCCTGCTCAGGCATGTAAAGCTGGAGACACACAATTCCAAGTCAAAAAAAGCAAACAAACTGGTAACACCAGGATAGTTTTTATTTGCTCCCTGAATTAAATATTGGCAGATACAGAAAATTCAGATACCAGCTATTTCCCCAACATTTACAAGACTGAGTTTGCAATGTCAGAAAACAAGGACATTTATGCACAATCCTGGCAACTGATAGTGTGAGTGCACAAGATGGCTCTGCCTGAACATCAGCTTTTTAGAGGCAGTATCCCTGGTCTCCAGCATCCAATGCTGTCCCCTCACTGACAACTGTGGCACCACGGAACGGCCAAGTAAATATCCTGAGTGGGCAGCTCCAGTGCATTTCCCCCTTCAAAGGATTTATTCCATGCTCCTCCTGAAGGGGCAGAGGCAAGGTCAGCATATCCAACAAACAACCCACCTATGAACACAAGCTGATGGTTGTGGTACCCTTTTCACTCTGTTTTTTGAGAGCAGGGGAGAACACAGCACAGTGACACTTCCAAGTAAGCTGTTCTTAAAAGCCTTGCTGCTGCCACATGCCGTCTGAGCCAGAGGCACACTCACTCCCTGCTGCCTGCCGAGCTGCTCTGTGGCTGCAGAGCCTCACAGTGGGTTTGCAGCACTTTCCCTGCTGTCTGAGGGACGTTTTCAAATAAATAAACGGCTATGAAGTAAGCAAGCTTATGTAACTGAAATCATGTGGATACACAGACCATGTGCTGCTGAAGGAAATACCATTCGCTCCTTTTCACACTGGAGCAGAACTTAGGAACTTGCATTCTCCACAAAGCAGCTGGTGCAGTCAGTGTCCCCAGGGCAAAATTTGAGTGTAGTTGGTGCAGTGGGAGGAGCCAGGCACCTCTGCTCCCTTTTCATTAAAAAAATAAAGAAACAGACACTTCTATAAAACATGTCTGCTTAGCTGGGGGCTCAGAAGAACAATCACATGCAGGATATGGTGATCTGTACAGTCATCCACCATCAGCCAGCCCTGTGGGGAAGCTGAGTACACATCACCCCCAGTTCTACAGCACAGGAAATACATGGTTTTACCAACTCTGCTGTGCAATTTGTGTTAGATCCTAGCATGGCAGATGGCAAGAGATTTTTCCCTTTTGGAAAGATCACAGAAGTGCCTTCTAGGCTGCAAAATGCCTTGGGCATCCTCAGACAACTGCATCTTCTCCAGGCACAAGAACTCCTGAATTCTAGTCCTGTACTCCATATCCTAATCCACATGCTCTTACCAACCTTGCCAGTGTCTCTTCAGCAGGAGTTCCCTTAGCTCCAGAGGCAATAATGACTCCAAATACCTTAGCTGTATGACCATTCTTCCACAACCCTGATGGTTAGATCTACAGGGGCGTCATATATATTTGCATCTACTCTCTCCCTTTGTATTAGTTACAAAGACCTCCCAAAAGACAGCTTATAGTATATCCAGGCTCCAGAGGGATTTTGGGTATTACTGCCTTCTGCTTTTCCCTTATAGTTTTATACTGGGTTGCAACACAAGGTGCAAATGAAGGAGGGAGGGAAGTGGCAAAGTTGGGAACACACAACTGAATTAACGATGGGATTGTCAGTCACTTCGATGTCAGGCCCCACATCTACACACCATGCACTGGCATTGATCTTGCCCTGCCCACTTGGCCCAGAAAGGCAGTGAGAGCCTCTTCTCATGCTGAGCCACCATGTCAGTCTTGGTCGCCATCAGACGACTCCTCCTCTGCCTCCTCCAGCCACTGGATAAACTTCTGGAGCTGCAGAGAGAATGAAACATAATTGGGTAACAACTGACACCTAAGGGATGCTGGAAATGCTCAACAAATACACTTGTGTGAGTGAGCACCACTATCATGCACAAGAAAGAGAAAGTATTTCCAGAAGAAACAGAAGTGGAGGCAGATTGAGGGAGAGAGAGACAATTAGGTGAAATACAACTGGGATGCCACAAATGCAGACTGATGAAATTCCTAAGGGAGATTCCTGCAATCACACAATCCCTCCAACACTTAGCAAAAAACCAAAAGCTTGAGAGTTTTTCAGGGCAAAGAGATGGCACCTGCACCTTAGCTGACATGTTAGGAAAACTGCTGGGGAAAAAAAATCATCCCTCAGAACTGCTATTAAAAAGGCAGTTCATTTTACGTTTTAACTGGGCTTGAACAAGCAGCTGAAAGCACTGCTGACCTATACTAATAGCTGACTTTGCAAAGGTCTTGAACAAAGTTGTTCTTCAGATGGCTTTTTTTCCTCTACTTCTATTCCAGATCCAGGGAGGAGGACTGGAACAGGGCTCAGCAAAACTGCAGCACAAAGTTCTGCCTGACAGAGGAGGGAAGTTTATACGCTCCTTGCAACAGAAGCCAAATGAAACCACTCAGTACAGCAAATACTTAGAAATATATGTGAAGGGACTGCTGAGCCAGGAATGAAAGCTTCAAATGAATTGCATGGGGCCAGCACATAGGGCATTGGCCTAAAGCCCATTGCAAATGGGTGTTGGCTTAGAGAAGCCGTGCTGCTACTCCAGAAAGTGCTGGCCTCATGCTACAGAGAGCCCACTAGAAATAACCCACATACTACCTCCATTCCTCATCCAAACAGGATGATTATGGCAGAATGGATAGAAACGTCTGTTCTGGAGAACAAATCTGTGTTGCTTAGTGCACTGGTGTGTTTCTTGGCCTACCATGTGATGCAGCTGCTCCACAGAAGGTGACAGTGACACCAAACTTCACTCGAAGTTTCTTTCAGCAGCTGTTGTCTGTCTCTCTCCCCCCACTGTGGCCTCTCCCAACACCTTTGGGACTCACCCGTTGGTTCTTACGAAGTTGCTTTCCTTTGTCAGACGTGTCCCGCAGAGAGAACCAATTGAGAATTACGTCTTCTTCCAGAATTTCCAGCTGGTAAAATGTCATCAACACCTGCATCAATAAGAAAAGAGCAACAGGCTCTCTATAAACTCTTTTGGGACTAGTTCATGTCCAAGTACAAAGTTTGCACGTAATCTGTGTCTCTCAGCTCCATCTTCACCAGAAGGCACTCAGTCTGCTTCATTTTTCCTTCTACTGTTAAAAATAACCATGATTCTCCTACCAAGCCTTATGTTCCTGACAGACGCTGTGACACATAATGAGTCAAAGTTGAAGCTCCACCAGCTTCAGCTCTGAGAATGCTGGGTATGACTGAGAGCAGTGGACAACAAAGGGTCACAGAGGACATCAGTTCAAGACATAAGTTATTTTTAAAGCAACCCAAACGCCATCCCCAAAGCAGATCCAACAAGCAACTGATGCAGGCTCACATACAACAGTGACACGTGCAGAGGAGCTTGAACTTATCCAGCTCTGCCCCAGGCTCCCTCCTCCTGCCAGCTCTCTCTTTGCAGTGCCTTATGGCAGGTGTCAAAAACAATTGGTCACTTGTCAGCTCAAGCCCCTGCCCCGTGAGCAGGGGGGAGACATGACCAGGCTTCCTCAGGGTGCCTCAGTGCCCAGGCAGAGCAGGCACTTCGCCGTCGGTCTCCTTGCAGCAGAGCACTGACAAAGCTGGCTGCCAACTCCAAGCATAAAGTGTCACTTCAATTCCCAGCCTCTAGGGAAACCCAGGCCCTTAGAACAATGGACACACGCCAAACAACTGCTGTAATTCAAGGACATTTTGGCTCACCAAACTGAAGGCTTTTGGCTCCAGTCCTAAGTGCTTTGCCATCAGCCAGAAGCACTGGTAGCAAAAGTTAGGATTAATCTTTCTTGAGGAATCAAGAGTTAAGCAGGCTCTAGGAGAGCTCTTCCAAAACAGACAGGGGCTTCCTGAGTTGCTGCTAAAGGAGCATTACAATCCAAGTCAAATGCTCTCCATGTGATAGAGCAGACAGAATGTAGGGACAAAATGTTTGTGAAGGATGGTGAGGATGAATATACGAAAATTCTCAGAAACAGGGAAACAGATGATAAGCCACATGACAGGTTTCCTTTATTCCCAATTTCATAACTAGTTCAACCTAAATAAAATGACACTTTTATTCCCAGCTTTTCTGTTTTGCACTCCAAAGTAGAATAAACCATTTAGCAGTGTGATCCCAGAGACCATGGAGAGATAAATGAAGCTCTTCCTAGAGTGAGTCTCTGGCCTTGCCTCTTCCAGCATCACACAAGGACATCTATGTTGGAAGCTGAAAAATAATAGCTCCCCACAGGCTGCAGGGTGGTAATTAATACTCACCCTCAGCTGTGCGCCCTCAGAGGCACAGGGAGACAAAAAACTTTGGAGTTTTTTTTTTAAGAAATTGTTACAGATGGATTTTCTACACACCCTCTCCACCAACACCCCAGAATTCTCTCCCCTAAAGCAGAGAGGTGATGATGTAAACAGGATGCATTTCACTGTGAATCTAGCAAAAACAGATTTGGGAGGGATACTCACTTTAGCTATTGATGTGCAGAGACTGTCGTGTTCTAAGAAGAATTCCTCAATGGCACATAAGGCATTCAAGTGATCTGATGCTCGTTTTATGTAGTTCTTAAACAACGGGGTCCAGTTCTTCAACAGCTGCAGAGAGAAAACACAGAAGAGCTCCTGAGCTGAGATGGATGGGTCCACTCAGCCCTGTATCTCAGCTGTGTTACACCAAGAAAGCGACCCAGGGAAGCATTTCATGAAACCATTCAGCTGACTATTTCAGGTATTTGACCCTCTCTGTCCATGAAACAGATGCTACTGAATCTCACATGTGAGGACAGAACCTGATTTTACTAAGCTTTTAGAGTATCTATTAGCTTTCCTGGTTTTGCCTCTCGATGGAATACCAGATCATGGCAATAAATGTGTTCAATGGAGTCTGATATTCAAACAAAAACTCTTCACTGCAGACTGATAAGGAGAGATACCTACATGCTACTCACAGCCTCCCCCCACAGAGCAAGCTGACATTTCAGTGGAATTTTCCTTCAAAGCAGAAGGACGAATAAGGAAACATAGAAAAAGATAATGCCAGGTTAATTACCAGCTAAGTAGAAGTGAACAGTGAAAAACAACCACCCCTAGAATAGGAATGTGTCAGAGCAGCTCCTAAGTGCAAATCACACATTTGCTGTGTGCCTAGAGGCTTGTTTGGATCCTGAAGCCTGCTGCAGGGAATGGGTGGAAAGGATGAAGGGCAGTAAGTTGTTACACTATTAGTTGTTCTCTCCTCCAAGGCTTATTTTCCTTGAAGTCTTAAGTTTAATGATTTTAGTGCTGCCTCTTCAAACAGTATTTCTGAGTCCCCCACAGCTCTGTACATATCTGGGAAATATGCAGCAGGGAGCACTGCAAAGCAGCACAGACTGACCTGAATCTGGGATAGGAGATAATACTCAGATCCCCGTTCACAAAAATTTTAAAAGGTATCAGAACTTGGATAAGATACACTCTTCATTGGTCACACCATGACCTGACCATCCTACAAAAATATCGCAGGAAATTAAATCAGAGTTCCACATCTTTTTAAAGGGAGTAATCCAACAGCAGGTGATCCTGAAACTACACCCCTGCATGCCTATGCAGATACACTGGTTTGCTGTGCCTTCAGCAGTGTCTCCTCACTGAACACAAGTGGTCTGTTTTGAAGGTAATCTGGCAATTCACAGCGGCTTGGGGTGTGATGAAGAAGCTTTCAGTCACCTACATTCAGGGTTAATCAGCATTATACTGCCAGGGTAACTGTTAACAGACAGCAGACCTGAGAGAGGGAGAGCTCCAGGACACACAGAGGAGCTACAATCCAGGCCATGTAGTCCAGGGGATTAGTACAAACAAACTCATCTGTACAGTGGTACATTGGCTGGTTTAAGGAACAACAGTAACACAGAATGATCCTGACCATCATGGTATCACAGCAAACAAGTGAGGGTTCTGTGGCATATTTACAGGAGGTACTTTAGTGTTTAGCAAAATGCTTAATGCTGAACACCCTTCCCTCCTCTACAACCATTTTCCCATTCTTATTATTCTTTGGAATCTTCACCTCAACTGCAGTAAAGCTACTTGAAAGTTCTTTCTAGGCTAAGGAACACTTTGTAATACCATTCTATTAACACCTTTAAATCATAAGCAGGCAGAAATCTAACTATTGAGTTTCTGAAAGCATGTTATTTATAAAGAAAACACTCACAACCCCGGGACTCAATTCAGTGTGCCTGCTGCTGGAAAAGAGAAAGTAGAAAAAATATATCATGTCAAGTTGAGAACATGCACCGCAGTGTAACTGGTGCTAATGGGGATAGTAGGGCTCAGCCCCACAGAGCCCCTAGGAAAAACATCCTCTATGCCCATATGACCAGAGAGGCTATTTTGGGAGTTTCATGAAAATCTAAACTGGAGAATTAGAAGCTTGCAATGTGGATTTGATAAAACACTGAAAAATGTGAAAAGTTACCTGATAGAGCACCCTATGGACAGTATCACATTTTTTCAGGTTTCGACTCTACATAGGTAACTCCTCAAAACAATCTACTGTCTGGAGAAAGCAATCAAATTTTCTCTGACAGGTTGATTCATCTTTCATCAAATCTGGTCAACAATATTCTAAAAACTTCAAAGAGGTTTGTGAACCAGCTCTCTTGTCAGAAGGACAGCCTCAACACCAAGATCATTTTACACCGACCACCAGCACAGAACAACATCAAGAAGCATGTGCGAAACATAATGAACAAAACTGTAATTCCAACCTGTCAGACCACAACAGCATCTGTGGTGATCACTATATATGGCTTCAGTGACAGGAGAAATCCATTTGGTCCCCAAATAAGCAATCCCATGGTGTGTTCACATGCACACCATTACAGAATCCCAGTTCTGGGAAAGGTTTATGGTTCTAGGAAAGGTCTGTTTCTGCACCTTCTCTCCTTTACAGCTCGTACAAGAGCTGAACGAGATGCCTGACATACGTCAAACTGGATACCTCTATTTCTCAAGCCTCTGTGTTTAATCTGAAAAAAATACCCATGGGCATATCCTTTACCAGATGCTTGTTTCCTAAAATTGCTGCAACACTTTAGAGCTTCATGCTCAGGGGCCAGCACTTCAGACCAAATACTGTGGTTTCATGTCAAGCCATACATCACAACTATGGCATTCCCACAATTTCCCCTCCTGAACTGCCTAAGATTGCCCTACCATAGGTTTTACATGAGCAACTCATTTCAGCATCTCTTGGTCAGAGTTAAGCTATAAAGAGTGAGAAAAATAAACAGGCCTGTAAGGTTCAGTGGGCTGCTGATACCCATCACTTCTCAGAATGCAGGTAGCCCCATCTCACACGAAGTAACGTTTTTCCATAAATACTCCATCATGACCTGCTCTCAGCCCAAAACTGCTATTGCCTGAGGCACTTTTAGCTGCAAACTTCAGCAGCAATGGCTTTCATTATGTACTAACCTATACCAAGCCTGTGCTTGGGATTTGTACAGCGCAAATAAGAATTAGCAAGTTAATGGAGTGTACTTTTTACTAACCAGGGAATCGCAACCTGCACAGAAGCCACTGTTCCAGATGCTGTACAACTTCTGCCCGAAGAACTGGTATTTTCAGAGCACTGCTAGTAAATGCACAAAGCTGCTGCCCCAGAAGACCAGTGATATGTGTTTAAGAAGCCTTTGAAGGCTGGTTCATTACATCTATTAGAGGCATATCTCATCCCAAATATTGGGTTATTGTAACAGTGGCATACATCATGAGTACAAGTGAACACATCCGTACCTCACGAGCTCCTGCTGAATGCAGTGCAGAAAGCCTGCACAGCAATCCTGAACACAGTGAAGGCATCAATCAAGACACAACCTGTCCCAGAGAAGGATTCTCTAAGAAATTTCCTGGTTGCTCTTTACAAGGGAGAATCTGGAGAAACTAGCTGCCATGATGGTCAATTGGTTTGACACCTGGCTTTCTCTGATAAATCTTAGGGTAATTTTTACTTCATAAATGAACACAATTACCTGCCTAGACAAATGCCACCTGCTCATGACATGACACACAGCATTAGATTTTGATTATTACTGCTTCTCACTAAAGGTGAGCTGACTTGCTCTCTCTGCTGCTAAACATGAGCATTAGCTTTCCTTTGATGAAAAATATATGGACAAAGTTACCCAGAGCAACTCTTCATGTACTACCATTGTCTTCAGCTTCTAGGGGTTTGGGGCAATTACACAAAACTTTATTCATTTACATGCTTCATCCAAGACTAGAACATCTTCTGACTGGTTTCTGCAGTGAAATTCTCCTTTCCCACTTATGCTAGAGTAGAAGCCTAATCAGGAGACCAAGAGATGCCATATCTCAGCTGGGATAAAAAAACCCATCCTATATAGCTACCAATTCCACACAAGCTGCAGTCTACATGTACTACTTTCCACTTAGAATCTAACATCCGCTCCAACATTTTCTTCAGTCCTCCTCCTTCAATTCTCTTTTTCTAGGACACGACATGCTATTCAAGAAAACAGTATGGAAAAATGAACAAACACAAACAGAATTTAAACAGAGGGAGCAGCAAAATCTCACTAAGGGATCTGAAGAACAGATCAGTTTACATGGATGTTTTCTGCAGAAGGCATCTCCACATGTCCAAGAGGTGAATTAAGTAGCATGCTTATACCTACACAAAGAAGAATTAGTTTTCCACCCTTTCCCATAAATTGGAAACATATACTTCCTCAGAGAAAGGATTATGAGGAAGTCTAGTGTTCCTTTCAATCTCCTTAAAAAAACAAGTAGTTGTTTTAGTACTCCTAAAAAAACTTGAAGTAGTCTGTTCCAAATATATGTCAGACCTATTCATTCTGAAAGAGCATCTTCAAAATCTGCAGTTTGCAAAGTCAAATACATAAATGGACTGTAACAAGGACACAAAAATATTACAATGACTTCAGCCGGAGTGAACAAAACCATTAAGAGAAGACTGCCTGCTTTTTAAAACAGATCCTATCCTATTTTGTCTGCCATAAGGCAGGAAATTGAAGTTGGTACACCCAACTATACAACCCCTCTCCCTAGAAACAAAGTATAACTTTATCTTTGCACAAGGACAGTAATATCATGCCTTTGCATTTGGCTGAAAAAAAGATTGGCACCAATTACAGTATGCAGACAAGTAAGACCTTGGAAAGGATCTCATTGGGAGAGGAGTGCTCCCTGCTGCCCCAGGCACAGGACTTGAGACAGACCGGAACTGGGTTCCTGGAATGCAAGCCCCTAAAGACATCTCTAACAGACCTTCTCTTTCCTCTTTTACAAATGATGTTCTTCTGCTGTCTCACACATGCAACAGAAACAACCGCAGGCACTGAGGTAGAGCTCCCACACCTATAGTCTCAGCTAAGCTCTGTCAAGCAGAAACAACAATTTCAGTTCATTTTTACTTCTATAGAAGACAAAGAGGCTCGTGAACTCAAGGAGTTCAAGTGGCTCCAGTCTTAACCAAACAGATTTCTCAGGCAGGAACTACCTGGGGCACACAGAGAGACTGCTACACACTAAGACACAAGCCCAAGGAAGAGTCAAATGGAGCAGGACTCACAGGAAGTAGTGCTGAGAAGTAGTTTTGGGAGTCCAGGTTTGCATCCAGCTGCTGCAGTGGGAACTCCAGGATCACTTTACTTAGCACCTGCATCATCTCCTTCAGGCCAATGTTATATGCATACCTACGATGAAAAAGGCAAAAAACCCTCAACATTTCACACTGTCTGATCTCTGCAGACTGTGGCTACTCAGAGATAAGAGTAGAAAGTCTGATTTTCATCTTCCTAACCTATTTTTCATTTGTTTATTTGGTTTCCCAGATATTCAGACAGTAACATCACTTTGCATTGCACCAGGCCCTGCATAAGGCCACAAGTCCTGAAAAGCTGTTATCACAACTGGAAACAGCTGCTGCAGGATTAGCACCCTCACATTTACATGAGTGCTGTAGGAATGCTCTTGCACAAAAGAAGGCACACAGGTTTGGATCTGAGAAACACTAGACAAAAGGCACTCTGATTATGTGTTGCTGCTGTAAAAATAGTGTGGACAAGCCACACCACAGCACAGCCTCAGCTGCAGGCAGTTGGCTGAATGCTGCAATGTCCAGAGCAGCAGACCCTGCATGAACGTCCAGGCAGTCGTGCCAAAAACTGGCTTGTTCTCTTCAGTCCACAGTCACTCGGCAATTCAATCTCTTGTTACAGAGAGGGCAGCAAAAGCTTAACCACCAAGGATGCTAGACATGCAGCTTGTGCTCTCCATCAACTGCTGCTGTCATTCAGTCATGACGTCTAAGCTGCATTTCTCATGCTCCATACTGATAAAATGTCTAACAATGGGCATTCACGTGGTTTCTCCTCTTCTTTTGACACGTCTGCTGTCAATCCCAACTGTTCAGCATAAGGGACAATATCCCTAAGGACACCCCGAGGATCCTTAAGGACATCCCAAACTCACTTGAGGGAGTTGATTTCCAGGACCAGGTTGTCACAGGAAATGTTTTCTTCTTCACCCCTTTGTAACGTACCCAGAACCTCATTCTGGAAAACTAATGAAAGAAAGGACAGGCAGTTAGACATGAGGGAAAAACACAGATTCTTCAAACTGCTCATTACTGAGGGAATGATAGATACCCTTCACATGAAAAGCATTCTGACACAGATGCCTATTTGTTTACTGTCAGCTGCCACAAACCCACAGCAACTATACTTATCAATAGTGGGATATAATTCAAACAAAGGAAAACACCTACTAAATCTCATTGATCTATCCACACAAACCAGTACGAAGTTGGTTTCTGTGGATAGATCACCTCTGCAGCCTTTTAGAGCAGACTTTCTATTATACTTTCACAATCTAGCCTTTCCTATTCAGACAAACCTCATCTTCCCATAACTGAAAGTATTAAATCAAATCTAAAATTTATTGGTCTAATTTCCTTTGGGGTGATGTTCCAACATGACAAAGATTTTGGGTTTTTCCAATTTGGCCTGAACCTCTTTCAGATCCAGATAAGCTTAACACAACAAAACAGAAAACCAAAACATCTCTGCCAAAAGAGGCAGCTCCTACAAGGACATTTATTTCTCCAGAATGATTACAGTACTAAGCTGTCCATACTGAGAACCTCTGCTGGATCTTTCCGTAGTCTAAAATTAGACATTTAAACAGACAACTTAGTGAGGTCTCTTTCTAGAAGGTCCAGTGCTGAGAATGAGAAAGATGGAGGCTCTTTGCCCAGTTTCTCATCCATGACTGCCTTGGGTTAACCCAGCAGTGATACAGGGAGTATTAAAGAGCTCTGTAGAGAATGCAGGAAGTGAGATCACGAAACAACGTATCATAGAGGCGCACAAACTTTCCAGTACACCCAGAGAAAGCAGCACAAACCTCACACTGCTGCATTATTTTTAGAGTCACTGTACTTCTTCAGAGCCCATCTCACCTTTGATGTCATCCAGCTGAGGGGAAGCTGCCCGACTGTCTGGCTCCTCAGAGCCCATGCTCAGGTCACTGTCAGATTCGCTCTCTTCCTCTGAGTGCACAGCTGGGCCTGAGGAAGGAGAAGATGCAGCACTCAGCACTAAAAAGCTGCAACTATCACATGCCATGAGGAACCAGGTGTCCCAGGGACTTCCCAACCAAGTCAGCAACTATCTGTCCTTGCAAGGAAGTTTCTATTTACAGGTCCAGATGATTATATTTGCTGCAGAGGGAACACTACAGCTGTCACTAGGATAATGGGATTTTTTGGGAGTCTGCAGGCAGACAAACAAAGGACAGGAACAGAAGCAACTGCATTTTGTGCAGACTGCTGACTCATAATGGAGCAATGTCCGCAAACACTGCCACTGGCAGGAAGAAAGCCAGCAGCACCTGGAATAACCAAAGCATATTCCCCTCCGAGGGAGGGCCTGGTGACCCATAGTGCAGCATTCCCAGCACAGACAGCTCTGTGTGTTAGTGCAAGGCAAATATCTAACACACCTGTCTTTTCACCCCCAGGTGACCACACAAAACTTTTCCTCACCCCATAAGCTTTGTCTCTGCTCTTCTTCATCCTCTTCATTCCTGTCATCTGCTTTCCAGAGATAGCCTCTGCCCTCTGGGCCTACATCCTTTTTATTGTAACCTGAGAAGGAATCAGCAATCAGAATCATGGATCTGCTTACAGGCAAAGCTGAAATAGACTGGTATAACTTGCATATTACTGCCCCTAAACAGCCTTCATCAAGATGGAGCTGGGATTCCCGCAGATACATATGGGTTTCAACTTGGATTTTCTCACATGCCTTGACAAGTGACTTACTCCTTCCTACAGCAGCAACATTTGGCAGACCATGTTTAGATCCCTTGACAAACCCATACTGTAGCAACAGTACTTCACAAGGACAAAGCCCTTGGACACAGCTGAGTATCCTTGCTTGCCCTGATGGAAACACATAGGTTCCAGGTTGAATGCAGCACAAAGCTCCACCCTGGCTCTGCAGCATCTGCAATGGGGCTGGTAAAGACCTCAAAAGATCATGGAAGACAAAACCTTCTGCACAGCTTTAGTGCATGGAGACAGAGACTCTCATACCTTTCAGTTTTACTTTGCTCTCCTTGTTCACACCAGAATCATCACTGAACTGGTCATCATCCTCTTCTTCCTCGTCTGGGGGGTGCAGAGAGATCACTGTGCCCTCAGAGAGAGTGATGCCAGGACCCACTACTACCTGAAAATATGTGAAACATATCTTAATGAAAAACACTCTGATTGTCCCCTTGTACCTCCACCAGCAGCTCCAGACAAGCTGTCACTAACAGGTATAACTGAAGACACCAGCACTGCTACATTCCATACTATATTGCCCCAGCCAAGCAAAGGGAGGAAAAGGGTGGGAGCAGTAGGAGAATTCCCATCTCTGCAAAAAGGCTTGGAGCAGCCCTATGTTCTGGAACAGTGTGAGATAAGTAACCTGCCAAGAGAGGCAGAAAGCAGAACAGACATACATCAGCTCACCTGAGAAGAGAGGACACAGCGGGGCTTTAGCTTTACTTTCTCCTTCACTTCAGCCTCATCACAGATAACAGAATGGTGGACCTCCACATTATCTGCTATGTGCACTCGGTCCCACAGGACAGCTCCATCCAAAGTGACTTTATTACCTGTTATACACCACCAAGAACAAATCTGTTAGGGAAGGCTGGCTGGTGCTCTCTGACACTGCTGAGGCATCTTACTGCCTCCCAACACCCTTGATGCGTGACGGACATTACATGACAAGGGAAAATTTACATCAGAGGTCTACATCCATTTCTTACCCAAAGTTGAAAGACAAATTTTTTCTCTACAGAGACCTGAGAGTAACAACTGACATCTCAGTTTTGGACAAATGCAGCCAAATCACAAAAAAAGCCCAGAAAATCCAGCCAAGGCCAAGAAGAAGTGAGCTAGGAGGGAGCAAGGTTAGGAGTAAGCTGCTAGGCAACAACTCATGAAAATGGGGACAGATATCCCTCACTTGCAGGATGTTGGTGTTTGATAACTAGATCAGTAAAGGACATGCATTCTCTGTTGCTGAAACAACTCATTTGCATGAAGTATTTTCCAGCTTCATTATTCATAAAGCTGAAAACTTTAATCTATTTCCTCTGCTGGAAAACCAAGATTTTCTCCTTTCTCCCCATTAGCAATCAATCAGAACCCATATATCATCTTCTCTCAGTGCCAAACACACTTTAAAAACTGAAACCAAACAAATGTGTGCCCTGGCTTGGCAAGGCTGGCACATGCCCTCATTCTTGCACTCACCTATCCTACAGTTCTGCCCAATAACACTGTTGGTGATGGAGCAGTTGCTGCCAATGACTGTTCCCTGCCCGATGAGCACGTTCTCCTCCAGCACGCTGCCATGGCCAAGGCTCACATCCATCCCTCGGTAAATATTGTGCTTAGAGTGGGTGTAACTCTGGTTCTTGTCATTAGTGAAGTTCATCTCTGGAGTGAGAGGATAAACCCAGCGCCGGATGATGTCAGAGCACACAGCTTCATACATCAGCAGGTTGCATATATGAGCACCATAATCTTCTGTTGTTACATGCATATGGATCTGGTTCCCCAGGACCTGGGAGACAGGAAGGAGCATGTCAGAAGATTGTCTTCTCTAAGCAAAGTAAGAGGATCTCCCTTGTAACAACCCTCTCCTTACCTCCTCATTCACTAACAGACCACGCACAAAGTCATCCCGTGTCTGGTAGTCAAAATTGTCTGTGAACAGTTCAGCCACCTGCCAGGAATAAAGCACATGGAAATAACTAAGTCAAATTATACAATACAGGCAAGTGATGGTCTTGCCTTGAATAAAGCTCAGACTCCATCTACTAGGAATATTGACCCTCTCATCTCCTCCTCCTCCTACTCCTCCAGAATCTATCAAGAAATTCTGGTTTTCAAAAGGGGCAAGACATTGCTTTAGCATTTCTAAGCAATTTGCCCAGCCTCACTTTGTAGTTTCACCCTCAAAGGAAGGCTGCAGACAAACTTTATCAAATCTGGAAGATAAGTTAGCAAGCCTTAGCTGGAATAACCCTGAATGTTACCCTAACATGGTACCATGGTAACCAGCTTACAAGTACTGACACTTCTCCACAGCACAGCCACCACATCTACTCCACAGATGTTATTATGCCCAGAGCGAAATAGCATTTTTTCTAAAATAGTTTCATTCTGTGCCAAATCAGACAGTCTCTGGATGCATCCACCATGTAGTTCCACCTGGTCTTGAGGAACCAAGATGTTTCTGGATGCCAGAAACAGGCCAAGACCCATGTGTTCCACACAGCAGAACTGCATCATCACCCAGGTCCTCAGCTCAGACAATTGTGTTCCAAACCTGGTACTCAGGCCACACACAGCCCCTGCACACCAGCAGCACCAAGGGAGCAGTGCAGACTGAATTTTGGATCCTTGGAAAAGCAGGGCTCACCTGTGGAGAGCAGATGCTGATATGACAATCCAGCAAGTCATGGCGCACCTCGACATTCTCAATAGAGCTCTGGAACAGACTCTGATAGAGGAAAAAATTCAGATGACCTGAGTGCCTCATGCAGTACCGAACCCCAAATGCCTTCTATAAGCCAGGGGCAGTACTGACTGAACTATTAAACTAGTTGAAGTTCTGAGGATCGGAGAAATCTAGAAACTACACTAGACCCAATCTTAGCAGGCACAAATTGGTCACACAAAGAGCTGAGTGTCAGCCAGCAGAGACTGCCCCTGCCCTTACAAAGTGCAGGCCTCCCAGAAACAGTCTGTATTTCCAACAATCACTTTTTTTCCAGGAGGCTCCATACCTCAGTGTCTGGGAGCTACAACTGTACAAAATGAACACTGATAAATCCAGGTACAATTTTTACAGCTGTGAGTCCATTTTGTATTGTTGGGTTTTGTTTCTTTTGGTTTTTCCTTTCTGGTTTCCTACAGTGATTTGTACTTCCATTTGAAGATAGGAAGTAACTTCCTGATTACTGATTTGGGGAAGAAAATCTTATTCAAACATAGCCTTAGTTCTGAGTTGAAGAAAGAAGCTGGTCCATCTATCTCATGGAGAAAGTACCTCCACAGACATTTACAGAGCATTTACAACATTATTAGGTGAACAAACAGGTAATAGGAGACACCACTTCTTGCACCTCTGTAATTCCACCCCATGTCAGGCTCAAAAACACTTCAAAAAGGAAAGAGTTGTTAAACACTGGAATGGACTGCCCAGGGAGTTGCTCCTGGAGGTGTTCAAGAAATGACTGGATATGCCATGGTGTAGTTGACAAGATGGTGATCTAAAGTTGGAATCTCACCTCAGAGGTCTTTTCCAACCTAAATTATTTGGTAAAAATGGTCTGTGTATGGTAGAGGTATGCACTAAAATTTGGGAGCCCCTGCAATCGCACAAATAATGTCCTTCCCTTGGTTTTACATCATGAAAAGGAAATAAACAGCAAAACCTGAACTGTGAGAAATACATCTGCCACGTGTTCAAACTGGAATGAGTCACAAACCTATGTGTCCCAGCATGATTTCACCAAGCCTCAAATAAAGATGAAGGGGAAAAAAAGCCAGTTTACCCCAGGTCACTTCCTATCATCTGCTTCTCCAAGAGGAGTAGCTAGGACAGTTCCCCAGCCCTCATTCAAGGAGGATTATCTTGGATGGGCTGCCTCACTACCACAGCCCTTTTCCACCTGCCAGGTTCCAGACGCACCATAGGAAAGCGGAATCGTTTCAGCCCCTGCGTTCTCTGGTAGTGAAGGACACGGTTTGTGGCACTGTCCATAGCAATAACAATGTCATCCTCCTTGCACCTGGCATGGTGGCCAGGTGAGGACTCCTTGAATATCATCGTCATCACAGACACATTCTTTTCTATCTTACGACGCAACCTAAAAAAGGAGGGCAGAACTATGAGAACACTCCTCAGAGAGCTACAGACCGCAGTCTCAGCACACCAGGCAAGCATTCACTCTTCCAGCACCTACTTGTGCTCTTCCAAGGCTTTGGATATATTGAAGTTGGACACCACATCACCAGTGACCAGGATGAAGTCGGAACGAACAAGGGACTTGGCATCCACGTCTCGCAGCACGTCACCAAGGGAGCGGTACAGGTCCGAGGTGACAAAGCGCACCGTGTTGGGAGACATGTGTCGGCACCACTTGGATTTTCTGGAAGAAGGAAAAAAAAAACCATCAGGAAGGCATAAAAAGGCTGTTCCTACAGATACACTAGGACACAGTGTCCCAGTGCATGCCACACCTGTAAGGGGATGCAAGGAGCATTCTGTGACAGTGAGCCCGCTATTGCCAGGCTCAGGTACACTCAGAAGGTGAACTGAGGAGCAGTCCTACAACACTCAACCATTTTAACACTGCATAACCACCCTCCTACAAAGCAGGAACAGTCTTTTTTGAGGTATGCTAGGAGACCACTGCTGAAAGGGTATCTCTTACAGTTTTCATAAGAATCAGGGAGACCTTTGAAGCTTTTTGGAGGTAGGCGAATACTTTCCATGATAAAACTAAAAGGAAGAAGAGATTCTTACTGCAAATGCTCTTTTATCTCAGCTGACTTCCAACAGCAGAAAATAAAGGTTTCTTCCACTCCAGTTGCTGTTAGAAACTCCAAAGTGTAGTCAATCATGGCCACATTTGCCATAGGTAAAAGAGCCTGAAAAAAAACCCAAAACAAAAAAAACATATAGATAGCTGAACAAACAGTCAGTACCCCAACATCAGCAACAGCCCCTTCTAACTTGGGGATATCATCAATAGTCCCAGAAACATAACACAAGTAACTGCTCCACCAGGTTTCATAAAAATCTTTTAGAGTTTATCTAAACAGTAAGCGCTAATTTATGATCTTCTAGGGGCAGATCCTCAGTTCAGCAAGAAAGGCATAAAAAAGTGAAGTTATCACTGAAAACTATTCAAGAAGACTCAGATAAATGACAGAGACTGGGAAAAGAAAAAAAACGTGCTGATTCCCTGACTCAGGCTTTAACTGCTTCAAGAAAAACCTGTCAGACATGAATGATGAAGCTACAGGAATATGAGTATCCAGAATTAAACAAGGAGAAAAAAAAACCTAACCTAAAATGAAGTAAGTACTCTCTTGACTTGAGATTCAACTCACACTTTTCAATTGAGTTACTGAGTCACACCTGAGTGATGGCATACCATTCCTTAATTCATTTTTGGTGCTCTTTCATTTCAGGCCGGAGCTCGCGTGTATAATTACAAGCAGCACCAACACTTAATCAGCAAATGAGGGAAGGTAATTGCTCAGACCTGAAGTCTCCAGAAGCTTTTTATGTTCCTTTAACATACAGCCTTTTGAGCTGGATGATTAAAGTACTACCCCCCTCCATTTTTCTAACTATATTCTTTCATGCATTACAGCAGGCAAGGGCCAAGATTCCGTTGCTTTATCAGAAACAAGCCCGTCCAAACCCGCCACAGACGAGGAGCCAACAGCGCAGTTCGCCAGGCCATATGGAAAAGCGGACAGCACCAACACAACTATTAGATCCTCGCTGTCTCTCCAGCGGGGATGGAAACTCCCACGGGCGAGAACTGTCGGAGCGCAGGAGGGCGGGAGAAACCGCAGCGAGGGCTTCCCGAACCCGGGTTGCCGGGGCCCCCTCCCGACCCAGCCTGGCCTCCCGGAGACGGTGCACACCGGGACAAGCGGCCCCAGAGGCACCGGAGCGGCACACGCAGCAGCATCCAGAGTGGATTTCTCACCCGCGGCCGGTCCTTGGAGATCGGGAAAAAGCGGCGATTGAAGCTGTCGGCGACCAGCACGGCCTGGAGCGGCGGCGGCGGCTCCTCCTGCGGGTCGGGGCCGCGGGCNGCTCGCGACGGGAGCAGCAACGGGCGCCCGGCGGGGACACAACAGCGCGGGGCGGCGCGTCCCGGCGGCAGCGGGGCGGGAACCAGGCGGGAGCGGGGTGGGAGCTGCTCCTTGCTTCCACATCGTCTACTTCCTCCCGGCATCACCTCCCGGGCCAAGATCCGCCGTTGTACGGCATCAGGAGCAGGGAGAGGCGTTTCATCGCCATCCCCCGAGGAGGGAGCGCGGGTAGAGCAGCGCAGCTCTCTGCCACGGCCGGGCACGGCTGGGACCCGGCCTGGGGAAGGCCTGAATGTCCCCGCAGACATCGCCAGGTGGTCTTGGGGTGTGTTTAGTGCTTTGATATGACTCTCGTGGTGTCTGGTTTTGGGAGCCTTGATGTTTTCTGATACACTTCCTAGCAGTGTTTGTGCTGCGTTTCCAAATGTCCAGACGCTCGTTTTGCAGAGGTCAGCCTTGATGTGAAGCAGCCTGTCAGTGCACAGCTCTCACCTGCCATCAAAAAGCTGTCCCCAAAACTCACAGCCACTGAGGGACCCCTCGGAGCCCGCTCAGAGACCCTTCCGAGTGGATGGGAGGAAAGAAGATGTGGTTTCTGAGGGTGGGGGTGAAGTTTTCTTCCCCTCAGCTTGGTGAAGCAGCGGGGATGCTGCAGTGCTGGCTGTCCCTCTGCTCAGACACTGTCAGTTCCACGGATCTCGATTCCCTTCCAGCCATTCATGCCCAGCCCAGGCTCCATCCCCTCACAGCTCTGACTGTGCTTCAGTACTATCCTGTCCCTCAGAAAGGGATGGGCCATGTACAGCACAGAAAACCTGCCCTCAGCTGTGTCCCTCCTCTACTGCTTTTCCCTGCCGCCAGTTCCAGGGCTGCAGGACTCACCTGGCACAGTTCACGCAGCACTGTCACATGCTCATTTGTCACCGAGGAAAAGCTGTCCGATAACCCTGCATCCCAAACCAGGAAAACAGGCTGAAAGACCTCCCTAGGGAGCTCCTAATGGGATGGCCACAGAAGGGCTGTGAAGGGTCCTGAAGCCGGCAGCAGGAGAGCCCTTTCCAGTGCTGGCTGCTGCAGGACCTGGTGCTCGCTCCCTTGCCCCGTTGTCACGCTTCTGCCCCTCTCCACGTGGGACAGGCATTCACAGCCCCTGCTCTGTCACCTCACCAGCCTCTCTCGGTCCCCACAAATTGACTCACTGACACCCTGCTCTGGTCCTCGCTGCTGTCATCTGCTACTGAGTGACAAGCTAAAGACTAAAAGAGTCTCAAATTCAGTTGTGGTCTGAGAAGCAGCATTTGCACCCCCACCTCCGTGGCAGGGCCTTTCCCAAGGGTGGGAGGTGGCAAACACTTATCAGCCCCGGGCACACAGTATGGCCTTTCCATCCTGAGGAAGGGAAATTGAGGAAGGCAACACTTACCTACAGACCTACAGCACTGCCCCAATATCGTGAGCAGTGCTGTGCAGCCCCCATGGCATTGCTGAGGAGTCTTTAGAAAGAGGAAAAATGCTGTAATAGGAAACGTGCAGTATTCCTCCCCACTGACTGAATTGCAGGTCCAGACTGATGTAGGAAACAAAGTCCCTTCTGTCTCCTGAAGGACTCTGCAGCATTGGGTATTCCCTGAAATTTCCCTGAGCGGTTAAAATGTTCAGGCATCACTTAGGTTGTGCCATCTGTGCCCAGTGACTTGTGACTGAGCCCTTGCTGTGCCGCAACTTGCAGCTAAGTCGCTTGACCTTAGCTAGTGGTCTGGAAAAAAGCAGCAAGGATGGACACAGCAAGAAAATAGAAATTAGCTGCCCATGGGAAATAAATCATCCCCATCCTTTTCAAAAATAAGTAACTGCATACCCTTGGGAATTCTGTTGCTCTGGCAAAGGAACTATCCCCAGAACAAAGGCTCCCAGATGGTTTCAGCCCAGGGGTTACAGCCTGAGGAGTAATCCAAGAGGTGGATTTGTCATTGCCTGAGGGCAGGACAGCATCTTACTTCCTGCCTGTGTGGCACTAAGTGCATAAACAGCACCAGAAATCAGGTCTTATCCAGCCTGCACAGCCACTGCGTGTGTTGGGACTGGGCACAGAGAGGTTGACAGGGGAACCAGCAGATTATCTGGCTAATTACATCCTGTTCTCTCCGAACGAGGCGAGTTTCCAAGACGTTGCCCTGGTAAATTGGCAGTAACAGGGGAAGACAAATCAAGGTAATTGCTAATGAACTGAACTCAAAATCAGCTTGATAAGTATTCTGCAGGCTTTGCAGACACATTTCCCCTTAGTCTCACTGGGAACTTGCAGCCCAGTAGCACCCAGGCCGGCCAAACATTTTCTGAAAGCAATGTAATTCCAGGGGAATTTTTAAAACTGAAATTACCTCTTGAAAATTGAAATGAGATGGAACTGTATTTGACTGGAGGTCTGCCAATCCCAGTATCCCACAATGGCTGGGCAGAGTGGTGGGAAGACACAGAGACTGTGGGACTTTTCCTTGCTGCCTCATCCTTGGATATCCCTGGACAGAGTATACACCCTGGACAGGGCAGCATACACCGACTCTGGGAATGATGAGCCTGGTGGGGATGCTCTGCTTTCTGGGACATTGTTCTGGTCGCTGTTTCTGCATCTTAAACAATTTTCTCTTTTCATTTGTTCTCTCTGAGCATTTGGTTCTTTCCTGGCTTTTCCTTCTGCAAACATAGTGGCCCATGGGGCATCTCTAAGCCTTGGCAGGTAGCTCCAGGTTTGGTCCTATCTTAGACTGCTTTGGGACCCCACATGGGTTGAGTGGAATCAGGGTGTCCCCAGAGTGGTGAGACTTGCAATGAGGAGGATCACAGGAAATCTGCATGGAAGAACCATGTACCTAACGTGAGGCTTCTCTTCCCTCACATGTCCTGCCTGGTGGCCAGCAGCTCTGATGCTCTTGGAGCATCCTTCTGTGCCTTCGGCAGAGCTATGAGACTTCTGTCATCTCAGCTCCAGGTCAGGAATACAATTAGTGCCTGAACTCAGCTCTTCTTGGCCCACTCCATAGTGGCAGGGAACCTGGTTTTGTTTGGGTTATTAATACACAGTGCCAGAGGTGACAGGAGCAGGCCATGAACCTTGGCACACAAAACCCTGAGCACTCAGGAGAGTGTCCTGGACTTACCCAAAACAGCTGACATTTAGCAGGTCTAGAGAGGGGTCTACCTGCCCCAAGCACCCTTGGAGGAGCTCCTGCCCCTGGGAGAAGGGGTAGGCAATGGCCAGGACATTGACATTGTCTAGCGCACTTATACATCTGAATGACTGTGCCTGACCCAAGATTTACCTGAGCACTGAACCAAGTTCTGCAGGGAAAAATAAAACTACAGAACACAAGTCAATAAGCATGAAAACCAGACAGATTCTACACCCCAACCCTTCTGCCTCCCTCCCTCCCTCCCACCCACGCCCTGAGCTCTGGCCAAGCAGGGACAGCAGGGATACTGACTCAAAGACTAATCATTTACTCTTTGCTCAGTTGAGCTCCTTCTGTGCTTCTCAGCAGAGGGTTTCTGCCAGATGAACTGCTGGGCCTCATCCACTCTTGTCTCCTGGGTTGACAGAGTTGAGAAGGTGAACCAGACATGAGGCCACCCTGTCGGCATGTCCCTGGATTTCCTGCTCTCCTGGGGTACTGCTTGCAGAGCTCCCTGGTATTAATTTCCACCACAGGGATGCTGGGCACAGCATCCCTCACCTGCTAACAGGGAGAATGCATTACTGCTGCCCGACCTCTGGGCTGCCACAACTCCTGTACTCAGCTGCTGCTGTACCAGCTGGGACATGCAATGAGCCAGGAGCTGCATCAGCACTTCCCGAGCTGCCAGAATATGGAGATGGGGCTGGAGGGGTCCATTTGCAAGGAGTAAGGCATTTACAGCAGAGAGATGCTGCTGGTGGATTTTCATCCCGTGTATCTGGATACCACAGAGGTATGTTAAGTTAAGCAGGTTCCCCACAGGTGGACAGGTCTCCCTAGAGGGACAGGGGACAGCAATGCCCCTCTGCTTACTTAGAGAAGGGACATCCATGTGCCAGTCTATCTGCCACTGCCTGACCAGCCCTGCCTGGAGCTCAGGAACCTGAAATGAGAGAGAAAGCATTGCAAAGTCCCAGGGTAAACTTCTCTCTAATTTACTTCTTGGGACTTTTCCTGGTCCCAGGCTCTGCCCTCACTGACACAAGCTGAGCAGTAGGATATACTGCCCTGGATATTTTAGCTGAGTTTCCATTACAAGCCGTCTCCAATTTCTCCTGTTTGCAATGATTCTTCTTTCTTTATATGGCCTCAGCAAGATTGCTCCTTCCAGATTATACAGGTAGTTCATGGATGAACTCTGTGTGATGTGATTCATCCTTCAGAACACTGCTTCCATTATCCCTCACCAGCAGCTCTTCTGAGGAGAAACATCAGCCCCAGAGTGATGAGATATGATGATGGTCATGTCCAACTAACAGACGTGGTCTTGCCCAGGTAACCATGGTACAGATGCAGGAGCACCTGTGTGCTGCCCTTTGCTGTCACTGCTCATGCTCTGGCTCCTTCCTCTACTGATTCATCCCTCTGGTCACTCTTAGACTGAGGATTTGGCCATGGCAGGCAGAGGCTCCTCAGTGAGCTCAGTGAGGACACCCCGTCCAGGGCTGGAAAATGAGTCAGCGGCCATCTGAGCTTGGCATGTGCTCCAGCCACAAGGACAGCAGTCCCTGGAGGCAGCCACCCTGTGTGACCCCAGAAGCTGCTTAAGCCTGAAGAGCAAAGCACATTTCCCGTGGGGGACAGTGCTGGAGCAGTCACAGGGACAGACACTCCCAGTCACATGGGGACTGCCTGAGCACGAACACCCTGGAGCAAGGCTCCTCAGTCTGCAGAGTTCCCCTGCCCTTTCTGTATTCCTTATCCACATACAACATTTTGCACTGCTGCTGCACCAGCAACACCTCCTTCCCTGGGGTCTCTGGCCTTCAAACCCTACCTTAGTCCAGGGTTTACCCCCTGCTTTGTGCTTCTGTTTGTCTCTGGACTAAGCAGAAATGGGGTGGCAGCCTCTGAGCAGATTCTTTTTCCCAGTTCAGTAGTGCATAAGGTGGGAGGTAGCAGAGCTGCCTCCTGTTTTCCCAGCTAACCCATTTCCAGCTCTGGTATGTGTGGATATGTGTAGCAAGAGAAGCTGGGAAGAGCCCTCCTAAGGGCATTATACCTCCTAAAGAGGTATAATGGGGTAGGCCAGACAGGCTCGCACTTCAGTATCTCCTAGGAAGGGATCCGTGGGCTGAGACAGATAGAAGAAGGTGTGGGGCTGGATAACAACAACCTTGAGATTGTGGAGATGGGCAGAGAAATGCCATATTGCACAGCAGTACAGGGACAAGACCAAGCATCACCTGCATCATGAGAAGGAAACTCATGGTGACAAGTCAGGGCTGCCAGGGGCAAGGAGGCAACTCCCTGTTTCTAAACAGCCAGGATAAATACCCAGGAGAAGGTTGGCTGGCCACTGTCTGACCCAGGCCTTCATTTCCAGAACAATTTATCTGGCTCCAGCCCATCTCTCCACTTCTTCCCACCTGGGGCCTTATGTCATCAACACAGCCAGAATTGTTGCTCTGTTCCTGCTCCCTTGCTCTGAGATGGGGATGCTCCTCTCCTGTGAAAGGGCAGGGTTATTCCTCATCCCTCAGCTTGTCCGGAAGATAAAAAGGGCTTTTGTAGCATTCCCTTCAAAGCAGCCCCAGCTTTGCCTGGAAAAGATGCTGAATGAGGAGGAGTCCATCCCTCTGCCTTCTCCCTACTGCTGGCCCCAGATGCATCATTTCAGGAAAGAGACAGCTTTGCTTCCCACTGCCTGGTCTGCTAGAAGTGAGGGGGAGCTTTGATCAAGGCACAGCTATCTGGGCTCTGATCACTGCCTTTCCTGCAAGGGCCCTGTTCAGAGGAGAGAGAACATTTCCTTTAACCCTTCTCTCCCCGTGAGTCTGGAGCTCCACAAGAAAGGGACATTTATTAGAACTTTCAGCCCACAGGGCTTCACATTTCTAGGAATGTCTGGGAACTGAGTGATGTTCAGTAACTGTGCCTTTTCAAGGATCCATTCAGTTGTTCACGCATCCAAGGTTTTGGTTTATAACATTTTTGTGCTGAAGCTGCCTACAGATCTAATTAATAAAGAAAATGAAGGGAAACTTTCTCAGGGAAACTCAGTGGCCCCCTTCCAGCACATCAAAGCTGCTGAGAGATCATGTTATCTTGACAGATGTTGTGTACTACAGATCTGGTTACTGAACTTATGTTTCCCATGGAATCATTCCAACACTTCTTTTAATTTGTCAGGGATATATTTCAAAGTGCAGCATGCACATGGTTGCAGAAAAGTTGAAGGAAGTTGCTGATTAATGACCTTTTTCCTGATAGTGTAGATGTGATAGTTCCAGCTGTAGTAGATACCAAAGAAAAGGTAATACATTGGAAGCCAGAAAATATAGTCTCTTAGAACAAAGATTCATTTTTCCTGTTTCTTTCAAGTCAAAGCAATTAATAATCCTATAACACAATGTGCTCAGCCATGTGAGGAGGGTCTATACCTAAGATACATGGAAGAATTAATCTCAGTGCTCCCATCACTTTCTGTCCCATCAGTGGGAGTATTAGGCACAGGCAGTTGGAATGCTTTTTCTCTGGCAACAGCTTCCCAGTCTCCACTTGTCTGCAGCTCTCTCATTTGAGTGCTGGTTTGGGTGCCCTAAACAGATGTGTTATTTCTACTTCTTTTCACCCTTTTGAAATCAACCACAATCAGAAGCACTGATGATACTACCAATCACAAGGTTTGACACCCCTGCTGCCTTATAGTTATCAAAATTGTTTCTTGTCACAAACCTGAGATGGAATGTAATTATCTCTGCCAGGTAGGAATATGCCCCCTCCTCAGCATTCAGACAGCTCCTGACCCAGCCAGACTCAATGATTGCTGTCAGAGTCAGTCTGGATTGCCTCTGGGACTGTCTGTCCCCACTGGAGGGCCTCTACTTCCAAAGACGAACTCCAGACATGACTGCAGTGCCAATACTATATATGGGAATAAACACACCTAGCAGGATTGTAATACTCAGCTTTGATCATTGGCCCTTAGAGATAACTCAACAGCTCTGATCTCTGCAGTGCAGGGAGTCACAGCCTCTTGAGTAGGGGCATCTGTAAAATCCTAGCTTGGACTTTGAACAGATATCTGCAATGACATGAAGTGCAAAACAGGGAAAAGGTAAGCCCAAAGATACCATGACTGCAGTAACTTCTCTGTGCTGATGCAAGAAGAGAGTCCAGAACACGCAGCTCTAAGTGAACAGCCAGGGCCCAGCTCTTCCCTCCCACAGCTGGATGGTGCAGGGATTCTCCCTGCAGACATTACCTGTGTTACCTACAGGTGACACAGGTGTTCAGCCAGAAACTTGATCTAAATTACATCTCTGCCTGCAACCAGGACATCAGGGTGTGATCTGGTTCATCTGATAAATACCTGCAGTAAAATCTGTTTAAAACCATCTCTGTGCATTATTGCAAAGACATTGAGGAAACAGAAAGGTGAGAAATGAACGCTGAGAGTTGAACTTAATTCAGATCAGACTGTAGCCACAGTAAGTGCACTGCAGTGTGTAGACCCTGGCTATTTAAAGACAGAGAACACAGCAGTAGGATTCACAAAAGCTGTACAATGTTGGAGCTCATCTTTCCCACCCACATTAGGAGCTGCTGTATTTTCAAGTCAGGAGCAGCTGGTGATTGATGGTACATGTGCCTCACTTCAACCAGGAGCTGGGTCTGAATAGTGTATGTCTCATTAGTTCAAACTGTTTCAATCTTTTGTCTTTAAGAAGCCAGAGGCTGCTCCTTCATGGGGAGGATCTTCTGCCCAGCAGTGGTTTGAGACCTTGCTTTGCTTTTCATACAGTGTCTCTCCTTTGCCTCTATCACATGGTTTCCAGCAGTCATGCATTTTTTTAGGAGGAGGAACTGAGCCACAATTTGGAGATGTGGTACAGTTGTGGTCACATAAGCTGCTGACCACCCCAAGGATTCACCTCTGTCTCCCTGCTCTCACCCTGTAACTGCATTCTGGAGGATATGGTCCTGATGTTTCAAGGGCTTTACATCCCCCAGCTCCCATGTGCTGCACACCCAGTCCTGGGGAGAGGGCAGGGGAGTCTAGAGTCTGGGCTAATTTGTGGTTGCAAGTAGTAGGCTGTTTATTATTCTAAGTGTTGTGGGGTTGTGGAACTGTGCTTTGAATTGACTAGGCTGCAGACCCTTGAGCTGCTTCCCACTCCTCAAGCACAGTTCTCATCCCTGCAGCCACAGATGGGGGGGTTCCTGTCCTCCCAAGTTGTGATGGAGGGCAGCACACAGCAGCTGGAGTGCTTTGTTTCCAATTGACCTAAGCCATGATTACACAGGGGGCTTTTCCTATTTGTAACTCAGAACAGCTGGGGGATTGTCTCTGCCTGCAGCACATGGGACAGGCACGTGACATGTCTCTGTGTGGCAAAACGAACCTACACCAGACATATGCCTTCCTTTTCAGGGATTTCTGCAGCCTTAACAACCTCTAAGTTTCAGACTGATCAGTATTTCCTTTTGGGGTATACATCTTCTCTGCAGGCTTCACCATGGCTAACCCAGCCTGTTGCCAGGCTTTGTCCCAAATTTTTTGGTGTCTCACAATGGCCACCCCCATAGTCCCACTGGCTGAAGCAATGAGAGGTTTGAATGAGTGCCATGGCCACCCAGACTGGGACCCAGCTTCCTTGCACTATGGTTCCAATCCACCACTCCGGGGCCAAGAGTCCACCAGAACACATACACTCATCCACCATTCACTCTGCCAGCCCTGTGGGGTCTGGGGTTAGCAATACACAGAAGGGAGCATGGGGCTCCTGAGGAGTCTGGGGGCTGTGATGGCAGTGCAGGGGGCTGCTGGTGCTCAGGCAGCACTTCCTGAGGAAGCAAAAGCAATTAGCTCAACAAAACAAGATGTACACAGGGGAGTTGTCTGAGGAACCCTCAGGAAAACTTCTGCTCTTTCTGGCAGGGGAAAGCAGGAGACAACTGTCTCTTCTGCATTCCCCCCAGCAGCAGAACAGACCACGTCTCCCAAGCCCTGATAATTACTGCTACCTAGAGTCCCCATCACCTTGCTTTCTGAACACATAACTTCCTGACTTCCCCTGCATCCCCAAGCAGGAGTCTCCTAAAAACCCCAGCTTCTTGCCCCCATTACCCCCATATGCAGCCAGGCCAGCCCCTGGGGCTTGGCCACCCTGAGACCTGGGAGAGCCCCAGCCCCAGCTGCAGCAGCAAAGACAGGGCTGTGTTTGACTTGCAGCTTCCCCTTCTTCCCAGTTTTCAGCCGCACAGCGACAATCCCAGAGGCCCAATGCTCTCTGACCTTGGCTGTCCTCATTTGCTTCTAAAACTGGCTGATCACACTGGCAAGCTCCAAAATTGGCATCCCAGACAGCCTTTTCTCCACCACGTGGGATTCCAGGCACCGCCAGGGGCTCCCAGCATTTTTAATTATTTTTCTCCTTTTTTTGAAGCCCTTTTCATTCATGCTGTTTATGCTGTTTCCAATGGGACAGAATGGCCCTCTCCCCACAGGCTCTTTGCTGTGTGCTTGCTCAGGCTGGCTCATCCTTCCCATGCATCTCAGAAGGACACCTGAGAACACAGAGGCAAGTACAAGCTAGCTATATTTCCACTATGGAAAAGCCCTGGGGTTTTAGGGCACATGGGGAAACAGAAACCTTGACTTCAGCAGTAGTGGCAGTCCCTGCAGCGCCTTCCTTACATTCCCTCTCTCAGGCACCAGGGAAGCATCCTATCTTCCCAGGAGTAGGGAAGGATGCACATGTGAGGTACGTAATGACCAGCTGAGCTGTCATCAACAAGCATCTCTGCAGAGGATGAGAACAGGTGGTAAGAGAGCTGATGGCACCCACAAATTGTGTCATGGGGGGGGGAGAAAGCAGCAGAGGAAGGTGTTGGCTGTCACTGCTATACAGCATCCCCAAGACCCTTTGCTGGCAGGGTCACTTCATAACGAATAGGAAATGGGGAGGATTTGGGGTAATGGGAGTGAAGACATGGCTGGTGCCAAGCTCATGAACTGCTGGAAGATGAAAGAGGTGGTGTCTGTTCATTTCTGATGTGCAGCTCATGGACCAGGAGCTGCAGTGTTGTGGGTGCTGGCAGAGAGAGCAGCAGGAGGCAGCACTTTGCACTTTTACACAGGGCTGTCGCTGCTGCATCCCTGCTTTTCCATGGTACATCCTGCTGGTGCCCATCCAGCAGGCTCTGCACAGCCACATAAGCAGCCAACTAAAAGGAACCCACATCCCAATAGAGGCCAGCCAGGTGACCTTGCTCCTGTGCCTGGCTCTGCTGTTTCCATGCAGCTGGAAGCAGTGACTCTTTCACCTCAGCAAATCCACAGCTTTGTTTTTGTAGAGGCAGATGAGGAGTGGACAGAGAGTGCTTTTCCCTGGCAGCAGACTGTGACCATGTCCCTGGGAGCCAGTGGGAAGGTTGTGCTGCTGGCTCTGGCCACCAGCTCTGGGTTTTGTGAGGTTTAAACAAGTTCCCCTGCCACAGCCTATGTATGGCCCCAACCATGGCTGCTTGGCCAACCCAAAAACTGTTCCAGAAAAGCAAACTGAACTGAACATAACAGTCTGACGTGGCCATTTCCCTTTTCTATGCCCTGGCTTGGGGGCAATCCTGGGCTGCTTTTGGAGAGGGGGTAGAGTTTTTCCTTGCATGCCTCAGGCTAACCAAAGCCACTGGTGCACATCTGCAGACTATGGGAAATGCACCAGACATCCAGCTGAAAGGACCTAACTCCCAAAGCCAGAGTGGTATAGTTAGAATGCATCCCAGCCTGTTAATGCTCATCCAGACACATGTCCAACTTTTTTATTACAGCACTGTTTGACCTTTCCACTAATTTCATCAAATAACCAGCCATACAAAACAGTCTTGCTGTGCCAGTGAGAGCAGGCAGGCTCCAGCCTGACCCATGCTGCTGACTTCTATCCATTACTCATTAGCCATGGGTGCGGTGCAAGGCATAGGAATAACAAAACTTGCTACCCACATAGGTCTGCACCGGCTTCTGGTCCTTGGGCAGTGCTTTGCCCTTGAATTGATCTTGTCCTCTGAATTATCAGGTTTATAGAAGAAAAATTGAACAATCAGTCCAAGTATGAACTGCCTTGAACTGGTTTTCTGCACTGGATTACACTTCAAACATTGCAACAGCTTTGAAACCTTCTTGCTTTTCCCTGTAAGAAAAAGCAGTTCTGAATAAGTTGCCATTAATTGTGTTGAGAAGGTTTTATTTGCATCCCACTCTCCCAAAACTCAAAGAAAGAACATATGAAATAAGATACTTTTTTAGAGCTTTCTCCTCCCGACCTGAATGATGAATTACAAATCAAATTTAATCTGTGTGATACAGCACAGCATTGCACCTTTTACAAGCATAAATGCTGCAGAAAGAGGGCAAGATGATCAAAATCTGAAAAAAGAAAAATAACACCAAGAGGCATTTGTTGCAAAAGCATGCCTATTTGTAGAAGCTATTGAGAACAAGAGTAAAACACCGTTAGCTTGGCTAGGAAGGTTCATCCTCCCACATGAACTGATGGGAATGCAATGGGTGGTATTGCTGTAGCCTGGAGTGGTATCTCTGCCTGGATCAGCTTAGGAGCCTCATCCTCTGAAACATAATCACAATGCAAACGCCCACACTACCAACAGCTTTGCATAAACATCAAGCAAGTACAGTTTGTTTCCAGGAAAGCCAAATGCACAGGTATATTAAGGTATTAGTGAATTCCTTCTGCTAAAATATGTCAGGAGGAAAGAAAAAGATTCATGTTTTCTCTAGTTCCAAACACATCATATTCCTCTTGATTATTTCTCTGGAAATATCAGCTTTCCACTGTGCTGTGTGAGTTGGCCTTCACTCTTACCAGTTTCTGATCAGCAACACAGATTGTTCAGCACTGAATCAACATAAAGCATATGAACTTGAATGCCTGGATGAGTCATTTGCAGAGCTGTAAGCACAATGAGACTGCAGTAATGAAAAAGTGAGAGCTCAGAGAGTGCCCATTCTGTGAAGTGAGGGATTCCTGTGGTGTTGATTAGGTCTTGAGCATCCCACATGCCCTGAAAATCAGAGCAGCCGCATGGAAAACACTGAGTTCCAGGAAATTTTCAGCTCATGGCACTGTGTCTTTAGTGCTCCAAGTGTGCCAACCCCTTTCTGTGCTGCTATGACTGGGATGGGGGAAAGGTTTTGGTACCAGGTCCATATAGACAGATAATTAGTCCTATGCTGTGTGTTTGGACGGAGCCAGGTAGGCATGAATTATGTATGGTTGGTGTGTACATAGTCTTGTGGACAAGTATCCATATCCAGCAGACAGGGAGATGCCTGGCACAGCATGGACTGTTTTGTCTGTCCAGGTTTTGCTTCAGGCAGCTTGGAGGGCAGCACTCATGACCCTCTCCAGACCAGTGCAGAAGGATATTTAGGAAGACTCTGATGCTAGCAGCACTAAATATGTGAAAGGAGTATTGGTGCCTCTAGTTCTTCATGACCAAATCCATTAGATACCATAACGTTTCTTGAATTAAAAGCAACCATAACCAATTCCTGCTGTAACAATAATGACTTATTGTGCAATTGTTATTGATGATTATTAACGTCATGTTTGCAAGAAACTGAACTATGGTTTTCACGTGACAACTCCAGCACACTGATGTCACCAAATAGTTTATTTTCTAGTGAGATTGAAGAGGGGACTGATTGAGCAAGCCACAGCAGTCTGTGACAGCCTTGCCACCTTGACTTCTGCCCCCCTCCCTATCTCTGCAAGGGGATGTTAACTCGGTAGCCTAAGTGTGATGGATTAAGAAGGACTACCCACAGTGATCTTGTTGATGCTTTTTCTACAAAAATTTTCTTACCTCTGGAACTGTGAAAGTTGATACAAGATACAAAGGAAAATGAATAGCAATGTCTCTTTACCCTCCAGTTGTTTGCAACATATACCTATCTATGTGGGCAGCTTGTTTCAGTCTGCCAAGCTGCCCACATGGATTGTTGCTCATGTGGCCCAGCTGAGGCTAAGTTATTACTTTCCATAAGAATGACCTGAAGTCATTGCAGTGCAATGGGAAAATTTTCAGACTGCTCTGGGAGCTCAAAGTCCTGAAACAGGCTGTGGGAGGGAGACTTGGACATGATGGACAATAAAAGATTGGCCACTACACAGGGATAGAGAATCATGAACAAGCTGATAATGCAGTCTATATAGACCTCCCTATTTCTGGACTTGTTATGGACTTGCAGTGCTACAGGCTAAATTGGGTCATGGGACTTTTATTTGAGCTGTCCAATTAATCTGTGAGTTCTGCACTTCATAGCTGAGAGCTCTGATCAGCAAGAGAGTAGAAAACCACTAGCAAGCATAACAACTGTCAGCATGGTCATCAGGAGGGACACATTCAGGAAACTCATGATGAAAATGCAAGTGTCAGCACCCTGGACCAAGCATCCAGTGGGGAAGGGTAAGAAGATGATGTCCTTCGTGTATAAGGAACATAGGAAAGGGGATTTGGGAGAGGGGAAAGAACTGATCTTCCCAGTGTCCAGATTTGTGTCAAAGGAAGACACCTCCTCAAGGACCACCCACACTGACCAAAGCATACTGTGTTCCCCAGACAGCTCATAGAGCTCGCAGGCCTGAAAGGAAGCAGTGGGTGGGGGGCAAGTCTGGTGTGACAGTTCTCCACTCCTGTTAACCCACCTGGTACTCTACATAATCCATGGACATGAGTCCAATCACTTAGTGCTGCCTCTTTGGGGAACAGCTTTTCTTTCAGAGCAAAGAGAAATGCTGTTTTATCTCAGTGCCTCATTGCAATATTTTACCAGTAGTAGAACACTGACTGCACCATCCCATTAGTCACTTACCCAGCCTTTGCAGCCAGAGTCTTCTGGGCTCACCAGGCCTTTGTACCTTTCAGCACATTAGAAACTCTCTGCTTCCCAGTCCTGTGTGTAACAGGGTTTTGCAAGCCTGGTCTTAATTGCAATGACATGAACCCAAACACAGAATGCTGAGTGCAGCCATGCTCTTCAAGCTCAGATGTCCCGAGAAGTCTGTCTCTGTTTTCATCCAGGGTTTAGCTCAGTTTATTTACCTGGGCAGTACATGCTCCAGTTCCCCAAAAGGCAGAAACAGATCCTCAGGTCCTACAGGGAAGATGTAATAGAAGAGACACGTGAACAAAGACTAACACTCCCACAAACTGAACCTTGTTTTTCCTGATCAGTCTGGAGATGCTCCATTTTCTGTTCCAATGGCTCAAATCAGTTTGTTTCAAGCATTGCTTTAGATTTGTTGCTGATGATTTTTGGGGTGGAGGGGAGCAGCTTCTGGACACCTCTAAGAAAATTAATTGTCAGGTGTTGCTTCCTTGTCCTCACCTTGGCTTTGAAGTTGCTGCTGGCTCTTTGGTCTGGCTCTGCTTTTCTTTTGCAGTCAGGGCTGATTACAGTAAATCTCAGATCTTGAATCAGGGCAAGTTTTAATATTGTACAGGCCTTGTTTATGTAACAGCTCCCATCCCTCAGGGATGAATCCAGGATTCGCAGCACTAAAAGCATTAGCTGCTGCCACTGGAGCTAAAGATGTTACTCCTCTGGCTGGTAGCACCAGTACATTTATAGCCTTTAGAACAAACGCTGGAGGAGACTTGTGACATACTAAAAAGTGGGTTATGCCTACTTAAGCATTTCATCCCACCGCTGTACTAGGGGAGAATGTACTCATAGGACCACAGGTGTGAAATTACTCCTGATGCTACTGCCAGCCCATTGCCCAGAGCTGAGAAGAGTCTACACATCATTACCTACCAGCAGTTTCCTACTAGCACTTAAGTCCTCCCTTTTGCTCTCAGACCTCCTCCAGCACTGGGGAAATAGAGGACAGAACAAGTGTAGGCAGGGCTCTGGTTCTCTTGGCTTAAACAGTCTCTGCTCATCTTTCTGAACATATTTTTTAATGACTTTGGCATAATGGAGGTTTATATTCTTCTATCTTTCCAGGCATGTGATGCAGAGCCTTTGGGCTTCAACATGTCAGCAGTTCGAAAAACAACCAGCCACCTCCAAAAAGCAGCTCTGCTTGCCTCTACACCCCAGGGGCCAAAGACATTCTCACACTCAGAACAATTTCAAATCAACACCCTAAAATATCACTGATTCACCTTGAAGCTTTAACACAGTTTTATTTTCCCCATCATTTATGCTTTGTCGTTTCTGTTTACACTGTTTAACTACACAGCTCAGTATTTGCACACTGACTCACTCCTACATTCCAGTGTCTTTGGTGCAGACAAAGGTCAGTTTAATGGCTCTTCAGGCATTTACTGTAAATTGCCTCCTGGCTTGTCTTAAAATCCACATTTTGCTGGGACATAGCATGAAGTGCACCTTGAGTGCCTTCCCCAACAAAATGCCAGTCAAACCAATCTGAAACTGCATGATTGTGAGCCCTGGGGAAGAGACTGCAGAAAAATGCAGCAGCTACATTTGTTCTTGGCTGCTGTATCAGGGCAAGGTATGTCTGTCTGTCAGTTCCCCTGTCCCAAAATGTTAAGAGCACCTGCAATAGAGCTGATTCTCAATTTTTTTTCCAGAAATAGAGTCAGAAGGCTGCAGAATGTGTGATCATGTATGCCAAGGAGCTCTGCAGGGATTCTCTGATACCTTAAGGGTATCCTTGAATTTTTACTTGCATGATGACACCTTCTACCTATACCTCTGGCTTGTGTGCTTGGAAGGAATATTCTGGTCCACTTTTATTTCCAGATTCCCATCTCCCTTCCTTACCAGAATTCATTTCAGCGTTTCTATCAAACTGACTCTCACAAACATTCCTGACAGGAGAGCAAGGACTGCGGTGCAAACAGGCACTCGTTACATAAACCACTTAAATGAGACATCAGCCAAATCTGGCTGGTGGAAGGAAGATGTCAGCTGAGGACAGGGTATTTAAACACAGCAGGGGAGAAGCTACAGCTCAGGGTTTATTAAGGACATTTACAGCCCTTTGTGAGAGGAAACGCAGCTGTGTCCATCTCTTCACTGACTCTCCTAAGGTAGGGGCTGGACGCCCTGTGTCACACTGTTTTAGTGAAGCAGGACTGCTGGCCCTCAGCCACCACCACACAGGGACATACAGCCTTCCATCCGTTTCAGCCCTGGGACAAGTTCCCAGGGCTTTAGATGGTCTGAGGGAGCTGGAAAGGCACAGCCGGGGCTCGGCAAGGGAATCAATCCCGGCTCCTTGGGAAGCGCGTCGCAGGCCTGCGGCAGCGGCTGGGGGACACAGGAGCCGGTACTGACTGCGGCCAAGGTTAAGCCCCAGATAAGGACACATCGCACTTTCCCCGGCCGAGGGGCTGTAGATAACTGGCAGCGAGTGACAGGCCGGTGTGAGACGCGAGCTGGCTGAGAGGGGCGGACACCGAGACCACCACTCCTGCTCTGTCCGCCAGCACCGGCAGCCGCTCCGCCTCTGCAAACCGGGCAGCGCCCTGCGGCAGCCCCCGCTGCCGGGAGCGCCGCGGCGGGGGAGAACCGAGACGCCCCTCGCGCTCTCCTTGTGCGGTGTCCGAACAGAGCCGACCCCAGTTCTTCCCACCGCCGCTAGTCCAGTGGAAGGACCCGTCCTTCCCGCACTGCACGGAACCGCCCGGTACGGCACGGCTCAGCGCGGCACTGCGTTGTGCTGCCTTGCATTGCACTGCACTGCACTGCACTGCATTGCATTGTGCTGCCGTCTTCCCGAGCGGTGAGGAGCGGAGCGGAGAGCTGGGGTGTCTGAGCGCTGCCCCGGTGCGNCAGCTATGAGCAGTGGACTACATCTCCCGTGGGGCACCAGGAAGGAGCGGCCGCCGCAGCGCCCGGCCGCAGGCGCAGTAGGGACGCCGGAACCGCTATAAGCGGCGTTGTTTGGGTTCGCGGCCGCGGAGCGGAGAAGCTGCGGCGGGGNCGGAGGTGAGCAGGGCTGGTCCTGGGGTCGGGCGAATTTTTGTGTGGTTAGGAGGCGGCTTTGCCGTCCGCTCTCCTGTCAGGAGCCCGGCCGAGCAGTCCCCTCACCTCACCCCCGGTGAAGGGGCTGCGTGGTGCCCCCTCCCGCCACGCTCCGTCCCGCCTCGGCTGCAGCCTGGGGGCACCTGTGCCTGGGCGGGGTAGCTCCCGTGTTTACGCCAGTGCGGCGGAGACGCGGGGAGGCGGGGGAAGAGCGGAGGGGGCTCCTCTCGGGCTGCTGGGGGATGTCCGGCCGGAGGGGCTGCCCCGCATCCCCGCCGCGGGAGGGACGCGGTACCCGCGGGTGCAGCATCCTCGGTGTCCGCGGCGCCGAAGGCGGCGATGCAGCAGCGGCGGAGCCGTGGCAGCCCCGCGCACCCCGGCAGAGCTGCTGGTGCAGCCTGACCAATGTAGCGCAACCAGGCGTCTCCCATCGCCTTAGTTGAGGGCGGGTGGCAGAATGCAATAAAGCGGAGTTATAAAACCGGCTTGCAGTGGGGAGTGATTTTGTCTTCCGGACTCCGGTTCTCCTTCTGACCTTTCAGTGCAGTTTGATAGACTGGATGGAAGGCTGCAGCACTGAAGGTGTGACTCATCCCTGTGCATGTCTGTGCTTAATTATAGCTCAAGCCTGTGGAGTAAGTGAGCAGTGCTGTAGAGAAGGATTTAGTTTTCTTTAGAGAGTTTGTACTGACTGATTTTACCAAATGATCCTTCTAGGGGGATTGATTTTGCAAAACTTTGTACTGATAAATTATTGGATATATACAATTTCAGACTATTTACAAAAGATTTTGGGGATTTGATCTTCCCAGTCAAGTTTCTCAGGGTTTCAGCTAAATGCTGTAGCTATCACTTTAATCTGTCAGATTGCATAATTGTATTTCAGAGATCTAAGGGAGGAAGTATGACAGCACTCTAGTGCATTGAGGATCATTGTACTATTTGATTACCTCAGGGTATGTTTAAACTAGTTCATGAGAAGTTAGTGTTGTGTGGACTTTGAAAGTCATGGTATTACAGTCCTGTTGTAATATGACTCATTTGCAATTGCTTGCTGATTTTGATTTAGAAAATAGACTTTAAAAATAGATGACTAAAAGTAACTGGTGTATTGGTCATGGCACATAATGGAGGGGAATTTAATTATTTTTCAGATACTTGAGGTGAAAATACACGTGTAAACCCTGGCGTTTACAGAAGATGAAAGACATCGACATAGGAAAAGAGTACATTATACCCAGTCCTGGGTATAGAAGTGTGAGGGAGAGAGCTGACTCCGTGCAGCATGAAGAGCAGGAAGAGTCTAATTTTCAGCATTCTAAACTTAAGGTCAGTTTCTTTTTCATTGTTTATTTTGCAGTCTTTATGCTTATTAAATTGCATGCAGCAGCCTTTCTGCTCTGCCAGCTGTATATAGATTTGCTGCATTGAAGGTCATTAATGAGTATTGCCTATTGTATGGAAGAGGTCATTCTGAGGGGTGCTGTAGGTATTTTGATAGCAGGTCTGAGCACCTATTAAACATTTTTGACTTTTAAATATGACTTTTCAATAGCATTTGAGCAAAACTTTTTTCTAGTATTCAGATATTTGATGTGAATCAAGGACATTTTTTTAAACCTTTGTGTTTTAGAGAATCATTACATCCAGGCAAGAACAGTGAAGAACTCAGCACAAATCATGCACCATTGAGTGCTGGCAGCTGAAAAAACTCTTAATCATGCTGTGGTTGTTTCAAGGATTAATTTTCTAAAACAGATATCTAGCTTGCTCTAGGAGCATGACTTTTTTTACTTTTCCCCTCAGATGAAAGTAATTATTATTGAACACTTTCTTGAACATCTGTGTATTTAATGTGGTGAGGTACCATCATAATTCTAGTCTATTTTGAGAGCTGGGTCTTGAAATAACAGCTGGCTTAGAGCTAGCCTGTCATTGTTCAGAGCTTCTAATTTTTACAGCTTGTTTTCACTGTGAAGAATGAGTATACTACAAAGTGCTATAGGGGAAAAAAGGCTCAGAGAAATGGAAACACCCATACTGGTGAAAGATATGGTCAAAAACCAATAACCACTGCCAGCTGAAGAAGATTAAAGATATTCCTGTGCTAGTATTCACAGTATTGAATATTTTCTTGCATATCCTGTTCTTGACCTTTTCTGAAATACTCGAGGACTGATGTATATA
This sequence comes from Anthoscopus minutus, assembly GCA_013399455.1. NCBI lineage: Eukaryota > Metazoa > Chordata > Aves > Passeriformes > Paridae > Anthoscopus > Anthoscopus minutus. The sequence continues at coordinate 141,279 of VWYI01032109.1, forward strand.
TATACACACACACATATATATATTTATATACAGACATACATACTGTAGATCTTTCTGAAGACAAACAAGTAAAGTTAATAGTGCTTCTGTCTGATTTTTGCAATGACGAGTTCCTTGTGGATGTGCTGCTGGTCATTCCACATAGACTGCCTGTGACAGCGCTGCTCTGAGAGGGTTGGAAATAGGCAAACTTGCTGTATCTGTATGGAGGAATTGTGAAGACCTCTAAAAAGCCTTAATCTGCTGCGTTATAGTAATGCTGAGATACTCTATGTCAGCTGAAGGCTTCCCTTGTTTCACTGGGTTTGAGGGGCTCCCAGAGCTGCACTGCTGTGTTTTGGGATTGGAGAGCTGGGCTCTGCAGCAGGCTGGGTGCAGCGAGCGCTTCAGGCCCTGCAGCTCCAGTGTCCCCACAGGCTCTATGACTCAGCACAGTGCTGCTGACGGTGTTCCAGCAAGGTAGTGTCTGATTGCATTAGAGCAGGCACCGATGCAGAACCAAGAGCCCTCTGGAGTCATGGTGCAGATTTTTAACAGCCTTTATTATTTTGATGTCATGGGCTTGCCACCAACCCTACCCTGTCCAGTAGCAAATCTGCTCTGTCAGATTGCTGGTGACAACAGTGATGCCATTGGCAGGCAGCTCTGTTGCCTGACCAGTGGCAGTGGAGTACAGCAGTAATCATTGCATATTATTGCTCCCTTTTGGTCTGTATCATCTAACCAGGGTTTAACTTTTGAAGGAAACAATCCTTATCTTACCTGTAAATTTTTAATTAAATGAAATAATGAAGCCAGCATATTTGTGGGTACCTTTGGTGTTTTGTTTTTTGATTCTTTTTTTTTTACCTATGCTGGAGGTTGAAAGTAAGCCAAGTCCTGCATGTCTGTACAGCCTGGCATGAAAGTCTCTAACTCTGAGGCAGCTTCAGGTCATCTTAACTCTGTTGCTGGCCTTTTTTACCCTTCTACCCTAATCTTTTGATATGCTGACTGTGACTAAAGGGTAGTACACACAGATAATTGATTGCAAAACAGGGGTTCTGTAAACTTGTTATTACTGATGTAAGAAAAGGGCTTAGCCAAGTTCATACCTTGAACTTTATCTGGTTTGTTCTCTTTGAGTAGAAGACTGAACTTGTTTTGCTAATGGAGTATTCTGGTTCTGATAGGTGGCCCACTCTGCTTGGTAGTTATCTTGTTCAGTGTGCCAAGGTTGTGTTAATTTCTAGCTCAGCTGTTGGTACCATTTTTGTTTTGCTAGCCTTTCTGCTGGGGTGTATATAGTCCACAGACAAAAACAGCTCTGAATTTGTTGCTACATGTCAGTGAGATTAAATCCTGCTTGCTTGCAGAATACTAATGTTGAGTAAAAGGAGGTGTATTCATAACACCTTATCTAAGTTAGGCATTCGTGTTTGTGTACCAAGTTTTTCCCTTTCTAGCTGAAACAAGCTCTGGTTTCAGCAACATTCTTGACTTAGGGAAGAGCAAAGACTTCCCTTTTATAAGGCTGAGCTTTGTGTGGTTAAGCGCTTTCCCTCTGTGTGTAAGAAAATGGTAGAAGCTGTAAAGAAAATGGTGCTTCCAGGGAAGAGAAGGAACTTTTTTGCTACTTTGCTACCGTATCTCTTATGGAACCTGGGTTGGGTTAGATGCCTAAATTGACTCAGCAGGCTGGTGACAGAACACAATGGAGGCCTGATGTCATGATGAAGGGTAGGGCCACAGCAGTTCAGATAGAGGGATAAGGTGTGGTGGAACTCTGTCATTTGGGCAACAGGGTCCAGTGTACCATCAGTAGAGATAGTGCTCTCAAATTTCTCGTAGAAAATCTGGCTCAGGATTTGAACTAGGCTGAGCAGAAAATGACTAAGCTGTAAGCATGATCTGTATCGCCAGGAACAAGCTGCAAGCAGATGTAGGCTGTTATTTCACCACTAACTTCAGATCTTTGTGGAATGCAAATTTTAGACTGTTTTGCAGTAGACTTTTGCTGCATGAGGTAGACTTCTTGCTAACATGGTGCACCTTTATAGGATGAAGTAGAATCCTTTGCGCTCTGGGGATGGTAGTCAAGGGCCAGTGGTTCATGGCCAGTGGTGATGACCACTTCTGGCAGAACTACAAGTACATTTGGCTGATCACTAATATGACTCATTGGGGCTTTTTATTGTCTATATTGCCGCATTTTCTGCTTCCTTCTTGAAGCTGACAAGTCTAGTTGATTTTCTGATCATGATCTTTGTAGGTGAAAGATGTGTTTTACTATTGAGCCAAGGTCCCAGAGCTTTTTTGTATGTCTCTCTTCTTTGCATTGCATAAAGGATATATTCAGCTTTCCATTTTCTGTCCTGAAACCTCCATTCTTGTGTTTACTTCCTGCCGAAAGGATGCTGTTTCAAACTACCACAAATGTATTCATGACAATAGTGAAAAAGAACTTGCAATTCTTTCCTTTGAAGCTTAAATGCTGCTTGGTCACAGCTTGAAAGATCACATTTTTGTAAGACAGGAGCTTTTCAGATAGGCTTCCTGGAATCATAATGGTAAAGTAATTCTGCTATATAAGTAGGCCTAATCCAACATTTCCTGGTGCTTAATGGGAATGTTACTATAGAAATATGGACCTTCAAAATAGGCACTTTGGAACTGAAATTCAAGAAAAAGATTATTCAGCTTGTGAATACATATATCCACCTCATGAATAAGTGTTTGTGCTGTGTTCTGATAACAATTGATTTTTATGTCTTTGGAGACCTTAATGTAGCTTACAAAACAGAGTCTTAACTACATGTTCCCACTGCATAGTACCATACTAATTGGGCTTATTGTGTGTGGGGACATGCCTCTGCTGGAGAACTTGTAGGTGCACTTGCTGTCTAGCACTATGGTGAATGGTCTTCTTCTGTAAAAGCTGTTATGTGACCAGTGAGTAATAATTAAGGGATATTTTTAAATATTGATTTGTGCTTACACCTTTAGGACATTCTGTTCTCAGAATGTGCCTGTGCCCTTCAACTTGCAGCTGAATTAATTGTATGTAGTTTTTCTCATGGAAGCAGAGTGTCCTGGGGAGGACAGACCCCCACTGTGTCCATGAAATATGCTATAAAATGACATACAAGAGAGAGAAATAATTTGTTCATGGAATGCTTTTGGAATAGGCGTGTCTCAAATGCAGATTTTGTGTTTATTTGATGGAATAGCAGGCAATTAATTTTGCTTTCCTACCCCATTACATTTACAATGAAAGAGGATGTGAGAACAAGCTGATTCTATGATATACAGAGCTTATGAAAACTCAATTCTTGGAATTTGAGTTCCTACATTAACGATGCTATGGCACTTATTTACAAATTGTACTCCAAGCTGTAGTTGGTTCTGGCTGGAAGGTACTGTTCAGGATGAAGTTTTTGTTGCTGAAGGATAATGACTACATCTGTGGTAGATCTCAAGTGCAAATTGCTGTATTTCAAGGCACCAGCCAAGGAAACTGTAGAGATTGCTTCAAACATGCAGGAAATGTGTTGCTAACTTTAGCTATCAGAAGCCCTACTAATATTCCTGTCTTTACCTTGATCTCTTGTTTTTCAGGTTTGTCTCTGACATCTTTTGCCCAAGACAGCAAGGAATGTGATCATAACTTGCTGGAATTGATGTAAATCCTTCAAGCCCTGATAGCTTTGAAGTGATTTATCACAGAGTATTTAAATAGATCAATTCTGCCTCAGCAACTCTGAAGCATCTGAGTGTCTGAGTCAACTGAGCAAGAGGTTAAAAATAGGGGTGTGAGTGTAGCCTGGATACTTCTGCCTTTGCACTCCATGCTTAGAGCAGTCCTAGACAGCTTAAGTATAAACTATTACTTGTAGCTGACGCTGCTGGCTGTGTCTGCATTTTTCCAGATAATTGCATATTTTCATAACCTAATATACACCTCTTCTTTTACTTCAAGTCAAATGAAGGCAACATTTTAAAATCTGTTTCTTGCAGAAGTTCTATTATCTTTGAAACTTTGAACACAATTAGACTAGGTGCAGAGCAGACATTCATGGTACTTTCTAAAGATGCTTTAATTCCATTATATCCCCAAAGACCTGAGTATATTGGTTACAATTGTGTTTAGTTAAGTTGTTTTACCATTGAACTTTTGCTAGTAAAGCAGTCACTGACAGAGTGATTACAGAATTAAGTGATTCTGTCAAGGATCACTTGATAGAAGATTGCAGAATTGTTTATATATGCTTTAGGATGACCCTCTAACCACACTGAAGAAGGAATATCTCTTCCTTGTCCTCCATGTCTGCATGTACATATCTGAGAAAGGAGCATATCCACAGCCAGTCATGTATCAAAAGTTTATCTGAGACTTGGAGGGGGATTTATGCTATCAGAGAAGCCTTCCACTTTAACAGGAGGAACAAAAAGGTAGAATCTGTGACTGGGCAGAGACATTTTCTAGAGGAACACTGATATTCTAGATAATTCACTGCTTCCATTGGAACTTGACTGCCTTCCTTAGTGCACAGCCATCTTCTAAGTCTTAGCCACGTTATAAAACCTCAGCTCTGACCACATGCTGATATTGTCTTTGACTACTGTGGGTTGCTGTTCCTTTGTTCAGAGCAGATTTCTAAATCAGCCTGCTCGTGACCAGAAGTGTGTAAGGAATAGATTAGCTATCAGTGAAGGAAATCTTGCAGTATCTTTTTCATTGTAGTGTTCTGTATTAGTGCTGCATTCTGCTCTATGGCTGCCTCTGAAACTCAATGTACAGCTATAAGAGTTGCCAGAAATATTTACTGCATCTATCCCAAACTATTGGTAAACTTAGCTTGAAGAAACTAAAAACTCACATATATGCGTGGGGTTCTGATATCTTGGAACACTGAGATGGTTATTAGTTTTTGAAAATTTGTATCCTAGTGATAATGAATAGTCAGTTGTGCTCTGAGCCACAGACGGCAAACAAGCTGTTCCACAAACAAAATCTGTGTTTCAGTTGTTTTTGAGGATGAAAGTTAACAAATTTCAAAGTCAACATGATTAGAGCCCTGAGATGTTTAGTTTGAGTTTCCTACTTTACTGTTTGTATTTGGAAGTGTGTGTTTGTACAGGAAGGTGAATTCAATACAAGATTGTTGTTTTAGGCCTGATAAATGCTGTGATGTCAAGGCTTCTGCTGTCACTCATTGGTGGTTCCATTCAATAGGAGGTTAAGTTCAAAGCCTCCCTGAATACTCCAAGTGTTGTACGAAATTCACCTGTGTAGCTTCTATTGAGACCTGGCTTAGGCATGGCCTGAATAAAGATTGTTGCTGAAGACCACCCTCAGCATATGGCAGGGTGTCAGGGTGGTTCAGGAGAGCAGAGCTAGCAAGGCAGGAACCAAATTCTCAGCCTGTGCTATGCTACATTGATCTACTTAGTGAGGACTTGGTTTCTCATCTTTGTAGTCTGAGATGTGTAGGGTGCCAGTTCTAAAGCTGATTATTTCCAATTCCACAGGAGTCTGCTGTCACTGTGCACGAGCTATGTAGCTCCAGTGCTTGGATGATCAATCTACAGCCTCAGTTTTGAATGAATGCTAGAACCTTTGCTTACAAGACCATGAATATTGGTTTTAATGCAAAACAAAAGACAAGGATTCATGGATACCACAAGCCTAAGCACATGCACAGCTGCTTTTCAGGTGCATTCATAGCAGCTACAGTTGTAAAATCCTAAAATAAGCACTTCATACCAAACTCTGTATTTCTTGGATTGCAGGAATAAGTGGATTTGCTAGGAAAGAGTTGAGAACATCTCACCTTAAAGCTGATGCTGGCCAGAATTCAAGGGCAAGGTAAAATAAGAAATATTCCTGTAAGAAGCTGGTATAGCTGTCCTGACCAAGGACTTTCTGTGCTTCAAGTGGAAGTGCTCAATATATGTGACTAAAATACTTAGGCTTACCAGATGTATATACCCTGACCTTGTTTGGCTACAAAGCCTTGATATCAGTACCAAGCACTATTGGGAAACTTCTGCTTTAATCTGAGGATGCATAAACTCAGGCTGGCTTTGAAACTGTGACTCCAATGTTAATACAACTTCTGCTATTCCCAGCCCAGAAAAGTAACAACAATTCTTGTGTAATCAGGTCACATGTAACTGTTAAAGTGAAGAGCTGGAGTTCAAGCTTTTCTATCTCTGAACTGTTGTGGTAAATCAGCATGTTTCTGAACAGTTAATTTGTATCTTTAAAGAGAAATATGGCACAGCTGTGCTTATTTCTGCATTTGGCTATGTGTTTGGTGAAGAGCTGTTCTTCCTGGTAGCAGAATCTGGGAAGGCAGCAGAGACATGAGGTTTCCTTTGTGCACCCTTTTTTGTGAGGCTGAAGAAAATGGAGTCTTTGACTTCTTGACCTGGTTCTATTCAGCAGTTCTAGAAATTGTAACCATAATTTCTAGGTATGTGACGCTATCTGATGGTTTCACCTTGATGCTGTGTTGATTCAGCTGTGCTATCTGCAGTATGCAGTCAATGTACAGGTGCCTAAAGGATCAGTGCCTCCTTCCTCACACCCACTGTCTCTGATCTAGCCCAGTGCCTGCTCCTTGGTGCCTCAGCATCAGGGAGACAGCTGGTATGGGTGGATGATACACCAAACTAGTCTTAAATAGGCTCATGCTTTAATCAGGCAAGGTATTATAAAGTATCCTAGCTACAGAGAAGTCTGGGAGCCTAATCCTGCAAATCCCCTTGTTAATATTTTTATAGATTGTGTACTGCATTAAATCCAGTGAAAGGAGAAGAGAATTGTCTTGTTAGACTATGAAGTTCATAGTGCACTTGATGCTTCACCAAGCAGCTGCAGACTTGACCATGTTTGGACCTGCAAACTTACTTAATTTTCAGATGCTCTGGGGTTTGATGACTTGCACTCTGCACAACAGTGCTTTAGGGGTTGCCTGTGCTGCCTGCAAAAGCAGTGTATATACCCCTTACTCCTTTATTGTGGGAATATTCTTGGACTCAGAGGAATTTCTGGAAAGAAGAACGTAATTGCAATTTCAGAGAATCTTTTCCTTGACTCTTATTTTATTATAATTGTGCTTAAGCTAAGTGGAACAGTTGATTCTTTTCTTCCCTTCCCCAGCCCATACAAACGAATAACTAATCTTGTTTTGCAACACCAGTCTTTTAACTAAGTCTTAAATATTTTTAAATTGCTCTTCATTATGGAGTTGTAATATGGAGAATGCTTTAAGCACTAAGCAGAACTGGTGATGATATAATTCTCTTTCTTGTCATATGCGCACCTAGTTCTGAGCTCTGCTGTTCTGGTCTCTAGGTTTCCCAATTGCCTCTCCTTGCTGGGAGCTTTGAGGGCACGAGGAAACCTGCTGAACTCTGGCTGCTAGATGCAAGAGGTGGGAGTTGTGTTCTGCAGTGTTGCCAGCTCAGAGACCTTTACAACTTAAAACAATTTTAACTTTATGCAATAATAAGTCGATCACAGTAGCTTTTGTATTCTATGTCAGCTGCAAGGATTAGTAAAAATGTAGTTATAAGTCTGTTCTAGTTTCCTGGCAGCTGCTGGTAGGACCAGAAGAGATGCAGCTTCTTTCCTGCTGTGATCTGGGCCTGGAAGTTGTTCTGCCTTATGGAAAAAGGGACAATAGGTGTTCGGTGGGTGGGGTTTGGGTTGTATACACACATCAGATTCTTCCTCTGCAGAATGAGTAAGGGATGGAAAAAGCTATTTTGCTTTGCCTCCCGTCTTGCCTGGTTTTGCAGTTGTTACAGTTATCAAACCAATGATGGTGTTACAGTTGCCAAACCAATAATTTGCTACTGTCTTTCAAAGAGGAGATTGTAATGGGACTGTGTGAAAGGCTGGAATCTCCCTGGGTGGCTTTTTCCTTCCCACTGTGACAGCTACTTCCTTTTTCTTTACCTGTTCCCCATCCTCAGATGCCCATGTTGCTTGCTTAACACATTTTCAGAAGTGTGCAAGTTCACATATTTGAGTTTGCTTGCCTTTCTAAGTAAGGTTCCTCATGCCATTCTTACTTCCTATGGAATTGCTGACATCAGGTGTATATGACAGCTTTGTAGCTTGGCTCCTGAATTTCCTGCATTTCCATGTCCTCAGATTGTGGATTTGGTACATCTGTCTCTAACTCAGTGAGCAAACAGTTTCCCCTTGTCCCTAAACCACTCATTTTCCTCACCTCACTCAGGCTTTCTGTCATATGTCATGAGCCAACCATGTAATTTTTCTGACTCTCTCATTGCCTTAGGTGCTTACTATTGCTATGACCAAATTGTTGACAAGGAATTAATGCTAACAGGTACTGGTATGGGTTTTGTTGTTTTCCTAAGCTTTGGAAAGTGAGATGGGGCAGGTGTACACAGTGCTCTGTGCTTCTCTGCCCCTCTGTGACCCACCCATGAAAGAATATAATGTGTCCAGTGATGCTTCCTTGGTGCCTGCCCTACTCTTGGGGATTGGGCCCAAGATTAAAAGTTTAACTGTTTTCTTAATCTGTTAATTCTTATAGTCATCTATTGAATTTTATCAGCCTGTACTCAGGTGTGTCAGAGCTTCATGGTATGTGGAGTGCAGAACTATTTGCTGTTAGGAGATGCCTATGGCTGCAGAAAATTTATTTGGCATCCACCAGCTATTAATAAAAGATGCCGGATCAATGATTGTTCTTGCCCTCTATCATGTATTTAGTAAACCATGATGTGCTTATCCTGTGTGAGTTTAATTCTCCAGAATTTAGTCAATTTATGCATTTGAACCTTACAGTATCCTATGACAGAGAATTCTAAATTTAAGTGTGACTTGTCCTTTTGTTGTAAGAACAGTTAGTGATCACTTTCTAGTTCTCTTTCTTCAGGATTTATGGATCTCTCAAATACCTGTACCTTTATTCCTTTTTTTGATCCAGCTGAAAAATTGCAAGTTTTTTCTATTCCAGGCCCCATTGTTATTATTGCTCAAGGAAAGTATGTTTAAGTATAATACCCTTTTTGAACTAAAGTGACAAGGAATGTAGTCTAGTGTTCAAAAAGGATGCAAACCCTGGGGGTTTTTAAGTGGTATGGTAATGTTTTCTGCATTATCCTTTGTGTCCTTTGTAACAATTCTTCGTTGTTTTTTTGACCTTTTTGTGCTGAGTAGTCATCTCCTGTTTCTCAATAAATGTCTGAATGAATCTTCCTCTCCACTTAGCAATATCTAATTTAGACTTGTTTTGTTTCTGTGAGCATTTCTTTGGAGTTATCAATACTAAGTTGTATCACTGATTTCATTGCCTGTTTTAGACTTAGAATTAGAAGCCTGAATTAGAAAAAGTGTATTATAATTTATTTTTTTATGTTTATTAGACATTTATTTCAATAGCAGAGCTGGAGCCTGTTGTAGCACATTAGCAACCACTCAAGGCATTGGTTCCAAGAAAACTGCAGGCAATCAGAAAGCCTAATCAGAAACCTAAATTAACAGTGTTGGGGTTGTTTTGGTTTTTTTACTTAAGTCTTTTATTCCTAAAGTGCATTGTGGAGTAACTTAGGAGCCTCACTTCTTCCTGATAAACTCTGCTTTGAAGATTTTCTAATCTTCAAAGAACTACACAGAACTGTAGAGTTGTTCTTAAATCTTAATTGTACAATGGAGTGATGCATTTGTTTCTTGGCAGTCTTTCATATGGGATTTTGAGTCTTACCAGGATGGAGGTGAGCAGTGCTCTCAACAAGGGAGCTTGTATTTGTCTCTATGGCAAGACATTATAAAGGCCTTTCAAAGGCAGTGCCCTTGTCTTTATCAATGCAGCTTTTCCACATTTGCTGAGAGAACTCTCTTGAGCAGCTCTGGAGAGTTTAATTATTTTTCACAGTGATTGTTTATGAATCTTTGGACTGCCTGAACCCCTTGCAATTGTGTTTATTTATTAAAAAGTTATTCTTCTTTCTAAGTGGTGAAAATCTATTTTCATGCTCATCAACATATCATTTTCTGGTTTGGAAGTTTGGTGGTTTTTTTTTACTCATAGGCTTTTTTGTGTGATCTGAAATGCAATGTTCTTACAACTAGCTTATGGCATCACTTAAAAACAAGTGTTTTATCAGCAACACAGTGTTTGGGCAGATCTGCCTGGGGCCTCTTGCAAGGGTGACACAACAAACCAGTTAAGAATTCCTCTGCTGTATCCAGAAAAGAGTGATGCAGAACTCTTCCCCACTACTGACTCCTTTGGGATGCTTATAGCAGGTCCCTTGTTAATGCTGATTTACACAGATTTAGAAAGGCAGTGTTGCCTTAATGAGTCAGTAATTTAATATAAATTGAGTGAGAAGTCTTATAATTCAGATTTCAAGTACTGCGTATTTTTGAGTCACTCCATGTGTCATAAGGTTTTAATGTTCTTTTGTTCGTGTTATTTGGCTGTCTTTTGTTATCCTAGCTTTAGGTGAGAGCTTAGCAAATATGTTTTTTGAGCTAGAACCGTGGATTGTTGACAATACATGGTTAGGCACTATTTAAGTACTTTGGTTGAGTAAATAAGGGACAAATTTATGACATTATCAGTTTCCTGTTCTTATCCTTCACATGGGTGGAAACCCATGTATAGTGGAGTGTGCAGGCCCCGAAGTGTCTTAGTGTGCTATACAGTTACATATTAACATATTACAGACAAAGTCTCTGATAAATAGTGACATTTCTAAACACAATTACATCACTTGGAAGTCAGGAACCGAATGCTTGCTTTACAATTGCTTCTTTTCAAGGAAATAAGTTAACTTGGAGTTAACTTAGTAGTAACTTTGTAAGACCTTCAGGAAGATTTTTACCTCAGGTTTTTTTTTCCCCCCTACAAAGTAGCTCAGTTGCACTAATCTAGAATACAAGCAGGTAACATGATCCTTCAATAAATGGCGCATTAAGTTAGCAGAACCAGCCAGGGGCCCTCTGCCACTATGGAGTGTAGTCTCCTCATGTTGTTTTGGCACATCTGGCTGCTCAGCAAAAGATTTGTTTGAACTCTGTAACATTTTGACTATCATGTATCACTGCTGTTTCTCCTCTTGGATTAGCATTTAAGTCTGGCTTTCACTGAGGCTGTGGAAACCCTCCCTGAGATAAGGTTTGCCTGTTAAGTAAGTGGCTGTTACCAAAGTTGCTGAGCCATGGAGAAGCTGTGCCTGGGAGCAGAGAAAATTGTCATCTTTGTTCCATTTAGATTAGGGGAGAAGAGGAAAAACAGGAAACATGATAAAAGGAAGTACAATTCTGCATAGTGCATATTTGGTTTTTTTAATCTAATCCAGAGTGTTTTTGAAGAAGGGACTTTTGTAGCATTCGGAAAATACTTTGTATTTTTTGTGGATAAGAATATCTAAGTTATGCTAAGAGGGTGTAAGTTCATCAAGAAAATATCTTAATTTCACTGCATAAGCCAGTTATTGATTTCCTGAACTGATGTCATAGGTATTTGATGTAATTTTTCTCTGTCATATTCCTTGGCAGGATTAGTCTGGTCTGCCCATTAATCCTTTGAATGCACAGGTGCAATACTGGTACTAATTTCTGTTTTACAAATTTGGTGGTCTAACACAGATGTAGAACCTGTGCCTTCCAAGACTTTGCTGCCAGGATGAAGCCTGTGGTCTAAGACATTGAAATGACTGTGATTGTTACACAATAATTTACAGAAGAAAGAGGTGCGAAATTGCTGGAGATGGGAGTCATGGACTTCAAATGTAGTTTTGAAGTCTGAATCTGTTGTCTTTCTTGTAAAAGCAGATTGAATGCCAGGATGCCTTGGAAGCAGCAGCTCGGGCAGAGGGCCTGCCACTGGACACCTCTGTGCATTCCCAGCTGAGAATGCTGGACGAAGAGCACCACAAGGGCAAATACCACCATGGTCTGAATGCACTGAAACCCATACGGACCACTTCCAAGTACGTCTTTAGGCTACCACAGAACTGATACAACATTTGCTTTTCAAACCAGTCACAAAGCAGAATTGCAGATGTAGGTCTGCTGACTGGTACTGGAAACATCAGAATTGTTTAGCAAGTGTGGACCATTTGGTACTCTGAGTGCTTTCAATGAGAGGAGGCTTTGTTTTTCTTGAAGATTTACATTTCCTGTTTCCTTTTTCATTTGTTTGTTATTTTTTTCTTTTAAATCCTTTTAGACACCAGCACCCTGTTGACAATGCTGGGCTTTTCTCCTCCATGACCTTCTCCTGGCTCACTCCTTTGGCCCACAGAGCATACAAGAAAGGGGAATTGTTTATGGATGATGTATGGTCTTTATCAAGGCATGAGTCTTCAGATGTCAATTGCAGAAGGTAAAGGTAGTTCGTTATTATTTTCTTGTTCCCATTTATTACATATCAGTACACAGGCAGTGGTATAGTGTTGCCCTAGAAGAGCAGCACTGACATTTTGTTTTGCCTTTCACAGAATGATAGAATTCACTTTGATCTTTCAGAGACAATTTTCTCATGCAGTGCAGCTTCTGTAGCCTTGCTTATTTCAGTGAAATTAGAGGATTATATCTTTAGGAGTGTCTTGCAATTCTTCTTATTTTGCATGTCCTTAATCTGGTTTTTTTTATTAAAACAATTTTTTTCTCAAGGCTACAGGGAAAAAAGTCTTGTGCTAAAATGAGAAATAATACTGTCAGTAGCAAGGTGATTTGAATGTGGATCAGATCTTCTGATCAGGCTAACCTTCTATGGTTAATGAGAATTTCTTCAGATTTTGACTCTGCAGCTCTTCCATCAGTTAAGTGGAGAAAGGCTGTCAGTATATTAAGATAGCCAGACTCCAGGCAGAGAAAAAGCATTGTGTTTTTCATCCCTCTGTCCTATGGAAGTAACACTACATAGATATTTCTCTCTACCTCACAGAATGTTTTTATTTCTCTTAATATTATTTTTTATTGCTCCGAGCTAAGAAGCATTCGGAGTTTTAACAACTATGAGACTGTACCTTTCCTCATGATGAAAAACCTATGACATGAATAAATGTCATGAGTCTTCTGTTTTTATTAGGCTGGAAAGATTGTGGCAGGAAGAACTGAAAGAAAGTGGGCCTGATGATGCTTCTCTCCGGAGGGTTGTGTGGATTTTCTGCCGCACCAGGCTCATCATTTCCATAGTGTGTCTGATGATCACGCAGCTCGCGGGTTTCAGTGGACCAGTAAGTAATATCCATCCTTTTTTTAACAACCCCAGAGGGCTCCATCTCATGGCCAACTATAAAATCTTAAGGCTTCATTGCAGAATCACTTAACTGTTTTGACTAGCTAGAAATTTTGGGGTAAAATTCAAGAGCAATTCAATAATCCAAGATAAGATTCCTACACCTGATGGATCAGTTGCTGAATACCCAGGCAAGTTATTGGAGAAGGGAGGGGGAGTTTAGGTATCTTGGAGGAAATGGACTTTTTGGTTTTTCTCTTTGATTTTGAGTATAGTTTAAAGTTTTTCCCTAACTGCATAACCTTTTTCATAAGATTGTTATGTGCAGGTCTTCTAATTTTTTTTTCCTTTTGAAATTCTGTAAATTTATCTTGGAATAAAATTCAGTCTGACAAAACACTATTCTTAAATTATTGGCATTAATAACAGTCTTCAAGAAGTGGACCGAAACAATTCTAAGAGAGCACTGCTTAAAAACTAATGTGAGCAGGTCTCAAGAAGTCTGTGGGCATAGTCTTTACTGAACCTACAGAGAATGGCCAGACAGGTTTCAGGTAGAAGTGTTAGAAAACGTTGTTGCCTCTAGGAACGGCTGCTGTTTGTTGCTAAGGGTCGTATTGAAGATAACAACATGGGACTTGACATTCACACCATATTTTGTCACCTGTTTGTTGCACGTGCTGTGCAGATTTAAAGTTGAAATTTTGACTAAATTTATTCTCTACACATTTCCCTTGAGGAGTAGGAGCAGTATTACTGCTAGTAGTACACGTTTCAGTGTGCTGGTAAGCTGGAGGTTCATTTCTTGGGTAAGTACACTTGGGTGCACTGTTAGGTGAAATGTCTTTTTAAAATGTTTTCCTGCTTTTAAATGTCTTACCAAAATGATGTTCTGTTTTTTAAGTCTTCCTAAAGTTTGCCTTGTTTCATGTAATATGAATAACAATGAATGTTTATGTGGTATTGTTTTCTTTGTAATATTTTATAGTTGTCTTTATTATAAAATATATGAACATACTTTGGGAATTAACAATAAATCATGATTACGGTTTTAACAGCACTAGCTTTTCCCAAGAAGAGCTTCTGTCATTGTTTCACTACAGGGCTTGAGGAGCTGCTTTTATCTCTAGCAAAGAGCTTGCAGTAGAGTTACCCCTAATTTTTGTAGCGAAATGGTTTCAATTTGTCTCAGCCAAACTGCTGAGAGTGAGAGGGGAAAGGAAAAAACAAACCAGTTTGATTAAGTTGGGGGCTACTGCTGCAATTGTTGCTCAATATGGGTGACTTAAAATTATCTATAAACAGTTGCCCATTTACAGACAACCTTATTCATTTTTCTGAATAAGGCCCAGTTAACTTTTGGTTCCACCATTTGGCATGAAAATAAGTCTTTACCATCCCTCCTCCCTGTTTTTAAAAATGGCATGCCTCGGGGATATGCCTATGCTGTCTCCTCAGAAGCATCAGTGCTGTCCTGTATTGTTATACCCTTTCAGTCACCTGAAGGTGAAAAGGGAGATCAGGAAAAGCACTTGACTTGACCTCCTATGTTGGAGGAAAATTATAAAAGTGGAGTTAAACACTATATTAAACTTCAAAAAATTTAATTGAATGTCTATGATCTTGAAAATGCCAGCAAGTGGCTGTGGCTTTGCTAATGAGCATTGTGATGGTTATAACTGAAAGGGAATTGTTCAAGACTTCCTGTGTAGACTCTTTTGCTTTGGTTGGATTTGTTTTGGTTTTTTTTTTTTTTTTTGTGGTATCAGATCCTTCAAGGGTCTTCCTCTTTTTTTATTTTGGTAAATTTTGCATCTGGCACAGAATCTAAACTTACAACCTGATGAACCAGCTGCATGTGTCAGACTGCCTTGTAATAACCATCACAATGTACTAGTATAGGTGATACACTATTTAGCTCCAATAAATACTTGCTGCTATTTGACCAGCTACCAAAACTTTCAAGTTCTGGCGGAGGAGCAAGGAAGTTTCTTGATCACTAAACATAATCAGTTTAACTCCAGGTCTGAACAATGTACCTGTTTGCTACTGTTCAGAGCTATTCTTCCCATTTGGGAGATGGGGAAACTTGCTATTTTAGTGGAGCACAGCTTGACAGTTTGGTCAGTTATTGGAGGGGGGAGTGGTAAGCTATGGGAGGTAAGTTTTCCAGTTTCCCAGTTGGCTCCAGCTGCAGCCTGCCTCGTGCTGTCACGAGCTGGCTGCAGCAGGGACGCCGGCACTGCAGTGGGACCAGTGACAGAAGCTGTTCTTCAGCATTTTCAGGATGGCTGTTTTCTGCGTCAGGATGAGGCATTCCTGCTGGCCAGAGCCACCGCCAAGAGCAAAGGTAAGGTAATGTTTATTCCATGGGAATGCTTAAGACAGCCAAGCAGCTTGTACCAATCACTACGGTAATAGCCACAGGAGCTCTTTTCCCCTCCTAGCTTAGTTTATATACTGTAATGTTTTTGTTTTGTAAATAACTTTATGCTGAATTCTTTTCATTAGTCTACTAGGAATTTGAATAGTACTTGTTGAGATGTAAATGTTAATTTTATGTGACTTTTTTCCCCTCCCTTTTCGAAAATTCTTTAATCTGCTGTTTCCTCTTTTCTTTCTTCCGGAACAAAAATAAATTGGGGTATAATGTAAGCTGGTCTCATCATGGGAGATGCTGAATCTATAAAATAGTACTGCAAAATTGCACTAAAGTTTTGGGAGGAATGAGACCCCAGGAAACATCTGCTCTCTTTATACACCTTCTCTTGGAGACTTTCAGCAATGCTGTGGTGTGTGAGAAAATGCTTGCAGTCTGCGACCATGCTGAGTTACAGCTCGTGAGGAAAAAGGGGGATTTTTCACCCCAGTTGCTCAGTGACTCAGTTGCATATGTTGGATTCGATACTGGAAAGTCAGTAATCTCCACAGTAACTGCAAACCAACTGTATGCAGTTGTGATCTAAACAGTCGATGTAAAATTAAATCCAATCAGAAGAAAGTTGGAATGCAATAGATCTGTGAATGTGAGCTCCTCACATTTGTTCAGTGATCGGTATGTAAATTTTCTCAGTGGCCATTCTAGAACCTGATGGACATCTGGCTTTAATTCACACCTGTGAAAAAGAGCAAAATTACTTACAGCATGTTTCCTTGGTTCTGATGTGCAGGATTATTTTCCTCTGAACAGATGAATTTGATCTCAATTTTTTTTTAATTTGGTGCTGGGCTGTAGCTATCAAAACCTTTGCTGGAGTAGTGGGGTTTTGGTTTTTTCCCTCTCTCTTCAAACTATACAGAACTCCTACTTGCAAAACATGATTTAGCCAAGAGGACTTCAATGGACTATGATGTGAAAAGCTTCTCAAATATTTTCTTTGGTCTCAGATTTTTTGTTGATTTTTCTTGTGGGCAAAGGTAATTCTTTACTCTGTACCAGTATATTGAAAGCACCAGTATCTTAAAACATCATTTGTTGAAAAGCTCTCTAGGAAGTCTTTTGCTATCTGTGAAGCCTTACTGTAGGATACTTTTGAAACCAGATTTCAGAATTTATGCAGCCTCAGAAGCCTCCTCTGTTGGTACCTTCAAGTTTGACTTCTTTTGGACTTCGTGTACAAATACCATTCTGTTTTTGTATCTTTATAATTTTGTGTGTAGATTCAAATCTATTTTGTTAAAAGCTAAGACTGACTGTTAGATATTAGCCCTTTATAATTATCCTGTATGTGTAGATTGTATGTTTATGCAATGGTCTACCTGTTGTATAGTGGTTTTAAGATGTTACCATTTAAGATGACACTTCATTTCAAATAAAAGCCTATTGTTTCGCAGTTAATAATATTTAATGCTGGTGGTTGTGAATTGTATGATGTTATATTGTGCCATTGGACCACAAAGAGCTGGAGTTGGGAATTGGTGGTTCTGAGGGCTGTCCTCTTTCTGCAGGTGATATTTGAAATGTGATTCCTGAGGTAAAGTGTTTATGTTCTTGGGGGAAGAGGGTATGGGGAGGGATTCAATGGTTAATTTTTTTTTGTATTTTTTGTTTTTTTTCCCTGTCCCGAATGATTTGTGGTATTGCGTACCTTGTGCTTTCTGCTTGTTTTTTTCTTTACTATTAAACTGCTGATGTTTATTTCCAGGAATGTTTTGCAAATGTCCTTCTCACTCTTCCCCTCTACAACTGTAGGTACATTGTTCCTTTTTATCAAATAAGCACGTTTGAAGCAAGCCAAAGATAAAATAAAAAGGTCTTAATGTCACGTAAAGGAATGTTTCTTAATGTGTGCAGATGTATAAGTAGTGACTATATTTTAAAACTCTTCTATATGATAATGCATTGCTTTCAGCTAACTGACACATTTATGTTAAGTTAGAAGACACGGAGGATTAGAAGCGTGCTGCAAGGAATATGGTTCCAAATTAAACTCTCTTTACTTACTAAATTTGACTCAGTGCTTGGCTCTCAGCAGGGCTTGTGTTACAGTACTTCTTGTATTGACACCTTTTACTTCTGGAAAGAAGATGCTTTCTATTTCAAATGGCTCTTTTAAAGGCAAAGTAGCCTACTTATTTCTAACTTAACATAAAGTTGTTGTATGGTCTTCTGGGATGATGGGGTGTTCATGCAAGCTTGCATTTCTTCCTGTAGGCATTCGTTGTGAAACACCTCTTGGAGTATACCCAGCAGAGTGAGTCCAACCTGCAGTACAGCTTGTTTTTAGTTTTTGGCATCTTTATGACGGAAGTGGTGCGATCGTGGTCCCTGGCGCTAACCTGGGCGTTGAATTATCGCACGGGGGTCAGACTGCGTGGGGCTGTCCTGACAATGGCATTTAAGAAAATTCTTAAGCTGAAGAATATCAAGGAGAAGTCTCTTGGAGAGGTAAGCTGAAGCCTTGTTTTGGAAATGGCAGTGTGAGAAGTGTAATATATTCCTTTGAGAATGAGCTGTGCCTTAAATCTAATTAATCTGTTCTGTCTGTTTTCAGCTCATAAATGTTTGTTCCAATGATGGTCAGAGGATGTTTGAAGCTGCAGCAGTTGGCAGTTTGTTGGCTGGGGGCCCTATTGTGGCCATCTTGGGAATGGTTTATAATGTGATAATTCTGGGTCCAACAGGCTTCTTGGGATCTGCTGTCTTCATCCTCTTCTACCCAGCAATGGTGAGTTGGAAAGAGTTAAGACTTGCTTAATTTTCCTTAGGTCAGGCAAATGTATAGTTCTGAACAAAAGGTGTTGAAATGGGCTAGATTTAACCAGTTTATTGCATTACACATTATTGGAGGCATTTATAAGATAGCATGTAAAGCAGAAATTTGGAAATGGAAGCTCAAAGTGATAAAGTTAGAAAATGGGGATAGGAAAGCTGATAGATTTGGCTGAGACTAATATTCATGGCTAAATGAAACTGCAGAATATTTGGGTGCTCATGGTTGAGGTTGGAAAGCCGTGAGGCCTCCAGCTTGTGTATGGGAGCTCAATGTTGCATAAGCAGTGTTCTTGATTTCTTGACTCAACACAAGATACTGAAAAACACCACATCTGGTACAGCTTGTTCTTGATCAGGTACTCCTGCTTCTGCTGAGCTGTGAAACAGGCTAGTTCAAGCCAAAATCTTGCCTATAGGACTGCTGAAGATTTGTTACTGTATTCATAATACATGTTTTATAAGCCGTGGAGGCTGAATACTGTGAGGTTCACTGTGGTCCAATTTATCTGGCCAAAAGTAAGGATTATGTAGTGGGATTTGCATTTTAGAGGGGAATAAGTAGTGGAGTTTGAACATGTTTTCCAGTTCTTTCCAGATGGGGACTTCAAAAGAGTTTGCAGGTGTATGAAGAAAAGCAAGGAGCTAAAACTTCAAGTAGTGTGCTGGGTTTGAATTTCAGACCAGGAATGGGATGACTGTAGGAGTAGCAGATACTTTAAAACATGTCAAACAACTTTGTTTTTAGATTAGTTTAGTAAAAATGTCAAAAACAGTTTTACTACCTTCATAGCACCGGCATAGACTAGAAATTGATCTGGCTGGGCAAAGTTCTGATTTGCCTTATAGAAACAGGTTAAAAGCCTGGCTAAAATGAGGGTCAACTTCATGTGTCTTTAGGTTAACTTTGTGCTTCAGAAACTTTAACTAAATTGGTACTATTCAATATTGGTAAAAGTGTGCACCTTTATTCTCTCAAATTTTTGTTGAAGTTCGCTCTCACGGGTCTGGTGCTTGGTGCAAATGGGGCAGGAGGGAATGAATGGTGTTTCCAGCCTGAGTTTTATGTTAGAACAGCAGCTACTTGGCCCTATCCCTGAATCCCCTTCTCAGATTAAAAAGTAATTTTCTCTGGTAATTAGGAGCTGAATTGCTTTTTCTGAGCTGCCATTAACGTTTTATGGTGTTTTTTTGTTTCAGATGTTTGTGTCACGCCTCACAGCTTATTTCCGAAGAAAATGTGTAGCAACAACAGATGAACGTGTGCAAAAGATGAATGAAGTTCTTAATTACATTAAATTCATTAAAATGTATGCCTGGGTCAAACCATTTTCTCAGAATGTTCAAAGTGAGTTCTCACAGTCAGTGAATGTGTCCTTTGCTGCAGATGCCCCGTTGCTTTGTAGCCTGGTGCCTCCTGACTTTGTGCTGTAGTGTGAGAACGCTGCTTTGTATGAGCAGTGTAAGAGCACTGTCATCCTCCAGGCTTCTCTGTGTTATGCACAATGGGTTGGACAAACAGACCAGCTTCTGAAATTTCGCCTTCTAGTGTAATGATGTTTGTGGCATGACACAATCTTAAATTTTTCGGTTTTGTTCCTGTTTTTATCATTTAATAAACGAGCTGGCTGCTCTGTTTCTAAAAAAATTAAGATATCTCTAGCATATGACGATTACAGACCATTATATTTTCCTCCTCTATAATTGCTTTCTTTATGAGAAGGTTTATAATGTGGTAAACGCTAAAGTGTAGACTTAGGCCCCCTACTCAGTGTTTATAGTGCTGTGGTACTGTCTGTTGTATGTACCCCCCGAGTCACAGTTCCGTGGTGCCCCTGTTTGTATTTCCAGAAATTCGTGAGGAGGAACGCAAAATCTTGGAACGTGCGGGCTACTTCCAGAGCATCACTGTGGGAGTGGCTCCCATCGTTGTTGTCATTGCCAGTGTGGTGACCTTTTCTGTCCATATGATCCTTGGCTATGACCTTACAGCAGCTCAGGTAAACTCTTGAAAACATTCTTTATGCTTTTGCTTCTGTAGCTTTTCTTCTGAGCCATTTCTCGCTGTGTCGTCACTTGCAGAAGTGAACATCTCATGGCTGTGACAGCAGCAGGTGGTCTTGTATTTTGAACAAAAAGCTCTTTGTGCTCTTTTGTCCTGACCTTTCTCAGAACAGGTTTTGGGCTGAGTGTAAATGAGTCCTCCTGTTTGCTGTTCAGATGGGGCATTGGGGATTACTGGATGTTTTTGTTTTGCAGTGTGCTTGGATGCAAACAGCACAAATGTCTAAAAATAGGATTTGAATTTGTCCCTTCACTAGTAGGTTAATGCAGAATTTTCTGGCTGCTGCATTTGTTAGATCTACAAACAGAACAGGTCTGTTGAAGGCACTAGAGAAGCATTTGGGTAGATTTGCCTTTTTCTGCTGTTTGAGAATGTGTTGAATATGTAAACGGTTGTTCTTAGACTGGGCCTTTTCTACAGTTTTGACTTGCTGCTGTGCCATTTCAGCTTTTAGAAGGCTGGAACTGTTAGAATATTGCATCCAAATGTGATTATTTTTCTTGTCTCATTTTTAGGCATTCACAGTGGTCACTGTCTTTAACTCAATGACTTTTGCTCTCAAAGTAACCCCGTTCTCAGTGAAGTCTCTGTCTGAGGCATCTGTTTCTGTTGACAGATTTAAGGTAAGCAGTCATTTGACCTCACAGTTTTCACTGTAAGTGTGGAGTGTTGTATGTGTTCAGTAGATGCAAAGGGAACACTTGGAAGGTAATATGATTTTAATGGCAGAGAAATTATTTTTCTTTACACTTAACATTCCAGATTATTTGATTCTGCAAGAGATACAAATACAGTGAAGGAATACTAGCAGTTTAAGAATAAAATAATACCAGTGTGAGAAGCAAAATAGTCTGATTCGATGATTTTATGATTTTGAAGTTGGCTACAGGAAGAGATAAGAGTGAAGGACTCAGTAGCTCACTGTATAATAATTTTTAACTCCATTTTAAGAACATGCGTATGGAAAGACTGCAACATGTGTACAAGAAGTCTTATGCTTTGCTAATAAAACCTTTTGAAAATATCAGATGTTAGGTAAGCAGGTTGACAAAAAACAGTGGAGTTTTATCTGTGGTCAGAGAAGCCTGAGGTTTTGTATTTCCAGACCACATTAAGTGACTGAAATTCCCCTACATCAGTAAAATGGAGTTGTGATCTGGCAAAACAGATCTATGGCAGAAAATGTAAAACCTTGATAATGAACAATCTTATCTCACATCATGGGGTTTGGAGGATTAATACACTGTGTATACTTTATGACCTCAGAGGAGAGACCTTTACTTTGTCTTGTCTCTTGAAGATAACAGTGTATTACACATTGTGGAAATTTCCAAAATGGAGAATAGCACTTTCCAAATAGAAACTTCCACAAACAGTGACCTATCCATGGATTCTGTGTAATGCATTCATGAAACAAACCTCTCTGTGAGAAAAACCAGATCTGTAGAGTGGTTTTGAGATTCCATTGCCTTTGAGCAATTTTTCTTCATCTTCTGAGTCAGTCTAAAATCAGTGCTTAAATCCAAGTGCACTAAAGGGAATTTTCTGTGAGGGAAGAGAAGGAAAAGGAAATTGAATTATCTCCCAGTTTGGCTATGAATTGTGTCGGAAGTATAACATAAGGTGGGCATACTCTGACATTACAGTAAAAATTTGACTTTTTGGCTCTGTAAATGAGCATGTGCTTTCTTATGAAGGTGTGATTCAGACATAGCAATTGCAAGAATTAATAAGGCTGGGAATTGAGAATTTTTAGTCACAAAAGATTACTTGGTTCAAAACAAATTGTGTAAGTGGCAAACATTTTATCTTGTAATTAAACTGTGTGAAAAATGTCTTCCTAATCTGTTAATTGTAAATACTGATGGATGTGGTGGAAAACATGATACAGTTGACTTAATGGCTTACTTCTTATTGCCAAGCAGCCTTAGATAGATCAGATACACTTGTGCAAGATGACTTTTTCTCAGCAGAAAACTTGATGTTTAAAGGCTCAAGTTAAAAGCCATTCTGTCTCCTTCCATAATGAGTTGGTGTGCAGGACAAGTCAGTCACTTTGTCTCGAGTGACTTCTCCTCTCCAAACTGTGTGTTCTGCTCATGTGTTTTGAATTTGGAACATACAGAGCTGCAGTTGCAAACAGTGTCAAAGGAAGAAGCCCCTGTCATATCACATCCAGAGTATTGCAGTTCTGTGAAAGTCAAGTGTATCCAAATGCTTCCACCACATCCAGGAATGCCCCAGCCACTTAGCAGACCTGGAGTTAGTTTACACTAATGAGCTACCTTTTGCTCTTCAGCTTCCTCCTACTATATAGCCTGATGTGTTTTGCTGCGTGAGTGTGCCGTAGGCTTGTCTCCCAGTCTTGATCAGGTGTCTCATCTTTACACCTCTCTCACAACTCCTATCAGAGTTTATTTCTAATGGAAGAGGTTCATATGATAAAGAAAAAACCAGCCAATCCTCACACCGCGATAGAGGTGAAAAATGCTACCTTGGCTTGGGACTTCTCCCACGCCAGCGTCCAGAGCTCACCAAAGTTGACCCCCAAAGTGAAAAAAGACAAGAAAATCACCAAGAACAAGAAAGAGAAAATGAAGCTACAGAATGAGGGACAGCAAGCTGTGCTGGCAGAGCAGAGGGGCCATCTTCTAGTGGACAGTGATGACCATCACAGCCCTGAAGAGGAGCAAAAAATCATCCACCTGGTTAACCTTCGGCTTCAGAGGACTCTGTACAACATTGACTTGGAGATAGAAAAGGTAAGAAGAAATAAAAGGAGAAAATCTGAGCTTTTAAAAGGCCTCATTTTAGCTGCCCCCTGCAACAGAGCTGTGTGCTGTTTCATTTTGTATGAAATTGAGCATATTGCTTTTGTGCACTCCTGTAATATCCATGGCAACAGCAGTATCCAGGATGCAGTGTCTGATCTTGCTGTAAACAGCTGTGCCATTTTAGCAGCTAGATCTTTGCAAACAGCCTATGAAACAAGGGCAGGCTGTACAGCTTCCGCATCTAGCTGAGAGGTTTGCAGCTTTTAGGACAGTGTGTGAGCCACTGAGCTCAGAGAATCTGCAGGGCATTGGCTACCAGGTGCTGGTGAACAGTGTTCCTGCAGTGGTTTGGTAATTTTGCAGAGTTTCAGCTGTATTCTTGGTGAACATTTTAGGTGATTAGGTGTTCCAGTGGAGCATAACAGTGCTTGTCATTGAAGAATGTGCAACTTCCTTGAGAGTTTTTGTTCAGTAGGATGCAGGTTTTCAATAATGGTAGAAGCATTTGGAGATATTGCTCCAAGACGGGTAAAAGCATGTAAGATGTCAACAAAAAAGCATTGAACTTAATGCATGACAATATCTACAAATACAAAAACTTTGCAGTCTGGCAGTTGGATGTTGTAATAATGGGATCCATATATTTATGAAGATATTTGTGGTTAAATTGTCTTATGTAGCTCTACAAATAGAGAGAGAGTTTAAACTATTTTAAACAGTAAAAATGCCTGTATTTTAAACTGGGGGAGAAAGCATATAGTTTAAAAAAATGCCTCTAAAAGGAGTACAGCTACTTGAAAATGTATAGGTTGATTTTGTCTCAGGTGTGCTATCAAGACAAGGGCAGCAATGTGTTGTTCCACAAGTGTCTATATACCTTTTTTGTTCACTTTACATTTTTTATAAAAGGAATAAAATAGTTTTGATAAATTAATTGTTTAATGTGGGTATTAACCCACCTATTCTATTGCAGAGAAATTCTTCAAAGTGACTGAATTCTAGTATTTTCTTGGTACATGTTCTTTTGCAGACTGGATCTAAGTGGCAAGGAGTTTTATTGGACCCATATATGCTAAATTCTCTTTCTTTCAGACTTTTCCTCTTTATATCTTTCCTCATCACTCTTAAAAGCATCTTAATGCATTCTGTTCAGGCAGGCCTTGATGCTTTTGGTTTCTTGTTCCTCTGAGCCTGTATCCCTAGTAAGAAGGAAGCTGATCTTCGGATACCTTTATTTTTACCTGTAGAGTTGGTGTCAGTTTTATTTCACTGTGGGATTGCTTTCACTCTATACAATCTGAGCATTAAAATGCTGACTCTTGCTTTTTTTTGTCTGTTATGTCACTTTAGAGCTCATTCAGATTCAGCTGTCCCCTCACAGGTGCTAAAGGTAGTCTGAATTCTAAAATGGATGAAGAATGTAAGAAATGAGTACCACAATTTTTTCCTTTCTGTGCAGGGAAAACTTGTTGGAATTTGTGGCAGTGTGGGGAGTGGAAAAACTTCACTTATCTCAGCAGTTTTAGGACAGGTGAGAAATCCTGTTTTGAGTACTTCTGGTCTTCTCTTTCCCATCTCCTATTTCACTTTTTTGTACTCTGTAGAACAATGTCTCATTCTAGACATGGGGTAGGATAATTTCACAGCTGGTCTGTGATTCCAGATGACCCTGTTGGAGGGGAGCATCGCAGTAAGCGGGACGTTCGCGTACGTGGCCCAGCAGGCCTGGATTCTCAATGCCACTCTCCGGGACAACATCCTTTTTGGCAAGGAGTATGATGAAGAAAGGTTTGTCAGACTGCTTGCTGATTTTCATGAAAACTCATGAAATTCTTGGCCCAAGCATGGGGAAACCTTAATGCAGAGTCCACTGCAGATAAAGCCTCTACGCCCTTCTAGAGTCTGTGTCGAAGTCTCCTCTGAGTCCCATTTAGGATCCTGCCTCTCTTGCATGTGGCCCTGTGGCTGGTGGCTGTCATTGTGCCTGTCACTGCCCTTTGCAGTGAGGCTGGACCTCTGGTTAAAGCCAGCAGCTGCTGTGAGCAGCACTGAAGTGGTATTTGCTCCTGCTGTCCTGGCCTTGCCTTCTTCAAATGCAACATCTGCTGTGTACAATGTACTGACATCTTCCGTGGCCCCCTCCAGTGGGGGGCTTTCCTGTGGTCCTTAGCCAGCTATCCCCGAAAACAAATTGCCTCGTGATCCTCACAATGCTTCTGAAGTAGGTGATTAATTATTACCCTCAGTTTTCTCCTGAGAATCCAAGACAGATGATTTGTTTTAGGCTGTTAGAATATTTGCTGTTAGAGTAGAAAATGATATGATGTACTAGCTAAATAGTTGTGGGGAAAATCAGTGTTCTTAACTATTTATCTTCTTGTTCTTCAGATACAATACTGTGCTGAATGGTTGCTGTCTAAGGCCTGACCTGGCCATCCTTCCAAATGGGGACCTGACAGAGGTATGTTTTGCTTATACTAAACTAATATAATAGATGGAGAAAAGAGTTTTGGTTTTGTAGGATAAGCTGGAGTGAGCGTACATCAGTTTGGGGTGCATGTGAGCCAAGCTGTTGAATGCACTCTATTGAGCTGAGCTTAGTGGGCCCTGGACTGTTAAGAGTTGTACCCTGTTTTTTACTGAGATGTTGACAGTTTGGGAAGTTTTTTATGTGTTGCAAATTCAGCTGCCTTAACAGGACCTAATTGAACTTGATTTAAAATAGCTAAGAAAAACAATGGCTATGTTAATTCATAAGAAGTAAAAGAAGCATAGAAACTTTGCTGCCAATTTCAAGCATATTAACCTTGAGTTTGAATGTATAACATGTGTCACATAAGTGGACACCTGAACTTGAATATGTATATGTATTAGTATAAAGTTTTATGGGGGACTAGATTTATATAATTATATAAAAATGAATATTGTGGTCTGCTTTATTCTGGTCATCTATGGTACATGAAGAAAGAAAATAATGGGTGTGTGTCTCTGTGCAGATTGGTGAACGAGGGGCTAACCTGAGTGGGGGACAGCGTCAGAGAATCAGTCTGGCTCGAGCCCTGTACAGTGACAGGGACATTTACATCCTTGATGACCCCCTTAGTGCCTTAGATGCTCACGTTGGAAATCACATTTTTAACAGTGCAATAAGGAAACACCTGAAGTCAAAGACTGTCCTTTTCATCACACATCAGCTTCAGGTACTGAATCTCCCATTCTTTCTTTCTTGGACTTTCTTGAAATGGTTTGTTATCAGTTGCCTTCATACTGGAAATTTCTGTGCCCTGACCTGTGACAGGACAACACTTTCTGTCTATAGAATGTGTGGTTTACATTTATAAACTAGGTTCGTAAATATGCACTGAGCACAGTTTAATTATTTGATACCAGTGCTGCTTGGTATCTGATTTGGACTGGTAACACTTGGCTAAAGAAATTTTACCAGAGAAATAAATACTCTGTTCAGGAATATTTTTGCTAACTTGCTATAAAGCTATTTCATCAAAGCAAAAAACAGTTATATTTGGTGTCAGTAAATCAGAATTGATGTACCTGAGATTTTTTTTGCTGTCTTTGAGCATAGAAATATTAGTGCTTAGTCTATTATTATTTGCAATGTTTAAGTATCCTGAGTCATGCCTTCCAGAAGAGATTGGTTTTGATAGAACACAAAAACCATTTGATTTGTATAGTGTGAGTAATCATGGTGCTCTAGTCAGAGGAGGACCTCTGAAAATCAGCTGTGGGAATTGGTGTGCTGTGTGCCAGTGTCTGCAGGCTGCTGAGAAGGGCTGTGTGGGAGTGTTTGGTTATTGAATGTCGTGATAGAGACTTATTAAGAGTTCTTACTGCCTCTTTCTCCAGTATCTTGTTGACTGTGATGAAGTGATCTTCATGAAAGAAGGCTGCATTACCGAGCGAGGCAGTCATGAGGAACTGATGAATTTAAATGGGGATTATGCAACTATTTTTAATAGCCTACAGCTGGGGGAAACACCACATATTGAGGTACTTGTTTATTTTAAAGTGCTCTGAATCTTGACTGTTCTGAGGTGAACCAACTGATGTTGTTGGAAACCTGGAAAATGGCTTCACATATTTTCATGTGTTGATCTGACCAGTTGATTTCCTATAGAAATCTGTACTTTATTAGCACTTTGTCACACCTTGTTTTTAGGGAATGTATGTTAGAGAGGACTCTGCCAATGAACTAATGAGTTAATAATGAAAATGCTGTAGTGTCTCCCTGGTGATGCTCAGAGCAGGAAGTCTGTCTCTTTTATTGTACACTCCACACCTTAATTTATCTTGAAATTAGCGCACATCTTCAACAACCTTTGAGAAAATTCTTACTGGCTTGTTACTACTTTTTTCAACGGACTGTGACTGAGGCACAGCAGATGTGACACAACTTGTCAAAAGTTAGATGTGACAGTAGTTTGGAAGCACAACTGAAAATGCTGTGTTCAGGGGAGTTTGAGAAACAGTGTTTTGCCTTGACACTAATTCTGTTATGAAAGAGTCTGTAAATGAAAACTTGAATACGTGCTCTAGCATGTCGGTGCAAAAACTGTGAATCTGGAAAATAACAAGAACCGTTCATTACGGCAACATCTAAATTTTCAGCAATTCAATTTTCCCCACCTTTCTGCTCTTTGTTTCTTTAAGTTAATCTCTGGAGTAAGAATTTTTGCATTTTGTTCCATAATAACTTACTTGCCTAAGTTTTGTGTGCATTTTGTCTTAATAAGGAAAGATTTAAAGTACATGAGCAGCTTATTTTTTAAGAGATGATAGGCACCCTACTCACAAGACATTTAAAACAAAGCATTTCTGAGAAGGAAGCATTTTAAGAATTACAGATATATAGAAGGAGCTTGGTGACACATTCTCCTGGGAGATGTTTGTGAAAGCAGCAAAAGGATATAATGCATTGCTCTGCACATCCTTTGAGGCATGAAGATTTTAGTTCTGCCATTTTAAGGCTGATAAAATGATAGTGAACAAGAGATTCTCCAATCTTCATGCTTGGCTGACTTTCAGTGTTGCTGTAAACATTAGCTCATGGAAGGACTGTTAAATTGCATTCCCTATGGGATAAGAATAAATGGATGATCAGTTGGATTCTCTGTGGTTTGATCTCATGCAGAGTGTGGGAAGGCAACCCTGAACATGGTGTGTAAGGGGTTTCAGTCCATGTAGGCTGACTCTGAACAGGCAATAACTCCCAGTTATGGGAAGATGGCTGGGTTTAGAACAGTGCCTGTGTGTGCACTTCAGTGTTTGGATATTGGATTTCTGGAAGATCAAGTTAACCTGACTTAAGAAAGCTCTCATGAAATGTCTGTAAGTGCTGGGGTGCTTGGGGAAAAGAAGTCTCTTTAAAAAATTGTGAGCTATTTTTACAAGAGATAGGGAGATGATGTCTTTCTTGCAGTAGTAGGGATATAATTGCTCTACGATGTACACTCATAATTTCACTGATTCTGGAAATTAGCCTTAGACTCTATATGTACAGGTTGGTGATAGCTCAGATTAGTAGAGGAGGAGAATTTAATCTACCAGAGTTGTCAGTCATCTGTAATTAACTGTGAAGTTAATGTCATCCTTGATGTGAATGCTGAGTTATTGAAAGCCATTGCCCTTAAGTGGCAGATTAATAAAAGTTTGTGTTTAGATATGAAAATGTCAAAGCCAACTACTCCAATATGTTTGGTGTCACTGTTTTCCTGCAGATTAATATAAAGAAGAACACAAACAATTCACTGAAAAGGCCCCAGGATAAAAGTACCAAAACAGGGTCTGTGAAGAAGGAAAAAGTTGTAAAGAAGGAAGAGGAGGGTAACTATGTAATCAAATTTCTGGCTGTAATTATTTTGTACTTCAATAAGCTCAAAACATGTGCTTCAAAGTATATTGTTAATGTACCTCTTGGGTTCTGGGAGCTCTCTCAATCCTAATCACTTAGTGTGGTTGATAGGACGCAGGCAGTGGGCAAAGAACATTCATTAATTCATTAACTCTGGGTGCCTGTACAA
This sequence comes from Anthoscopus minutus, assembly GCA_013399455.1. NCBI lineage: Eukaryota > Metazoa > Chordata > Aves > Passeriformes > Paridae > Anthoscopus > Anthoscopus minutus. Next base: position 170,585 of record VWYI01032109.1, read on the forward strand.
TGTTTGTAAGGTCAATCAGGCTCTTGTTGGTCAGATGCCATCAGCACAAAGGAGCTGGTACTGCCTTGTCTCCCACACCACCTCTCCCTCCTGTCCTAAGAGGGCCATGTGTACTCTTGGCACTGGGCAGGACATGGCATTTAGGGATGAAGGGAAGGTCTGACCTCTGCAGTTCTGTTTACTGTTAGCTTTGAACTTCACGGTTTAAAAAGCAATAGGGAGGCCAATCCCAGCCTAACATTTAAGTCTGTGCTGATAAGGCTTTTTCAGTTTCAGAACTTAAATGATTCTGCAGAAGAAACGTGATTTTTGAAAAATTGTTTGAATGACTGAGTTCTAAGTGTGAAGTAAAGTGTGTGTTTCTAATAGTACTCTGCACAGTTTGAAGGACTAATTTTATTTGTGTCCAGAAATTTATAGGAGTTTCATGGAAGAGCTTTCTTTTCCTCATTCTCTTTTAATCCTCTGTTGTTTTACAGGCCAGTTGGTCCAGTTGGAAGAGAAAGGCAAAGGCTCTGTTCCCTGGTCTGTTTATGGTGTCTACATTCAGGCAGCTGGAGGCCCCTTTGCATTCCTCATCATCATGGCACTGTTTGTGCTGAATGTGGGCAGCACAGCTTTTAGCAACTGGTGGCTGAGTTTCTGGATCAAGCAAGGCAGTGGAGTAAGTTAAATAGCTTTTCTACTTTTGTGTCTAATGGGCTGGAGGTTTGCTCTGCTAGACTAATCCTAGGCAGTACTGAGAGACCAAATGGTGCTTCCTAATTTAAATAAGTTGTAAGGCTCCCCAGGAGGTGGTCTCACTAGGGAGTTCATTTCCAAGAATAAGAGCTCCAGTAATAAGAAAGATATAATAACTGTGTTGTTTAAAGCTGCCCTCTTGTTCCTTTTCTTGGTTAGTCTAAGAAAATGAAGTGGAAATATGAAAGGGGCCAACAAGCTAATTTTAGTGTTGTTTTTTGGTTTTTTTGTTTAAATATGATCTTATACCTAACAGGATAATTTTTTGTTAAAATGTGGCTTTTGGAAATTGCTTTGAAGATTCTGATGACCTGGGGTGGTTTAGGTTTTTTCCCAGTCTCAGGGCTTTGATTGCAAGTCTTGTTGCATTTAAAAATCCAAATATAACTGCAAGAGGTTTTTTGTGGAGGCACAGAGAGCTAGCTGCTAATCTCAGAGATGAAATTAATGGAGTGCAGATGGCCAACAATATTAGAATCAGCAATGAGGTCTTTAAACCTACTTAAAGATTAAAACTATTAAAGAGAGAATGAGAATGTATAACGGTGTGACAGTAAAGAATTTATTGCATAATGACAGAAATAACAACAGTGTTTGATAAAGAGATTTATCTGAGGTCAATATGGCTGTGTGGTGGTATGCAAGTATCTGACACTGTTCAGAAGAACATAAGAAATAAACATGTAATGAGAGATTTGGAATCAAATGAAATAGGCATTGTGGTAGTATTTTGAAAGATATTGTAGGAAAAAGAACAAGGGCTATAAATCTACAAGTCAAGTATCTCTGCCAGGGATAAGTTTCTGAAGTATTCAATAGCCACTGTAGTACTTTAAAGAAGAAATATAAAATATAATGGGAGAAGACAAAAGGCAGTTAAATTCTACCACATGTAATGTATACATGCTTCATCCTTGTCTTAACCAACCTCTGAAACCTTGAATTTTCTGCAGAACACCACTGTGACTTTGGGAAATGAGACTGTCATAAGCAACAGTATGAAAGATAACCCCCACATGCATTACTATGCTGGCATCTATGCGCTGTCTATGGCAGTTATGTTGATCCTGAAAGCTGTTCGTGGTGTGGTCTTTGTAAAGGTATGTGCCAGTGCTGGTGTTTCTCCCCCTCCTCCCACTTCTGCAAATTGCTGTCACTCTGGCTCTTTTGGTCTTCTCCTAAGAAAGACTTTTGAACCAGAGTCAGTCGTGGATTGTAATGTTTCCATAGCCAGCTCTTGAGGCTGCACCATATTTCTGCTAAACTTCTGCCCAAATTAATAGCTTCCTCCATTGTTGGAAGCACAGAATGCACAAAAAAACCTCTTATGGTTGGAGAGAGCAACAGAGTAGAATATTTGGGTGCCAGAGGAGAAGCAGTTGGCAGGAAGGCAAACACTGCTTTATAACCCTGCAATGTTTTCTGCATTATCAGGGAACTCTCAGAGCATCCTCAAGGCTCCATGATGAGCTCTTCAGACGGATTCTGCGTAGCCCCATGAAGTTCTTTGACACTACACCCACTGGGAGGATCCTCAACAGGTTTTCCAAAGACATGGATGAAGGTATCTCTCTCACTGTGTGCCCTGTAAATCCCATATTCAGATCTCCTGGTTAACTCCTGAATACTCTCCAGTCTGTTGCTGTAGGGGTGATTGTACTCTGTCTGTTGCCAGAAGTGCACTTGCAATAAACAGAGCAGGCATTGGGATATACCTTGGTCATGATTCTAGAAGGCAGCTGTTAGCTCAGGTCTGATCATTCACTTACAAAGAAGGAAATGTGCTGTGTCTTCAGGCTGCACATGGGCTCTCAGCAGTTAATGCAGGAGTAACTTAAAACATTAGAGTGAAGCTCTGGTGAGGTGAAGTGCACCTCTGTGCAGCAGAGGTGTAGTTAGGTCAGAGTTCCATCAGTGCTATTTCTGCAAATGAGAGTAATTAGACTGCCAGACTCAGAAGGTAAAAACATCCCAATGAAAATGGACATTTTTAATTTGAATAAACTAAGAGAAATCACTCTTTGCTAGTGATGTGGAGCTGGTCTGAGTTGATTTCTGTAGGTTGTTTTAGTTTTTTGTACTCAAGATCTTCCTCTTTTCCTTCCATTTCACCAGTTGATGTTCGTTTGCCATTTCAAGCGGAAATGTTCATCCAGAACGTCATCCTTGTGTTCTTCTGTGTGGGGGTGATTTCTGGGGTTTTCCCCTGGTTCCTGGTGGCAGTGGGGCCCCTCATTGTCCTGTTCACAGTTCTGCATGTTGTGTCTAGGTAAGTGCACCAGCTGCTTTGGATGAAAGTACAGATATTTTCACCTTCAACTACAACAGTGGTTGGCATATGGTGGTTCTGTGTGAAACTCAGTGCTTCTTTCCTTCCAGAGTCTTTATTCGAGAGCTCAAGCGTCTGGACAACATCACACAGTCTCCATTCTTGTCTCACATTACATCTAGCATCCAGGGTCTCTCCACAATCCATGCCTACCACAAAGGACAGGAATTTCTGCACAGGTCAGTCTAGATATCTATCTGGGAATGGTGGAGCTCAAACCTGAACACAAAGCTGAAGCTTCTGGGATTCAGAAGGATTTATTAGTAGAGTCTGATGGATCATTGGTTCTATGACTGAAAGTTACTTTTCTGGGGAAAAAAATTGGGAGAACAGAAGGGAGAGTTAGGGAAAACTGGGAAGTGCAGTGGTGAGGAAAGTTTCAAACCAAAACACGATGGCAGGGTTTGCAAACTTGGTCAGTGGTGAGTCTTCCCACCCAGAATTCTGATACTGAATTGGGTTTAAGTAGGTCTGATGTTTGTAGAACATCAGGCTCATGTAGTCTACTAACCTTTGCTGTGTTTTTTTCAGGTACCAGGAGCTTCTGGATGACAACCAGGCCCCGTTTTACCTGTTCAGCTGCGCAATGCGCTGGCTGGCTGTGCGCCTGGACATTATCAGCATTGCTCTGATCACAACCACTGGCCTTATGATTGTGCTGATGCATGGCCAGATCCCTCCTGCCTATGCTGGGCTGGCCATCTCATATGCTGTGCAGGTGAGTGTCACTACATACTGTGATACTTAATTTCTCTTTTAATGTAGGTATTGCTAGTATCATAATTCTGAGCAAACAGCATCCAGTGCTGGCTCAGGGGAGATGCAGGGCTCTGAGCACTCGTGTTGGAGCTGCTGTTTGGCCTCTTCTGCCTCCTTGTGGCGCCGAGGTGAAATTAAAGAGCTTTGACACCTCATACTTAAAGCTGTTGCACTTGGGAAACGTTTCTAAGCTGCTGGTTTCTCAAGGGATTCATAAATTATGGTGATTTAAAAATGAACTATTTAATTAACTTGCCTTGAACGCTTTAGTTGTATGGTGCCCAATGTCAAGAGTATTAAATATCATAGAGTTCTTTAGGTTGGAAAACACCAGTAGGGTCATTGAGTCCTACTATTACCTCAGCAATGCCAAACCCATGACTAAACCATGTCCCCAAGTGCCACATCTACACGACTTTTAAATACCTCCAGGGATAGTGACTCCACCACTCCCCTGGGCAGCCTGTTTCAGTGCTTGGCAAGCAATGTTCCTAACATCCAATCTAGCCCTTCCCTGGCACAACCTGAAGTTGTTTCCTCTTGTGCTGTTGCTTGTTAGGTGACAGAACAAACTCGCCTGGATGCACCTTCCTTTCAGGGAGTTGTAGAGAGTGATGAGATCCCCCTGAGCCTCCTCTCCTCCAGGCTGAGCCCCCTCCACCTCCCTCCACCTCCCTCCGCTGCTCCTCACAGGACTCCAGACCCTTCCCAGCTCTGCTGCCCTTCTCTGGACACGCTCCAGCATCTCAGTGGCTGTGTTGTAGCGAGGGGCCCAAAAGTAAACTCAGGGTTTGAGGTGTGACCTCACCAGTCCCGAGTACAGTCACTGCCCTGGTCCTGCTGGCCATATGAATCTCTTAATTCAGTAACAAGTCAAAGCCCTAAAAATTTGTTTTCTTTCATCCCTTCAGTTAACAGGGTTATTCCAGTTTACAGTCAGACTGGCTTCAGAGACAGAAGCTCGTTTCACCTCAGTGGAGAGGATTGACCACTATATCAAGGTAGGACTGTAATGCATTCCAACTGCCTGTTGTGAAATTTTGTGTTTCATGTTGTGTTGCTGGCCTCAGCCAGTCTGCCTTAATACAGAATATATGTTTCTGATCTTGGAAAGGCACTAAAGCCTGTGCTGTAACATTGCAGAGTGAGTTTGTTTTGTGAAGCACATGTATCAGCATTGGGGGGCTGAGTAGCCCCAGGGCTGGTAGGTAATTACACCTAGAGGCATTGCTGGATTTAAGTAAGGCTATTGAAATTTGCTGACACTCACGGTAAAGAGTGGAGTATGTGAAAGGGGTAATTTGAGGATTCAGGACATTATTTTACAGCAAAAGGATGGTGTTCTGGCATCCTTCATTCCAAACCTAATGGAATTCCTTAATTTAAACACAGATATTGTTTGTTACTTTATCTACAAATAATTTTACTTCATCCTAATAAGCCTGCTTTTCCACAGACATCCTACATAACACATTTCTATATGCTTTAAAAGTCAAGGGAGTGCTCTTACTGTAAACATGAGAAATGTGCTCAGCTGAACATGATAAATGTGCCAGGCTAAATGCTTAGCAAGCAGCTCTGATTATTTGTAACCCTTTCTTTATAACTGGGATTTGTGTGTGCGGAGCTGGGCATAGGTCAGTGGGGAAAGTGTAGCCAGGAGAAAGCCTCCTACTGGGTCTGGTGTGTGAGGTGAAAGGCTTTTCTGTTTCATGTTCCCTGTGAACCTTCAGAGGGAGATACTTGGTAAATCTGGGCTATTTAGTAGCTGATATTCGTAGCCTTTTTTAAAGCCTGTGGATTTAATCCATGGGCTAAAAAACAGAAGGAAAAAACCCCAAACCGAACCTGTCTACTCAGCCAGTTAAATAAATCCTCTGGAGTCATCTAAGTAGAAAATTTCTGTATATGGAGGACTTGGTGACCACACAAGTTGAATTCTGTGCCAAATATTGTATCTCTCACTGGGCTGAGATGGATTTATCAGTCAGGCCCTTTGTGGCAAAACTACAGCTGTAGGCTGTTGTTTGGAGCTGTTTGGAAGTTTTGTCTCTCATTCTGTATCACTATTAAGCAATACTATCTGTGATTTTTTAAAAAGCTTTGAGCTCTAGACAGCCATTTATGAAACTGTAGAACTAGTTGGAAGCTGAAGTGAAGGGTGGGTGGCCAGTGAAACACTGTTTAGGTCCTGGATCTTACCAAGGCCCAGGCTTGGCTTTTTTTCAACCTTGGGGCTCAAGGTTGCTGTTCTGAGCACCAAGCTCAAAGAATTGGAGTGCTATCGTAGCAGATGGCTTTTTTTCTCTCAAACCCCTGGTGTACAGTTAATCTGCCTCTTAACTACATGTTGCAGATGTGCAGAACTGACATCCTTGTGGAATCTCTCAATGGTCAGTGTAGGAAATGGGTGTCTCTAGAGGGCAATTTATTACCCGTTCCAAGTATTTATATTAGAAGGAAAAAAATCACACTCCAGAAATGCTATTTTATAGCATTTGTAGAGACTGCATGGCCTGGTTCAGTTACATGAGGAGAATCCCATGACAGGGATTGCTGCCATTCTTTGAGGGTGCTTGTGCCAAATATGGCAAAGTGACCTTTACTTCACTCTAAACATGCTGCAAAGCCTTGTGTTTGGCTTTCAGAGGTTCTGTTTTTCTGTTTAATCTGTGAACTGCTCTATAAGGGGCAGAGTGAAACAGCAAAAGTGAGTGGGCTGGAAGGGACTGACTCAGTGGTTAAGTAGGACAGGGGAACATGAGGAGAAGGAAGAGGGCGGTATTTAATGTGTTGCTTGGACATTCTCTTCTGTGTCAGAATCAACAGTGGTGACTCTGGCATACTATAGCAAATGAGGCATAGAAATGCAGTAGATTTTGCATCCAGTATTTGGACTGCCATGAAACTCAATAGGATTGTGCTGATAAATATTAGGCCTAAAATACATTTTGAATTTCATTGACCAAAACCACTGTTGTATAGAAGGACTGATGTCATTACTGAGGCAACAGGAGGGGAATTAACAGTGTGGTCAGTGTAATACAGTAAACATCTGGACCATTTGGCCCACATCCAGCCAAACAGCTCATCATGAAACTGCCGTAAATGATCTGGGCTCAGTCTGCAGGGAAGACTGCTGAAAGCTGCAGATGATCATTTTCCTTTGGTACTTTGTTTACTGGAAACTGAACTTCTGTATTTTTGTTAAAAGACGCTTTCCCTGGAAGCTCCTGCTCGAATTAAGAATAAAACTCCTCCTCTGGATTGGCCACAGGAAGGTGAAGTTGTTTTTGAAAATGCAGAGATGCGGTACCGAGAGAACCTCCCTCTAGTACTTAAAAAAGTGTCCTTTACCATCAAACCGAAGGAAAAGATTGGCATCGTGGGAAGGACAGGCTCAGGTAAGGAAAAACACTGAGCAGAGTTAAGTTAGTACTTTCACAGAATAGATTGGGGCAGTTGTGTTGGTTCTTGTCTGTGAGTAGGTTGGTTGCACAGGAGGGGTTGAGCACTCCCTCAGTGGAGTCTGTACATAAGCAAGATCCCTGTAAACAATAGTGAAAACAAGTTTCCACTTGAAGCAGAGGGATATCCTACTATGCTTGAGCCAGTATGTTGATCATTTTTAACTCCCCAAACCACTGACCAGCACAGATTGGTGCCTACAATGTGCTCATTGCAGCTTGTCTTACTCTCTTAAAAGATTCTGTACTGATGCTGCAGCCAGGTTTGGCTCTGAGCCATCTCAGAATTCTGTAATTTGAAGAATCCAAACCCCTGTTTGTGAGAGAGCTTTAATCAACCTCAAAATTAGTTTCTAAATAAGTAATTAATATCATTGTATTGGGTTTTCTTGGCAGGGCTTTGGCAGTGGGTTGGGGCAGCACTCCAGGGATGGCTTCTTTGAGGAGAGATTAGGAGCTGCCCCCACAATTGCTCAGAAGTTTAAATGCTGAACCTCAGAACTTACCAGAGCATTTCTTGCCAGGACCTTTTGGTATTTTAAAACTTTTCTTAGATGTGGACAGCTTTTAAATTGCTTTCTCATCTGAAAGCTGTTATGATTCTGCAGAAACATCGGTCTTCTTTTTCCTGTCTCATTTTTAGGGAAGTCTTCCCTTGGAATGGCACTCTTCCGTCTCGTTGAACTGTCTGGAGGCTGCATTAAAATTGATGGAGTGAAAATAAATGACATTGGTTTGGCAGATCTTCGGAGCAAACTCTCCATAATCCCTCAGGAACCTGTGCTGTTCAGTGGCACTGTGAGGTTAGTGAGAGCATAAGAAGGCAAGAAGGAACTGAGCAGTCTTCCAGTTTATGTCTGAAATGCAGTAGGTGCCCAGTGAGGTTGTAGCTCTCAGGCATCCTAGCTTCTATTCTGGTTTCGAAACAAAAAAACCACAGATGAATGATTTTAGCTGGCCCAGTGCAACACTGGGTGTGATCATCCTGTATGGAAGTCTTGCTTCCCTTTAGATGTGGTTGAAGTTTTAGTAGTTTTAGTTTCTTTGTCTTCCATCTCTACTCTTGTTTTTGGCTCTTCTAACCTCAGTGTGCTGGGAACATCTGATTTCCTTGGTAAGGAAACTACTAGTGGACAGCCAGATGGGGTTCACCTGTCTGTGATGAATTAGCACATTGGATGCTGGTTTTCCATTCATTGCTGAGTTAAAATTCTGCTTGTTTTCTGCTTCCCCTTCCAGATCAAACTTGGATCCTTTCAATCAGTACAGTGAAGAACAAATCTGGGCTGCTTTGGAAAGGACTCACATGAAGGAGTGTGTAAGTATTATGTACCCTGGGAGATGCATGTTTGCATTTGACTTCCGAAGCAACGTAATCTGTTAGAAGCTACTTTTGAGGTCTTTATCTAAGCTTTTTCTCTGCATTTGTCCCCTTGTTCTCTATCTATGTGACAATTTTTTTTTTCTTTTTTTCCCCATGATTTTATCAGACTGATATTTTTGGTTTTTTAGGAACTATATTGCATGGTTTTTTTAGTGTGTAGCATAGCAGTGCTGCGTCATCATAGGGATTCTTAGAGTGTTAAAACATTTCAAGTGATATTTTTCTACATGTACTGTAGGTGTGCATTCTGCATTTCCATTTGTAACTGTACATGTCACATGTGCAAATTTATACTGAACTTAAAACCTGCCCTTTGAAAGGCCCTCTGAAGAAAGTCTTACTGCCATGACATTTCCAGTTTTCTTGTAGGTCAGGTGGCAGGTATGTCTATAGAACATCAGCTGCAGGAGTTCATTCTCTTCTCCTGTTAACAAAGATTGTCAGTAAATCTGTTTGTGTTTATATGATTTTGTGCAGTTGTGTTAAGATTTTTGCCTCTTCTTTCCCACACAGGTTGCACAGCTGCCTATGAAACTTGATTCAGAAGTGATGGAAAATGGGGAGAACTTTTCTGTTGGAGAGAGACAGTTACTGTGCATAGCTAGAGCTCTGCTGCGTCGCTGCAAGGTGAGCACACAGGAAGAGAAAGAGCTGGAGATACCAAAATTAGAGTATTGAACAAGCCTTTTTTTGTGCTGGATTCTTTCTGTCTGTCAGAGGAATCTCACCAATGATTATTGCAACCCAGAGAGAGGTGTAAGGTTAAAACAACCAGGAAGATATCTGTAGCCAGCTCCTGTAATGTCCTGCCATTGGAAAGGCATTGCTTGCAAGTGCTAACAATAGTGTGTCACACTGGCCTAATCATTTATTTGCTGTCCTGTTACTGGGGAGCATCATATTCATCCTTTCTTCCACCTTTTTGTAACTATGAACCAAGTGTTTTCCTTCAACATGGTGCTCCACTAAAATGTGGTCTCCAAGTGGAATTTAGGACCATGCTATGCCAGCCAAGTGAAAGATTTTGCAGGAATGGAAAACAAATAATTACAGTGAGAAAGGACTTTTGGATTGAGATTGACCAGGATTCTGGTTTTAACAACCTTTTTTCTTTATCATAATGTTTTTAAGTTCACTCTGCACCTATTTTTAAAGTCAGACTACTTAGCAGAAGTTACTGCTGTCTCTGCAGTACCTGCACAAAGCATGTCCAGCTTAAACACAAAATCACTCCAAATCAGTTTATGTCTGCAGGGAAGACTTCTTACCCAGCATAAGAAAGCCATTAAGCCTAGTCAGCATTGACTCATTCCAGGAGGAATGTCACCACCAGGGATGTATCAAATTAGTTTACTAATGTGTATTTGAGAGTCTATCAAATATAAAATTGAAAATAGTAGAAACTTGAGACCCAGGTCATAACCCACATGTAGCTGTAGGATGTGACTATAAAATCTGTCATCCATAGGCTTTGCTGAAGGCAATTACATAAGAAAAACTGAAAGGGTACTTGTAAAACCTGTGTTTGTGCCCACAACTCCATGAGGATTGCCAGTTGTGACAATGCTTAGCTGTGGCCATTATGCCTGCTCTATGTATTTTTATATTCAGGGAGGGAAGGTGTGACCATGGGTGTAACAGCCAGGATTCTGTGCTGCTTTCAGATATTGATCCTGGATGAAGCAACAGCTGCTATGGACACAGAGACAGACTTACTGATCCAGGAGACCATCAGAGAGGCGTTTGCAGACTGCACTATGTTAACGATTGCTCATCGCCTGCACACGGTCCTGGGCTGTGATCGGATCATGGTGCTAACACAGGGACAGGTGAGCAGGGAGGCATCTCTGCCTCTGGTCTGCTGATGCCATGTGTGCAGACTGAACTGAGGGAGCAGCTGAATGCAGGGTAGAAAATCCTCTGTGTTCATTCATATCCTTGGTAATAATACTCCAACAGATTCAGTTGCTGCCTGTGACAAGATCAAAGATGGCAAAAAATTTTTTTCACACCAAGAAAGTACCATAGAATAACAGTCTGTCTTTAAAAATCTTTTTGAGAATTCCTTTGTAGGTTAATTCTGAGATGGGTAGTAACATAAACATCTCTGCTGGGGCTCAGTGGCAGTTTCCTATTACTTTCATAAAGCCCTTTGCCATCAAGCACACCTATGACAGACACTTCACCTATTTTTCAGGCTTCCATTTGGGAGCCATAACCAGTTAAATGCCAGAACATTGGGCAAGACTCTTAAAGGTAGAGAAGGCAAAAGTCCATAACATCTGCCTCTGCCAGAACCAGAGGTTGCTTCCTGTTGGGCTAGTTCTAGTTTTTGAGCCAGTTTGAAGCATTCCAGGTTACGGTATCCATAAATGCAGATACATTCACTGCCTGGTGTCTCATCTAAAGGTGAATGTTGTGTTTTCTATTCTTTACCATCACATCATAAGTCCAAGGGGTGGGAGTCAATTCTCTGCTGAATTTTACTGACATACTTTACCTGCCTTGTTTGATTTCAGGTAGTGGAATTCGACACCCCGACTGCCCTTCTGGCCAACGAGAACTCGCGCTTCTATGCTATGTTTGCTGCTGCAGAGAACAAGGTTGCTGTCAAGGGCTGAAATTCAGGGCAAAGTCACTTTAATTTTGGAGAGCTATGCTCCCTGCCTGTGGCAGGCCAGCTCTTCCTCCTCCTCCTCGCAGATTATTGCCTTTTCATCTTTTAATTTTTAGCACAATGTGTCAAGTCAGAGTTTTTAAAACTATGTCAGAAGAACTCTTCATGTTTTTATTATTGTATTTATTCCATATTACTAATTTTTTGTTATTAAATGCACTCTACAAATGGCTCAGGGAGCCATAGTTATAAATGTATCAGAGGCCTATAATGAAGCTTTATACATGTAGCTATATCTATACATAATTCTGTATATAGCCTATATTTACAGTGGAAATGTAAGCTGTTTATTTTATATTAAAATAAGCACTGTATTAATAACAGTGCATATTCTTTTCTATCATTTTTGTACAGTTTATGGTACCAGAGATCTGGCTTTGTTATCGGACTGTATCAGACAATGTTTTGTCTTTTACAGTTCATCTTTTCCTAGTGCCGGATTTTCTGCGTGTCTGAGTGGAAGTGAAGCTTTGCAATAGTGTCCTTTATTGTCACATCTTTGTCTAGCGCAGCAGAGAAGAGCTCTGTGGTGTAACTATTGCATTGTAATTTATCAAAGCTATTTGGGGCATCGCTGATGTTCACCACGGCAGCGGCTGCTGCTTCCTATGATGCTTTTCCAAAGCAGGGTTTTTAGTGATCCGAGTGGAGAACCACTCCTGGGTCACATTAAGGCCTTGTATTTTCTCAGTGTACTGACACAGTATTTCTTACTGTATCAGCAGAGTTTATTTTAATGCAAGCAAGCCCAAGCTCTTCCTGCTTCGCTGATCTAACACAACCAAAATCTTACTGTTTGTGGAATGATCTGTAACAAATTAACCATAAGGTTCAAATCATACCCTGTATGCTGGCAGGAAAGTCTTTTCAGAGTTGCTTCAGCTGACTGACTCTTTATCTTGAAGCTGCTAACACTCCTCAGAGGTTTAGGTTGGCTTTCACTGGCATGGGTAACACTAACTCTTTGTTCTGCTCACCTATACTAAGACTAATCAACATAGATATTTCCTGTTTCTTTCTTGCACACTTGTTAAGGAAGCAGTCCTCGACCCCACATCTTCTGGAACCTTAAAGGGGTTCCTGTTGATCAGGATGTAACACTGGTGTAGGACATGGTTTTCTTACTGTAAATGACCTACCTCAGGTTACTGGGTCCTGCGTAGTGCGTTGCCATGATCACTGTACACCATCCCTGTTTTTGGGACCTGTGGCCCGGGGGACACAGTTGCTCCTGTGATAACCGTGACTTATTGAATGGTCAGCGTTGCATGTCTTTGTCAACTTGGACATTTTGTAGCCTTAGCATGTTTGCAAAATGTCTCATTGAGGCAGAAATCTGAAAAGTAAATAAAACTATTTTGGGTTTTGTAAATTTTATTGGCTTAAGTGGTTTGTTTTGGGCACATAAGGAACTGGACCTTTTTGAGCCTTGGGGAACAAGTTTCCAGGCTTTTGTTTTGTTTTTGTTTTTTTTCTTCTTGTTATACTTCATGGTCTGATCTTTCTTTTTTCAGAGTAAAGGTGTTTCTTTAAAAGTGTAATGGGTGATTTTTGTGCTCTCCAGCATGGGGATAGCTTGCAATACATGTATGTTGAGTAGTACAGTGAGTATATTAAATTTATAGTGCAAGCATTCAAGCCAAGTAGAAGGGCTGAGGTCAGGTGTAAGATCTTCCTAGGCTCAGATTTCTTTACCTGAAAGCACTACTGTTCATAGAGGGACATGACTGTAAAGTCACAGAAGGAAGCATTTCTACCTACTAGTACCACAGGCAAATTGTGGCATTAACAGAGCTTGCACTGTAGCTTGAAGTAGCATTAAGTGGCACAGACCTTACCCTGCTCACAGGCCTGGAGTTTTCCCCATGGACTTCATTATTTCCCTTGAAGGAAATGGGCTAATATACTTGGTTCTGCATGCTGCAGGGTCAGTGTGTGGCTTCACTTTGCAGCTAAGGCTGAGCTAATGGCAGTCTGAGCAAAAGGTGAGCCATCCTGATCTTATCCTCCTTCTTCTTCCAGGCTGGGACTTCTTCCCTTCCCGATGCCAGCAGTGGCTCTTGTGTGGTCCAGTTCAGAAAGCTAACTTGCAGAAAGCAGGAATGCTGTACAAAGGAGGAGACAGGAAGGCACCACCCACAGGAAGGGAGGTGAAGTGGGGCTGCTCTTTTCAGTAGGTGCTGGCTGTAACAGTAGCATAGGTGTGAGAGGGAACTGCTCAGCATTCACTGCCCCAAACTGCTGCTTCCCCGTTACACTCTCCTAAAGAGCTGAATCTTTGCTGCAGCTTTGGTCAACTGAAACCGCTCAGGAAGGTGTCAGACAAGGGGCTGTGATGGAGCAGGTGAACAGTGACCTGTGAACAGTGGGGATTGTCTCAACCATTTTGTTACACCTTGTCTGCAGCACTGTTACTTTGGAATTAAAGACAGAGACTGACAGAAGGAAACGTTCTTTCTGTTGTGATCACTTCTGTGCTTCATTTGGCACTTGTCTCACAGGTGTACTGAAGTGTTGCTGCTCACAGGGGTAGCTGTAATTTTTTTACTGGCTTTCATCCTGAACCACAGGAGCAAGTGGGGGCCTTGCCAAAGGCCTTGCCATTGAAGTGGAAGGAAAGAACATTAATATTTATAAATGGGACTGAAATATCTTTATCTTTGGAGCATTCTGCAAGAGGTTGATGATGGCAATTGGAATGTTCAGGAGTTGGATTCTGCTTTAGAATTTATAGTGTAATATCCAGAGAAGACGTCATCCTATGAGGAATGGAATGAGACATTGGGATTGGGACAGAGACTTTCCTTAAAGAGATCCTACCTAAAATAGCATGGAGATAACACATGCTTCTGTTCTGGTTTAATATAAGCTGGCAACTAAGCACCACACAGTCCTGTGGGATGGGGGAGAGAATTGAAAGGGTAAAAGCTAGAAAACTTTATAGTTGAGATCCAGACAGTTTAATAGAGAAAGCAAAAACCACACAAGCAAAGCAAGGTATTCATTCCCCATTTCCCACGGGTAGCTCTCTGCACAAAAGCAGGGCTCCATTGTGTATAATGGTGATTTGGGAAAACGACATCATCATTCGGAATGTCCTCTCCTTCCTCTCCAGATTTTAGAATGCCATATGCTCTGGAATATCTCTGCGGTCAGTTGGGTCAGCTGTCCCTGCTGTGTCCCCTCCCATCTCCTTGAGCACCCTCAGCCTCCTTGCTGGTCAGGTGAGGAGCAGAAATGTCCTTGGCTCTGTGCAAGCCCCACTCAGCAACAGCTATACAACATCCCTGAATTATCAACACTGTTTTCAGCACCAGCCCCAAACACAGCCTGATATCAGTTACTGTGAAGAGAATTCACTCTAGCCTAGCCAAAACCAGCACATCTTATAGCAAAGGCTGTGGCCCAAGACCAGCAGGTGTGCAAGAGGAGAGAGGTTACTGTATTGTTCTCTAGAATTTCCATTGTGTCAGTTTTGCTTATTCTGTCCAAATTCAGTGAGTGCAGCTGATCCTGATTTATTATCAAAAGCTTAGAGCCTCTTCAAGAGAATGTGTTCCTGCTCATCTCGTCTATCTGATGAGTGGACATACTGCACTTGCTTGGGACTTCAACCAAAGTACAGGTAGGATTCTTCTAAAACTACCCTGCAGGTAACATGCAGTTAGATTGGTGTAAAAAGGGCCTAAAGTTGCCCTGGCTTGAACACCTGAGGACATTTCACCGTTATCTGTGGTGAAGGTCGTGCAGGGTCAGATCCTGGGGTTCTGGGGCTGTGCTTTGCCCATCACCTGTAGATGAAAGCCAGGTCAAACTGGCTTAGTGCATCACTGGAAACAAAATTGGAGGAAGCTGATTTTTTTCAAAAGGCAACTGGTGTGAGTGAGAGGAGGTGTCCAAAGGAAAAAACAGGACATTTGGCATATTAAAAGAAGACATGGACAGCAAAAATGGCAGGACAAAATGTTACAAGGGGATTTATTGCAAAGGCAAACTTTCTTTTTGAAGGCGATTCAAAAGAACACTGAGAATGTGCGGGGTGCTGTGCATAGAAATCAAAGAACCTAAGTGCTATCTTGTTATTTTTTACTGCAACTGTAGCATGTGTTTTACTATATATAAGTGATTACACAAAGGTTTTCTTTAGCTTTTGGTCGGTGGAGGGTGATTCTGCCATTTGTTTAACCCTTGGTTTAGCCTGTAACCGCAGCCACAATTTCCTGAGGCCACAGTTTGTGCTTCTGGTGTGATGATACAGAGGAAACTGAGCTGGAATTTGGAGCAGATGCTGCAGTTGTTACTGTAAGGTTTGGGAGGCTTTTAGAATGTACCACTACAGAATCATTAAACCCACAACCATGTGAGAAATGTTCCTGTCTTGTCCAAAATATGTGCCTTGGAGCCTCATCAGGCAGTGAGGTAGGCAAAGCATAACAGTGAAAATAACTAACAGAAATGTCATTACATGGAGCAGAGACCGCACTTCTCTTGGCTGGGGGTATGCAAATCAGTTTATTGCACACATGTCCTTCCTTCCAGCTTGCTGACTTCTGCTGTTGCCATGCAGAGAAATAAGTGCTTGTACAAAGCTGATAATTTTGTGGTTTCTTTCCCATTTAGGAAGGCAGCAGTAGAGGGTGTGTGATTGATTGCCTTGAGTTCTGGGGAAGAGTAAAGTACATTATATCTGAGCTGGGCTCTGGGGCCAGTTTGCAGCGAGAGTTGGAGGCAGCAAACTACGGGCAGCCGAGTGGGGAGAGAAGGAATTGAAAAAATGGGTGTGTATGGGGTGTAGGGAGAAGGGAGGCTATTTAGGGTTAGCTGTGAGCGCGGTGTGGGGGTGTGACTAGGAGGAGTGAGGAAGCCAAACTAGGTACCGGTGGGATGAGGGTGCAATAATCAGCCCTGCTGGAGCCGTGGGGTGGGAGGGTTTGGGGGTGTTTGTCGTGGAGCTGGGGCGAGGAATGGTGGAAGTGAGGCATTCAGGCGGGGCAGTGAGGGGACAGGAGTGATCCGAGCGGGGCATTGGGGCCATGCCAACGGCCGTCCCCAGAGCAGGAGCGGTGGGATCCGTGTGTCCGGGCCAGGCACCGGGGCTGGGCTATGGGGAGAGGAGGGAAGCTCTGCGTGGGCCGGTTAAAGCTGCCCTGTGAAACGGGCACGATTGGACGGAGGCGCTGGCGCGCAGGGCGGCACGCACGGATACCTACGCCCGTGAGTGAGGGAATGACTGAAGGGATGAGCGAATGCACAAGTGAACGCTGCGCTGCCGGCGTCCGAGGCTGTCCCGGCTGTGCTCGCCTTGCGTGGGTCCGCCCGTGCCGTGTCCGGCCGCGTTGAGGCGCCGGAGGCGGTGCCGGGGGCGGAGCGAGTGCGCGCGCAGCGGGCGGGGTGGGGCCGCCCCGAGCGCCCCTCAGCGCCCC
>VWYI01032109.1:187941-221873 GCA_013399455.1 Anthoscopus minutus
CCGCCCGCCGCCGCCGAGCCGCCGCCGCCGCTGCCCCTCTTCGCCCAGCCGCCCTGCTCCGCCTGCCCGCTCGGTTTCAGGGTAGACCCCTTCACCGACTACGGCTCATCCCTCACTGTCTCCCTGCCCGCAGCCCTCCAGCCTCACCAGCCCTTCCAGATCATCGTCCGCTACACCACGGCCGACGGCCCCGCCGTGAGTACCGGGCGGGGGTTGGTAACGCAGGAAACCGGGTCCCGGGGCGGCTGGCAGAGCCCTCCCGTGCCACCCGCGCCTGTCGCACATCTTTGCTCCTTTTCTAAGTGACCGCCGGGGAAGCGCCCCGGCTCCGCAGCAAAGGGGGCAGGAGGTACCTCATTGCCAGCCCCTCCGGTCCTGTCCCTGGCTCCATCGCCTGGCAGGGCCAGCCCGCTGGGCAGCAGCATCTGTCCCCTGCCTGCAGGGGCTCTCGGCACTGCCAGCCCCGCGGTCCCCTTGCACTCAGCAGCGGTGCTCGTGCCTACCCAGCCTGTTCTCCCTCCTGTCTTCCCTGTCGCATGGACCACAAGGCTATTCATCCCCCTCTGCTATAGTAATTTAAAAGTTTTTCGTTCTTTAAGGGCATGGGAGTTGTTGGTGAGGAGAGTGAAAATTTGCGAATTCCTGCCTAGACTCAGTACTTCAGGATAAATGATGTCATGCATAATCTAGGAGTTTCCCTGAGGGTTTGGCCAGCTCCTAACAAAATCAGGCCTTGCACATCTAGGCTGGTGTTCCAATGAGCCATGGTCAGGAGCTTTGAGAGAAACAGGGGTGATTCTACATGTTCCTACAAGCTACCTGCTGAAACAACGGATGAGAAATGGTCCAAAATGCCCCTTTGGATGTAGCCATGGAGGTGCTTCCATGTCTGTCGATTAGCTTTCTTCAGGAGTGAAATGCTTTGTAAATTGTGTCATTTCTTTTAAACCCCTGATATTTAGAAGCTGCTTGTCAGCTCTTGTGTTTTTAAGAAGTTATGACAGTGAAAATATGAAGTTCCTGCTGGAACATCAATTCTTTTTATTACTGTGCAGTCTATTAAGGTTGGAAATTAAACTGATTTTCATCATGTGGTTCATGAATCTATAGTTTTTATAAGAGTCTTGCAACTTTGTTGCATCTATCTTGCCTGGAGGAATTGTCTTTCAGCCCTCTGATTTGGTGTTACTGTTGCACTGGTCAAAGCCAGTAAATGTGTGGATCTATTTGACTTTTACTCTGTATTTAACAAGAGCAGGAACTGAGCATAAAAGCTTCTTGCAAAACAACCCACGGGAAGTAAATTGTAGGCCTTTCCTCTTGATAGGAAAGTCTTGCTGATTAGAATGTGTTTGCTGGATGTTTCTCTAATTTTAATACTACATGGAAAATTAGAAAAGTAATGTCATCCTTGGAATGATCTGGGTAGTCTTAATACATTGGTTCACTCGGAATAGTGAGTTCCACATGAAGTTTTTATTGACAGAACTTTCCTGTGGTTATAGGGTGACTTTTTAACGTTCTAGTCTTTCCCTAAAAGTGCGAAAATGAAGTAAGATTCTGGCACTTTCAAAGTTCAAATCCACTTGGATACTGTTCCTTTTAATCTCTGGAATTCCTGGCTTTACTGTTTCCTTGTAGAATACTCTGCCATGTAGCTCACAGTGTGTTCAGAAGATTCCGTTCATTTTTTTCCCCCCAGGTTTGGGAAGAAATCTGTTTCTTTTGTCCACTCTCTGCCTTGTTTATGGTGAGAAGGCTTTAAAGCTAATTTGGCATTGCTTTGTGCTCTGTAATTGTTCTCAGTCTGGCTGAGCCACACCTCTCAAAGAACACGATAACGTGCTTTCCTCCTCTCAAACAAATTGTTTTATTTTAGGCCTGCCTGTGCTTTCCCCTGTGTTTTGCCAGCCCTGTTGCCAAAGGGGCAGCCTGTCCTGCCGAGTCTATGGAGAAATGATCTCAGTATGATTGGAATACTGATCTGGCTTTGGGAATGTGAAAACCACTGGAAGATTCAGGGCATTGATTGATGTGATGTTCATTTAGTCTCACCTTGTATTAATATGTTGTCTCCTTGGCCCCACTTGTAGTCCTGTGTGGATGCTGGAGGAGGCTGGAGGGTTCATTTCTTCCATTCCCTCTGTTGTTGTCTTGTTCCCCATGGATCAGAGGTGAACTACCTATTCTTTATACTGTTTTTTTAAGTCTTTATTGTACCTTTAACAGCATGTTCTGCTTCAGCTGAAATGAAGCTGCAAGGGCTCACGTCAAGATTATTGATGGTCACAGCACTGGGGACATGCACTGTCCTTCCCAAGTGATACTGGAAAGCAGAGTCAGGCATGCTCACTAACAAATCCTACCATGTTTGCTCACTCTCTATTGTAGGTTTTGGCTGGCAAAATATTTGTCCTCGAGTAGCACCTGTTGTAGCCCTTCATGTTCAGCATGCTGAAGTATTTTGTTTGGATCCAAAGAGGTTTGGTGCTATTGTAGTGCTCTCTCTCATTGCTGTTTTTTGGCCCAGCACTGCACTTTAACAGGGATGAGTAACCCATAAGTGTATAAGGGTCAACTGGTTTATACTCATGTCTTGTAAATATTCTGGCAATCCCTTTTCTCTGTCAGTGAGGCACAGATTTACAGTGTCAGACCTCTTTCTTTTAAAAGTTCTATTTTCTTTGGCCGTTCTAGGAATTTATTCTCCTTAAGTCAGGGTTTATTTTCTGTGGGACCTTTAGCATACTTGTGGGACCTATAAAACAGTGAATGCATGTTACGGTGCAGTGTGAATGTGTTGGCAGTAAGATCAGCAGCAGAGATAGCAGTGTTTAAAATAAACCTGTTGTCTTGATATATTTGCTTTGAGCCATCTGGACATGTTATTTGACTGTCCCATTATTTCTCATATGGAGGAAGAAGCCAAGATCTTTGGTTGTTTGATGGACATTGAGAGACAGCTGAGAGATTAAATTTGCCTTTCACAGAGCATTCCAGCTCCCTGTGCTGTTAGGAAACCATATGCTCAGTACATCACTAGTTTCCATCAGAGACAAGATTGTCACAATCATTGTGTATCTCTCCTGGTGTGGGCTGAAGGCACACAGCAATCGGGTGTGTCAGGGACAGTAATCCTGTCCTTCCTATCCTTCTTCTCCCTTATCCCTTACTTCTTGGTAATTCTCTTGTGTGGTATTTTCTTTTTTTTTTCCCTAGAGAGAAAAATCTACACCTATCTCTTGCCCACTGTGTCATTCCTCTGATTTGGCAGTGCACATCTTAACACCAGTGCTATTTTCTTTCCTTGAATGCAAATCTTCCTCTGGATTTTGGTACAAAAATTATAATGTTTCCTTATCTTCAGGATTTAGAAGAAAGGACAGTCCTCTTTGCAGTGCTAGGAACTTCAGTGTAATTCCTTAGATTTATCTTTATTCCTCAGTCCCCATAGAATGACTTGCTGCCCAGGTGTCCCTTGCTCCTGTCATGTGCTCTGCATCTCAGGTGTTTTGTTTACTTTGTCATCAGATAAAGCAGCTTGTTTGCCTAGAACAGAAGCTGTGGCTTTGCAGGTCTTCCTTCAACCTTCATCAATAATGCATGTAGAAACATGGAGAGGTTTAAAATTAAAAGAGGCTTAGCTAATTGCCTTTGTCATTTGCCAGATTTGGGCAAAAGATTATGATCTAAGTCAATAAAAATTATACTCTTGGCAGTGCCTTATAAAGTGTGAGCTTCTTTGCAGTATGTGAGCAGGGAAAAGCCTGGGCTGCCCAAAGCCTTTGTTCAGCAGAGGAATCATGCAGCAGGTCTTAATTGAAATACACTACAGAACAGCTTTAATGTGTGGAACAGCTTTCCTGTACACATGAAAAGCTAGATAAAAATGAAGAGCATGATGATGATGTTATGTGTATTTCCCAAGGGGAAGTGCAGGAGGGATTTGGATGTGGAGTAGATGATACAGCCCCAAATACTGCTCGGTCCCTTATGCTCCACCACCTGTCCCAGCAGCACCCTGTGCCTCACACTCCTTTCTGGGATGCTTTATACTCATTTTCCCCAGCTCATAGCCCTGCCTCTGTCCAGCAGCATAGCCTGGTCTATTTATATTACAGATCTATTTATATTGTTTCAGGGTAACTTTCATCATTGTTCCAAGTGCGTCTGGAAAGAGAGACAGAGACTTGCCATGTAGCGTCAGACATTAGAAAACGGGAAAAAATACTTCATCCTCTGCAAATGTTTTCCTTCTTGGCTTGTGGGGCTGGTACTTCACTTAACTTCAACCAAATGTCAAATAAAGCAGGATTGGTTGAAAAGAAGTTGTCCTTTATTTATGGAGTTTCTCGTAAACAATCAGCTCTTGATTTCTCTTTACTTCTCTTCCTGCTTATGTTTTCCTCCTGCACTGTTCAGGGAGAACTTCTCCTTACATCTCTGCTCTAAAGACATTGTCTGTCAGCCCTTTTTCCTTCCTACTCAAGTGTTGCAACTTAGGTGTTGTGGTGCCTGATCTCTCTGTTTTCTTTGTTAGCCTCTTCTGTCTCAAAAAGCAAAGGAAAATATGAGTCTCTTCAGCAGGGCCAGCAATACAGATTTGAAGTCAGGTTTTGTGATACAAGCACAAAGGTCAGAGGAGTGTTTTTAAAAGGCATTGGGGAAGATCTTTGAAATTTGATTTTTGAACCTCTTTCCTGGAATGTTAGAAAACTACTACCCTGTATTAAAATACAGCATCTTCATTTTTTTGTAAATGTGTGTTCTGGGTGGAAGTTAGTAGTTATTGGTGTGTAATGAGACATATGTCCCCGAGTCCCTTCTGGAACAGCTGTCTCCAGTTCCATAACGTGGCATTGCAGAAATTATATTCATTGCTATGAAAAGCAGGTATCCATGAGAAATACAGTGGAAATCTGTAGCTGTGTAGGTGCCCCTGGGCTGAGACCCGGGTCTGTGGGCAGTGCTATGGTGAAATGCAGCACATGGATGTGCACAGACAGAAGTCCTGCTTTAAGCTTGTTTCTGGCCCTGCAGGGTTGAAATAGAAGAGGGTAACCTTAAAACAAATTTCAAGAGATTAATTTTACTTCTAGATAAAGTTTTTTAATTTTGTAATGCCCCTCATCTAAAAAAAACCCAAATATTTGCCAGCAGAAGTGTGAGACTCCATGGGAATAACTGAAAGCTGCTGACTCTGTTTCCTGTCCTCACCTTTCATTAATCCCCAGGGGTGCTGCTGCAGTGGATGATTTTGGAGAGGAGCACACAGGCATCTGAGGAAAAAAATCTAAAGGCAAGGGAATAAGATACCAAGAAGTAACCTTATAGAACAGAAGGAGAGAAAACTTTACTTTCCAGAAGTTAATTAGGAGACAGAGTTGTAATATGTTATTGAAACGTGAGCAGACTTAGTAACTAGGCTTCTCTTCTGTGTTTCACTGCTTTCCCTTGAGGACCAGAACTGAACTAGTATTTGCACTAACTGCTGTTCCCTGATTTCAGATTTATTGGTTGCTTTGATCTAAGAATTCAGCAGACTCAGAAGTTTTATTCCATGTGCTTCACTGTTTCCAAGACTCCTAGTGGTTCCAATTTTATTGCAAATTTCACAATATTTGATATTTTCCATCAAAGTTCAGCTCCAGAGTTCTAGGATTACAAGGAAATCCTTATTTAAAATTGCTCCTACACTTCAAAGTTGGAGGCAGGGAACTTTTGAAACAGCAAGACCAAAAGGCAAATAATTGGACTTTTTCTTATTATTTTTAATCTGTTCTAATTATTTGCTGAGGGTCTGACTAGTGATTTATTTGCTGTTTGGTACTGAAAATTGACATGCTCGGTGGTGTGTTTTGTTGGCTTTTCTTTTATGACCGCCCAGAATCTTCTTATCCATTCTGTAAAAAGGGGCCTCCAGTGTCCTTGGCCAGATGTTTCTTACATATACTGACTTTTTTTGCATAGTGTCAAAATGTTTGATGCCTCAGCCAGGAGGGCAGTGTCAGGGTCACAGATAATGTTGTGTACACTGTTCAGCTTCAGGGATTTTTGGTTTGTGGATTTGGGTTTGTTTTGGGTTAGTTTTTTTTCTTTTCAGCTTATGTTACCTGACCTCTTTTATTCCTGTTAATACTGAGTTATAAACATAGAGATATCCAGAGAAGAAGGTTCTTTGAGAAAAAGGTTGTGTGGATGTTTGTTAGGGACTTGTTACTAACCAAACAAATTGATACAACAGAAATAGTTAGTGGCTGAAAGTCACTATGTTACATGTCACCAATCAGTGTTCAGACAGAAAGAAATTTTTCTGAGCATTCCCAGCAAATAAACTGGAGTAGAAAGGTGTATTGTTAGAGATAGAAATGTGCCCTGTGCCAGGTGTTCATCTGGGGAGCTAAGCTGCTGAGGTGGTGCTTCTCCCCCACAATCTTCTTGATTTCTTGTTTAGTTTTTGGCAGTTCATCCTTGTCATGTTGTCTGTTTCCCTCACCTCTTCTTCCTGTCGTTTTCAACAGATCTGGTGGCTGGACCCAGAGCTGACATATGGCAATGCCAAGCCCTTTGTCTTCACACAGGGACACTCGGTGTGTAACCGCTCCTTCTTCCCTTGCTTTGACACCCCTGCAGTGAAATGCACCTACTCAGCTACTGTCAAGGTAAGGGGTGGCTGTGAATGGTTCATGGAGCTCTTTGGTGCTGTTAACCTGTGAAAGCATCATGTATTTTTAGCAGTTGATACCTGCTAAAAATACTGTGGTTCAGTGTTATAAAAAATACTGCATTTTTTAGGTCCAATTCTTGTTCTTGGGCAAGAATCAGGGTAGTGCCACAAAGGTAACTCTGTTGCCTACCATGCTTGGGTCTTGCCTTCTTTGTGCTCAATGCAGAAAGAGTAATTGTGAAATGAAAATACAAGAGAGAATTTGGCTGGTCCCTTCCAATAGTGGTTATTGATGATAATACTCAACTATATTGTACCAGTTTTTGAAAGAAAAAACCTGAAGCCTTTTGAAATCACCATCAAATAATGTTGCATTTTGTAGAGGTGAAATAATTTAATATGTGGGTGCTTTTGGGGCAGCTGGCATATAGGAGGAGTAATATCTTTTGTTGGTATGCTTTCATGGATTGGGCAGATTGTGGTATAAAAACCTCATAGAAATCTTAAATTTTGTGTTATGTAAATGATTGTTTTTAATGTGCATCCTCGGGCATAGATGAAAATGAACCCAGGATCTGTGGTTCAGTCATTCAGCTGTGATTATCTGCTGAGTTTGGGTGTATGATGTTGGTCTTCCAGGCTCCAGCAGGCATACAGGTGTTGATGAGTGCCACCCAAAGTTCCTACCTAGAAGAGGAAGGTGTATATCAATTTTACATGGAATATCCAGTTCCTGCCTACCTAGTGGCCCTGGTGGCTGGAGACCTCATACATGCAGACATAGGTCCAAGGTAAGATTTGCAGTGAATTCATTCTTTGTTTTATGTCTCTGTACAGTGCTTCATACTGTAAAGTAGCAAAGATGTTGAGTCATTGATAAGGGAGCAGTTGGGTTCACGGAGAGAATTTGAACTGTAGTTGGGTCTAAAGAAATTGACTGCCCTGGCCAAGTTCCTCTTTCATAAATGTTGCCTACTGTCCCCTGAAGTCATTACAGTTGCTTTCTCATTGCCTTGCTGAGGGGAATTTTGGTTACCTCTTGCCATGTTCCATGGAGCATTAGTCTAGGAGGGCCTGGGTCTGATGAGAGGTCTCCTTGCTCTATTACCATACATGGAAGTGTGGTAAGCGGTCAGGCTATTTTTTTTTCCTAAGAGATAATTCAGTTTGCTGAAGTATCACCTGATGTTTTCTGTTTTCTTACAGGAGCAGAGTGTGGGCAGAGCCTTGCCTGCTGCCAACAGCCATCAGTAAGCTTTCTGGCATTGTTGAACGCTGGTTGACTGCTGCAGAGAGTCTGTATGGCCCCTATATATGGGGAAGGTGAGTTTAATCAGTCTCTTGGGAATGTGCAATGGGAACAAAATAAAACAGTATTGAGAAATGATCATGCTTTCTCCCTATAGCAGGGCAAACTAGCATTTCAACTGGCAATGTTGTAGTAGTTGAAAACAGACTCTAGAGTTTTATCTCCACAAGTGTCAGGGGGAACCAAGGAGGCATGGAGGTATTTTAGCTGGTTTGGAGGGCAAAACTGGAGGTTTTAAAACAGTGTATCTTTCATGAGGAATGAGGCTTTTTCATACTACAGTGTTTTGTGATGTTAGTCCAGCACTGGGCTGGACACCATTTAAAATGTATGGTTGTTTTATTTATCTCATTTATTTCTGCATTTATTGTGGCATGCCTGAGAATATTGAAAATCTTATTACAGACTTGAGAGTCCAAGTCCCCCAAACCAACATTAATAGTTTTTGAATAGCTTGACTATGTATTAAAAAAGAGTGGTTTTGAGAGAATATTTTCACTCTTTGGATGGGAGAAAATGTATACAAAGGTATCCTATATTTCTTTGCTAAAGGTAAGGAGGAAGATTGCTGTGTTGTTGACTTAAAAATATTGCTTGAAATAATCTGAGAACATGGCCCAGTGTGCCAGTGCTGATCACTGGTAAAGAAATTTAGAAAACAAAACAAATATTGTTGTGTTCTGAAGCAGACAGATTGAAGTTGTTTTGCTGACACTGCATGTATAGGAAATCCATTCATTCATTGGCAGCTTCCTAGCATCTCTCTTTTCTGGGAGCCTCTGGGGACTCAACACTGTTACAATGTGTTTATAATGTAAACAGTTTTTGTGGCTCCCAGATAGCAACTTGTGATGAGTTTGTGTGTGTAAAGGGAGCACAATGCTTCTGCATCCGCTGCACATCAAAAGACTCTCAGTCCCAACACAAGCAGGTCCTTGGCCAAGAAAATAACTTGTGATCCTCTGATCAGAAGAATTAGGCACCACTGATCTAGAAAGTTTGTTCCTGAAGTCACAAGAAGGTCTCAGAAGAGCCTTCCCTAAAGAAAGAAAAATATTATTTTGTCTTCTGAAAGAAGAAAATGTTACTGTGTATCTTCTAGCTGCAATTTACTCATCTGCTTTCTTCTTTCTTCTCTCCCTAATTTTAGATATGACATTGTTTTTCTTCCTCCATCCTTCCCTATTGTTGCCATGGAAAACCCATGCCTGACCTTCATCATCTCTTCCATTCTGGAGAGCGATGAGTTTTTGATCATTGACGTCATTCATGAAGTTGCCCACAGCTGGTTTGGGAACGCAGTCACCAACGCCACGTGGGAGGAGATGTGGCTGAGCGAGGGCCTGGCCACCTACGCACAGCGCCGGATCACCACCGAGACCTACGGTACAGCTGCAGAAACTTCTCCTTGTGCTCTTTCTTACCATAACTCAGAGCTGCCTGCTTAGAGTATTTGCCTTGGAAGCTCAGAAATCTGTAGGGAGCTGGTTTTCTATTAGGCTTTGTTTTATTTCTGGAACACACACACCCACACACAGCCCAAACTTTGTGTTGAACATCTTGCATACTTGGAGTTTGATGTTGTCTTGTCTTTAGTGGGCTCAATACCTGATATGGTACCAGGGGCTTTGAGTGAGATGTGTTAGCACTATGCTGTGGGGACTTGGAACTACTGTTGTGTACAAGGCAGGTACTTATATGTCAGAAGAAGCTGAGCAGAGGATGCTTCAGAGAAGGATGCAAGAAATCTTATCACAGTTACTTTGTGAAATAACTGTTCTCTGGACCAGTGTCCTTTTAATTCTGATTAATTAGTAGCTACCTGCTGCTAAAAAGAATGATGGCAGTAGCACTAAAAGAAATGTACAGATTTATGTAACTGTTTAAGTGCTGGAGGCTTCCTGCAGGATCGTAAGCTAAGCCCTGCCTTTGCTTGTGTCAGTGAATTTCACAAGTCAGTTTTATGGTGCTGTCTTTAGACTATACAAGTAGTAAATTATTCCTCTTGCTTTTAAGTTTAATTGGCTTGTTATTGAAGTGAATAATGGGAATGTGTGCTTTTCTAGTTTGTCCTGTTATGTTCTTAAAAGCCAGTTCCATGTGTCTTTTTCAAGCATCCATTGTAAACAGTCTTAGAAAAGTTCCTAGAAATCTTGGCAGCAAAAATGTTTAGAAAAAAGCATTTGGCTTTGTTTATGTATATTATTTTTGGACATGAACTGATGACAAGTTAGGCAGAGAAGTGCTCTGAGCATCTGTGGAGATGTTACAATGCATACTATGTATTTTCAAAACCTATTTTATGTTGGGTAGATCTCAGTGGGTAGTACTGTCCTAAGTCACATTATACATGGCAGTAATGTGACTAGATCAGCAGATATCAGCCTCTTCATCATGTTAGTCTGTTCCATCCAACATAGAACAAGATCCCTGCTGATTTTGGTGTGTCCTTTAGAACTGGTTGTTTCAAGAAGCATTTGCTGGGAAACTAAGAAACATCTTTCTCTGTGCAATTTTTTAGTAAGCTCTTTCTCCATTCTGTTTTGTTTCTAAGACAAAAGTCTGATCTAAATCTTGCAATTTCTGACATAATTTCTGGAGTATCTTCTTTGCAGGCATCACAGGCATCTTTGCAATGGTATTTAGAGAAGTTTGAATCCTCTAACTACCACCCCTCTTGGATCTTGCTTAATTCTCCTCTCTGTAGCACTAGTTATCCTAGTTCTTGCTTTCCCCTGAGAAGCACATCCACTTCTTTCTCTGCTCATAAAGGTTCTCCTGTTTTCCAAATAAGGATTTGGCTGTTGTTACATCGAGACTCTGCGGATGTATCTATGTAACAAACCCTATCTTCAGGTTAAAAACTTGAGAAAGAAGACTAAAATGTTAATAATTGTGGATGTTAAGTGTCTTCTGAACCTGAAAATCTATTTTCTGCAGCTTCTAGTATCTGCAAGGGCATAGAAAAAATCTCTTGACTTGGCAGTGTAGTACAGCTAGTTTGGTTTGAAAGCATGGAATGCTCTACATTGCAGTTAGGGAGAAGAGAAGGAGTAGCTTACCCAGTCACAACTGTAAGAAGTCCTAATGAGAGGAAGGTGAAATACTTAGGGGAAAAAACCGGTAGGATGATAAATAAAACTTAAAAAATACACACAGGATCTATAATACAATAACCAAATCAATTCTTTTCTCTTTCCACTCAAGAGGTGACATTTGCTTACTAATATCCTTGGCACTGAGTATGGAATTGTGTCTACTGTTCTATGAGTTTTTGTAGCACTTTATTGCTCCCTGAAAGTTACCTGCACAATACTTTTTTCAGTGCTACTCTCCTTATCTTGCAAGAACTGATGAGATGATTTCAAGGATGTAAACTTTAGCATAGTTTTCATGCTGTTTTGTTTTTCAGTGCAGCCTGATGCATGATCAGAGTGAGGAAATACACTGGGTTAGGCTCTGACTTCCATTACTAATTACATGGATGCTCTGCACTCAAGTTTCTCTGCCATTACATTACTGTGATTCTGTCTCACCATTCTGTCTTTTGCACCTGCAGCAGCTTTTATTTTGTCCCTGTGCCAGTCCTGCACAGATCAGGTTTTGCTGATCATTTTCCCAAAACTAACAATTTACTTTCTGGGGTAGGAGCTGCCTTCACATGTTTGGAGACTGCATTCCGCCTCGATGCTCTCCACAGACAGATGAAGCTCCTTGGAGAAGACAACCCGGTCAGCAAGCTTCAGGTTAAACTGGAGCCAGGTATTGCTTTTGGCAGAGGCTTCTCTACACAAAATTATATGCCTCTGTATATCCATCATGAAATATTGACAAAAAATGTCTAATATTTACATATTCTTTCTGGAAAAATACAACCAACCAACGAAAACCAAACCAAAAAAACACCATCAAACAAAAAACTTCCTGGTTTTTAAACCAGTCTAAAAAGAAGTAAGGAAGGTTTGCTTTCAACCTTTTTTCAGGGATGGATAACTCATCTTTACAGACATTGTTCTGTGTAAGAACAGACTTACTGAGTAGAAAGAATGTGAAAAACTGCCTTGAAGGCTATGTGGGTTTGAAATTCTGGATATGTAAAATAAAGTATTTTAAAATGGAAATATTTGGAAACATAATAAAATCCTCTGCTATTTGAAGTTTCTTTCTTTATGTGTTCATGTAAGAACTAAGTATGAATATATTTAGCATGCAGATAAACAGGTACTTGCTCTAAGTTGAGCCATGGAGAGGCTGTTTGGTTATTCCCTGAGCAAGATGCATGACTGCACTCCAGATTTACCCATCTCCTTCACTGTTAGTTCTTTAGCTCGGTGGTCACAGTTGGGTGGTGAAGCAGTCTTCTATCTAGATGATATTTAAAACAGCCTAAAATGCATGTGGACATGATATTGGAGTCAAATTAAATGGAAAACATGTGTTGGAAGCCTCAGAAAAGGAGCAAGTGGTGATTACCTTGTATTGATATCTTTGAAAATTTGTGGTATGGTAATTCCCAGAACCTGGCACTGAAAAAAGAAGGGATTTGTTTTCAAGTTCCAGATCTGTTTTCAGTGACCTGTAGTCTGAAGTGACTTATTCCATTGGGAATTACTACTTACTTTACAATGATTGATTTTTAAAAAAACATTATTTTTCAGGCTGTGTCTTTGGACTGCATCTGTTTAATTTACTACAGTAACTTAAATGTACTGACAATAAGCTTAGTTTTTTTTTAAGTCACTATGTTTCACCCTGCTGATTTCTAAGGGGCCTGTATAACTCAGAAGGGCTGGAAATCACTCTTCTCATTAGTTTCTTATCATGTTGTCTTCTGCTTTCAGGTGTAAATCCCAGTAATTTAATGAACCTCTTCACCTATGAGAAAGGCTACTGCTTTGTTTACTACTTGTCCCAGCTATGTGGCGACCCCAGACACTTTGACTCCTTCCTAAGAGTAAGTGTAAATATGTGTTTTCTTGAGATTTAGAGCTGATTTTTTGGTTTTGTTGTTTGGTTTTTTCCACAGATTCTTTCACCGTGGCTAATTGTTGAGGGTAAAGCTGAATACAAGTGTGTCAGAAATGGAGGAGTGTTTTAGGCCTGTCTGTCAACCTACATGAATCTTTCTACAAGATTTCTGAGATTCTGAGCTTATGATATGCTAGATACAGAGTAGTAATATATTTTTGTTATCTCTTGTTCTGTGCTCCAAGTAATTAGAAAGCTGTTCCAGGACAGATTGTCTGTGACTGGAAAGATGTGAGTTGATTCACTTCTAAGATGTGTGAACTTGGTTTTTTTAACCAGGATGACAAAGGGTATGGGTTACTATATTGGGGCGGGTCAGTGCCTGAAAGCACACTGGCAAAACCTATAGAAAATTGTCAGCTACTGCCTTGTTTTGGAAAAGGAAAATGAAATTATACTCACCTGTCGATGTATTTGCAGCTACTCATTTTTTTCTTGTTATGGTGCTTCTTTATAACTGGGTGAGGAGGTAGAATATTTTTTTTTAACCTTAAAATAATTGTTCCTACTCTTTTGTTTGTACTTTGTTGTTGTTATTGTTGTGGCATGCAGTGGTTCTACATCAAAAGGAAGCTGTCTTGCTCCTAATAGTAATTTAAACGTTTCACTATTTTAGGCCTACATTGAGAAGTATAAATTTACCAGCGTTGTGGCTCAGGATCTTCTGGATTCCTTCCTGAATTTTTTTCCAGAGCTGAAAGAGCAATGTGTTGAGAGCAAAGCAGGTAGGAAATGTATTAAGTTAACTGTAAACACGGTAGAAAACCTGGATGATAAATGTTGTGCTTGGCTTGGAGGATGCACAGCTAAATGCTAAGGCAAACAAAATAGTTCTGTAACAACCAGGTGTTCTTGACAGAATTTGTGGTTACTGCCTCTACACTGGGGAATGAGAACCTCTGAAATTGCTGATAATTTTGGCATTAATTAGCTGAATGTCCTTTGGTTAACTTTCTCATTAAGTTTCACCCTGCAGACAGAATGATCAGTGCTTATGAGATTTACACATGCCTAAATGCAGGAAAAAGGTGAACAAACACACTTTGAATTTTCATCCATTATAAAAATAGAAAACATGCTTTGAGAACTGTAAGTTCTGCAAGATCCTACCCATATAAAATCTCTCCCAGAATGTTTCTTTTTCCCTTATATCCCCTATTTATAGCTATTGGTGGATTTGTGGAAGGTCTGTGGCTTACCAGGTGCTTATTATCTCGCTTTCTTAAAGAAATGAGACTCATGTTATCCTGCCATATGTCCATCCCTGTGAGCAGCTATTGAGCCCATTGGTCAATTTAAACCAGACTAGCAGACTACAGCTCTTAAAGATACTGGGTGCCTGCAGGCTTTGTGGAGAGGAAACTGCCTGTGGAGAGGTGTAGATGAGATTTACTGTGGGAAAAGCTGCAGCATGAGCTCAGTAGTTCTGTGTTTTATTTGGCCCACAGGTAGGCTAATGAGTTAACCAGAGAATTTTCTAATTTTTGCCTAGCTAATATTCAAGGGAAGAAGAAGAAGATAGGAGTTTTTTTAGTGTAGATGGTGTGGAACAGGAAGTATTGCCAAGGGTTAGGAAAGTACAGAGGTGGTAAAAGGTCAAGAGAAAGAGCTCTGCTGGAAAGCAGGCTCTGCTGCTTGTGAAGAAACTTTTTTTTTGTTATTAGTTGCATAAATAAATATAAATTGCTTAGGTTTACTGGTAGATAGGAGGAGTTTAGTCAGCCCTCTCACCTCCTTTTTTTTTTTTATAAAGCAAATTTTCTCCATATTTGTCAGTCTTCCTCAAAATTCTCAGAGAAATGCAGGCACACAAATATCAGAGCATAATTTGAACATAGGTACTTGTCAGCCCAGCTGCCTTAATACTGCGTGTGTTTCTTGTACTTACTGTACAGCTGAGCTCTAGGAAATTCACGGCGAGGTTTGGAGAGGTGTTGCTGGCACTCTTCCAGGTGTTCCATAGGCTATCCTAATGAGGCTGCTAAGACTGTTGTGTCTCTATAACTATTGGTTGCTGTTGTTAGAACCTCTCTTAACTGTGCTAGAAGTGGTCCTGGACTTTGAGGCAGCCAAGCCACCTGCAGAGATCTCTGCTCCACATTTTTGGTGCTCCTCATTCCAGGACTGGAGTTTGAACGTTGGCTCAATGCTACAGGACCTCCGTTAGCTGAGCCGGATTTATCTCAGGGATCCAGTCTGACCAGACCAGTGGAGACACTCTTCAAACTCTGGACCACAGAGCCTCTGGACTCTGTTGCTGCTGCCAGCAGTGTTGACCTCACTAAATGGAGAACGTTCCAAACTGTGCTTTTCCTGGACAGATTGCTGGATGGATCACCACTGCCACATGGTGAGTATTCTTACCAGGATAGTAGAAAATTATCCCCGGAACAGTTGATTGAATTCTAAAGATCCCTGCCATTGGTTGGCATTATAATTCACATAAAGTCAGGTTGATGTCCCAGACCATGGCAGAGAAATTGAAATAGGTTGTCTTCAAAAGTCTTTCTCAGCCCAACGGATTCTGTGATTCTGTGATTTTATGAATTATTATTATCTGATGACACTCAGAATTGACAAAATAGGTCATAGTTCTTTCTCTGTGTATGTGCTCTCTTCAGAGGTGATAAAAAAGCTCTCGGAATGTTACTCCTCTCAGCTGGACTCCATGAATGCAGAAATCCGTATCCGCTGGTTGCAGATTGTAGTCCGAAATGACTATTATCCAGACCTTTACAAAGTCCGTCGCTTCTTGGAAAACCAGGTACTAACTGCTGGATTAAAATCACTGCACCTCTCAGTGCATGAGACATGTGCATGAGACATGCGACGTGAAAGACCTTGGAACTTCTGCTTCCTGGCCAAGTGTAGCCCAGGTGTGTTGCGAAGGGGCTGAGCATGGCTCACCTGCTAGCGGTGGGGAGGAATGGGCAGATGTAATTTCAAATGCCTACAGATAATCTCTGCTTTTCTAGCCTGACTCAATACCCTTGTCCCAGCTCTGCCCCGTGCATTTTATGTATTGTTTTGTAGCAGCCCTGGCTTTTCCAGACCACAAGTTTTTCACTACTAAATCATGTGATTATTTGAATATTTACACTTCAGGCAAGGCTAGGGCTCATTGAATTCTTTTCAGTAGTTGTTATTGTGCTGGAGCAAAAGGTTAATGCATGTATTCAGTGTGGCCTGTTTGATTTGGCCTTTAAAAAATAGTTCTGTTATTTGTGGAAGTAGCTCAGTCTCAGCAGATTATTTTTTTATTATCATTCATAAAAATCCTTGCATCAGATTTAGAATAGACTCATCTGTCTTATGAAGAAATGTATTACTTGTCTCCAGTCTGAAGTTGCTTGAGGCTGTTGGAATGTAGCTGTAGAAGAGCTGAACTTCTTGACTTTTACTGAAGTGTTTTTATCTTGTTTTCCTTTTTTGTAGATGTCTCGGATGTACACAATTCCACTTTACGAGGACCTTTGCACTGGCACCCTCAAGTCTTTTGCCTTAGAAATTTTTTACCAGACCCAAAACCAGCTGCACCCCAATTTACGGAAAACGATCCAACAGATTTTATCCCAGGGCTTGAATCCACTTCCTGCCATAGACACTACAGCAGTCACTACAGACACACCAGCAATGGTGCTTGAGGACAAAGTCTCAGAGGCCACAAATGGTGCCATTTCACTCAGGGATGTCAACGTGTCTGCTTAGATCACCAGTTCATGCCAGCCACAAAGCTTGAAAATGGGGACAGGAACAGAGGAAAGATACCAAGCGTTGCCTCCTTTCTCTCAGCCTTGCAGCTGCAGTGTGTTGTAACTGGATTTCTCTCCCAAAACACAATGCAAATGTGCCTTCAAGTATCCAGCGTGTGATACTGCCAGGTTTCAGAGATCTCCGCCAGCTGTGTGATGAATATTTTGATTCAGTTTTTACTGGGCAGGGACTCCTGGGCTGTTGCTTCTCCATGGAAAGTGGATAGTTCCCTTTCCTGAGGCTCTTCTGGATTTCTACGGATTTGTTGTTTGGTGGGGGGGTATTCTTTTTCCTCTAATTTTTTCTTTTTTTTTTGTCTGAGGCCACTGAGGCATGTCTTACTTGCTGTGTGTATGTTGCTGGGGAGTGTGTATGTGTCAAGCTGTCATTGTCCTAATATTTGGGCTAAAGTTCTGCAAAGGAGAGACTCAGGAATTGTTAGTGGCAGCAAACATGTTTTCATGTTATGCTCCTTCCTGTGACAGAGGTATTGTGATTTCAGAGGAAGGGGACTAATGCTTGAGAAACTAATTTTAAATAGCTCTTTTTCCTCCCTGCCCATAGGTGGCTAAATAATAATAATAATAATAATAATAATAATGCTTTTTATATATATTAAAAGATATATAAAAAAGAACAGGGAAACATTATGATGGATTTGAAATCCTTCTGTAGTTAACTCTACCCTCAGTTTTCCCTTTGCACTCGATGGGATGAGCAATAAAGAAATGTGTAGGCTTGAATCTTCAAAAAAGTTAAAATTAGATTCCCAAATGCCATCAATTCTGGTACTAGCTGGATGCCTAAATCTTTTTAACTGTTTTGACAAGTTTAGCTGCAACTTTTGCTAGTGTGTCAGGATGTGTGGCATATGCATAAGGTGCACTCTGTGTGTTTCCTGTTCTGTCCTTTTGGAGGAATTAACAAGACCTGTAATTTTTTAAAG
Source organism: Anthoscopus minutus (assembly GCA_013399455.1). Lineage (NCBI taxonomy): Eukaryota > Metazoa > Chordata > Aves > Passeriformes > Paridae > Anthoscopus > Anthoscopus minutus. Next base: position 205,645 of record VWYI01032109.1, read on the forward strand.
ATCCCTAGCATAGCATAGCCTGTAAGTCAGCCATGAAAATATCAATGCTACGATTTTACTGCCTTGAATGTTTTCCTGAATAACAGTTGCCCTGATAGTCTGAGAGAAGCACCATCTTTCTTGATGTGAAACTTTTAAGTCCCGCTTTACCCAAGTCTGTTTTCTGACTTTTGGTGGGAGTTAGGTGCCATTTCATTTCTCTGGCATGCTGTTTCTCTAGATCACTGGCCAGCCATGCAGGATGGGAAAGACACTGTCTTCCCTCTGTGCTGTTTGGTCTCAGGAAGCCGAGGGCAAAGTGTCCTGGGTTATTGCAGAATACAGGCAATGATTCTTAGACTCTGTGCCACAAACATTTTAACGTGTGAGTACCCATTGCTCTCTGTGAGCTCCCACAAGGCATCTCTGAGCTGATGCATCACCAGGACAGTATGAACAAAAGGCAAAACATTTGGAAAAGACTCAGCTGAGAGAGATGAGTGTGAGAGAAATTGTTTAATACTTCAGGGCAAATTTTAGCTCTGCTATGGGGATCTGCATAGAGAGGAAGAGAAGGAAATTTGGGAGGTTTTTTTTTCTTCACCAGAAGTATCTGTTTACACCCATGTGTGGATGGGGACTTAGGTGCTGTTACTGGATCTGCATTTTCTGGCTTTAAATGAATTTGGACTTCACCATAGCCTTAGCCTGGGCTGAACTGGGATAAAGCAATAATAAACTCAGGCCTCTGTAGTGCTTCATTAGTTTTAAAAATGGGCCATCAGCATTTTTGGGCTTCAGAACTCCAAGCTCTTCTCTTTGCTCCTTGAATGGGATTATCTTTTAAATTCTGTTTTGTTTTTCCAAAAAGGATGGAGAATGATGTTTTCTATACAAATCTCTTTCCTTTTCATTTATTGTTCTATTGAAAGAGATTTGTACAAGCTGACTTTACACTTCTGGAGTTGCTGCTGTTGGTGCTGTTTCCTGGACCCCACTGCCAGCAGTGGCAGCCTGGTCAAGACCAGGAACCACTAGCATTTTTTGGAATCACGAGCCTCTGTTTTAACACACTTTATTTAGTGGGAGAATGTTTGTGACCCTGATGGGAATTTTTCATTTACATGGATGCCTTATGATGACTGTCAAATTAAACTAAGCTTTGTGACAAGTTCAGCCTTTTGGGAAGTTTTTTGGCGTCCCTGCTCTAGCAGTGTGGAAGAGCTAACTTGGTACATTGTCTTTGTTTTGTCCTTTTCTGGGGGTGCAGCATAGAGGGAGTTTGGAAGCTCTTTCAAAGCTGCACAGGAAGGTGCTGGAGAGGTGGCAAAAGCAACCAATCGAAAATAAATATTATCTGTTGTTACTAGAACTGATTGAAATACATCAGCTCTGTTTTTGCATAGACACCCATCAGAGCAAGGAAATGCTGGCTGAACTGAACAGACTGTTTCCTGGTTAAAGAACACAAGATATAAGTTAGTGTTTCTGCTCTCATCTCTGTGAGATCCCATCAAATGGCTTTTTACCTAGGACTTGTTTTCTGAAACACAGAAGCAGAGCAAGTCTTTTTTGAAAGTATTCCATGCATCCTCCTCCAGGTACTTCTGTTTCTCTTGTGAGTGAGGAGTGCCTTTTTATTTTATAGAGACAAAAAATTGGCAACAAGTTTGTGGAGATAAGCTTTCCTTTTGTCGACAGAAAATAAATTAGTGCTTCAGGCTACTTGCTGTCTTGATTTGTATTGACAGGGAAATTAGACTGTGATTAAATAGAAACTATTTGCCTTATCTTTGGTACATTCATTTCTGATCTGTTTAAGTCAGATTAGACATCAAATTGGTTTTTTTCAAACAGATGCCAAGAGATTGGGTTATTTTTTTTATTTTGAAAATGAAAACTATTACTTTATTTCATTGCAACTTTGAGCAGGGCAACAGAGGATCTAGAAACATCACTTGTGGGAAAGCTCTGAAGAGCCAGTTTAGTAAAATGGATATTTCTGACTTAATTTTTTAGCATTTCATAGCCACATTGGTTGATATATTCAATATAATTCTTGTTAGCTACAGTATACTCTGTTGAGCTTGTATCAGTAATTTTGGTATCATGTTACATTGCAACATTTTAACCACAAACTCCATCAACCAAGAATAATTTTATCAAGTGTCCCAAACATTCTGCTTCAACCAAAACAGTCTCATGTTCTTGCACTGCAGTGACCTTGGCCATTGCCTTTTTCAGATAACACAGGACCTTCTGTACATGTAAGCTCACGTGCTACACAATTCACTTAGGTCAAGTACACTTCTTCAGTCTGCTCTCCTTGTTTTTCCAAAGATAGAACAACACAGTACAGTCAACACACTAAACTCACAGCACACTTCTTTTCACACTTTTTACTATAGATTGATAAAAGCTGAAAGCCACTTTGACTACAGGATCAGACTTGGTGTATAAGAGAAACCACACTAGAAATCAATGTGAAATTTATTGAGCCACTGTCCTCTGAGGCACAGAATTATTGTCAGCTGTGAGGACACAGTTTGATACTGATTTTATTGAAGCCCCAAGTAAATTGGTTTAGCTGTTGATTACATGCATTCCTGAAATGCATACCTAATGTCTAGTTTGGATTTGTCTACTTTTATCTTCCAGCTCAGGAACCTACTGCTTTGTGAAAATTAAACTACTTACTCACATATTAGCTACTTACCTCTTTCTCATGTAAGTACTTTTTAATTCTTAAAGAAAACAGATTGACCGGTCTATTCCTGCAAGCTGTCTTCCACAACTTCATGTACTGATTTTGTTTGGGTGGAGCATGATGTTTCAACATCCTTTTAAAGTGGAAATTGCACATTGTTTCTCAAAAATTACCTCAATTGTTGCTGTATATTCCACAACAACTTCAAAATATTTTTTATTGATAATGTCAATTCATCCTGTTTTTTCCATTAATAACAATAGTAATTTGAGCACCTGTTTGCATATGTCTTACCTGGACATGAGAACCTTTTAAAGATAAAGGAGGGTAGAGAAAAGCTATTCCATATTCTGGAGATGACTTTTCACTCTATATGGAGGGATACTAGCTAGTTGCAGTAAATGGTTGAGCACGTGTGAAAACTTCCCTTCAGTCATCTTCCTGAATATACCTTCTGCACTGGAAAATCCAAGTCTTAGACCTCTGATTTCATGTCCAGAGAATTATGATTATGTTGAACATAATATGCTCTGTGTCCAACAAGGAAGGTGTTCTAATATACTAGAGTTAAGTATTTCTCTATAAATGGGATGGCATTAGTGGGGTTTGCCGAGCATTAGACCCTTTTCCAAAATCATATTTACTGAGATGCAGCATCTTGTGTGCTGTGGTAGCCAGGCTGGAAATTTGGAGCTGTGCTCTACCTCTCTGTGTGCCTGAGATAATGAGAGGTCTATAACCCCAAATACCCACTGCAAAATCTTTCTTAAGCAAAAAGACACTCGGTGCTGTTCCTTTGATACAGCTCTGATCACTGTCAGTTGAGTATTGCTTGTGTCTTCCTAATCCTGTTGCCAACATTCAGAGAATTGGAAGAGCTCCCTTGTGAACAGCTTTCATGTGTCAGAATTTGCAGAAACAAACACACACATTGGGCCCAGCAACTGCTCTTTGATTACTTTTAATCCTCTCCCTATCCTTGAACCACTGGGAGTTGGAGACAAAAGTAAACATGGGATTGAAGAAACCCCAAAACTGGCAAACAACCATGAAAATATAAAACACTATTTTAAAGGATCATCTTCATTCACATGGAAATGGGTTGGTTATTTATCTGGACACAAATCCCTTTTAAATTTCTATAGCAACAGGACTCAACCTCTCTTTCCTCCTTTTCAAGGAGAAAGGAATCACCTATATTAAAGTGGACTGAGAAACAGATTGACAACAAGGCAAGTATAATTTTGTCTTAAAACATTATCTTCAAGACATTCTGTCTAAATAGACCTGTGTTTTGTCTTCAGGAACAGTTTAATCCAGCAGGATTCCAAGAGGGAAGTTCTCTGCTGCTTTCATTCCAAAGAGTTTTGGGTTAACAGAAAAAAAATCATCAATTGCATACTTTATTTTTGCCCCTTTCCAACCTTTTGGAGGGGCTGGGAAATCATGTCAGGTATCTGAGAGACCAAGATAATATCCATCTCTTTCCTTCTTCTAAAAGCTTAATAAATAAATAGTTAGGTATTTAACTAATTAACTGTTGCAGGCTGGACCTCCTTATGTACAGTCAGAGCTCAACATTTATCCTGCTTTCTAGAATCAGGCCTCTAATGGAATTTATGCAGTTGTGTGATCGCTGTTTCCTAAAGAATGCAAGGGTGAAATCACACAGATCAGAGCCTCACTGTTCCTGACACAGAGGCCTTTTTTTCCCCTTTCCCTCCCCCAACAGAGCTCTCCTGTGTCGCTCACTCGCAGCTGCGCAGCTGCAGCTCCCTCGCATGAGCCGTGGACAAGAGGGTTATTCTTACTGCCAGCAATGTTTCCTCTGCTCCTGAAAGGGTCAAAACTCCCATGTGAAAAAGTCTTGTTTGTTGATTAAATTTGCAGTATGCAGGGGAGAAGCCTTGTGTCTGTAGAACGGGCATGACCAATGGGCAGAAAATCTATTTCAAATGTGGACAGCTGCTGCAGTTACCTGAGAGCATTTCCATCTGCTAAGGTTGGCTTGAGAGGAGGATTTCTGCATTCATGTCTGATAAAAACCAGTCAGGCCCGTGTTTTCTGTGGCTATCTCTCATTCAGATGACCTCTCTACCCAAGGACCAGGTGACCTTAGACTCAAGCACATCACCACAGGCTTGTGAAAACCAGATTTTTGGGTAAACACCATCTCCTTCCACAGTGGCTCAGCAGCTTCTTTATTGACCACACCTGAGCTCCTTGAGAAACACTGGTATGTAAGGCTCAAATATGAAAAAGACAACAGCCTCCTTCAGTCTGCCCTGAAACCCAAAACCTCGGTGTCCTGAACGATTGGCCTCGTGGAGCCCTAATTTCTGCATTTCTGCTCTTTGGTCCTGAGCTTGGCAGTATTTTTAATGCACTTTTTCTATTCCACTGGTCAGTGGTAGCTATCAGAATACGGGAATTAACATATCTCCTTTGTCGGTTCAGCCCGTGGATGACCATATGGTGATAAACTATCCGCAAATGTAATCTTTGCCGTTATAATAGGAAAGCGCTCGATGAGGGCCAGCAATTTCTCCAAGTTTCTCTGTCACAATCTTCATGCAAACACTTTGCTTTCATTTTCCTCCTCCCGTAGAAGCCCGTGACCCTCAGGTGACAACGGCGCATGCCCCACACGGGCAGTTTCCCATTCCTCCAAGCTATTCCCGGCCAGGGAATCTCGCGGATCCCGGGGACCCCTCTGCTCCCCTCAGCCGGGGTGGGGCGGGGCCAATGCGTGGTGTGCGGGCACATAGCTCCCGCTGATTGGTCAGCAGCGCCGTCCGTCATGCGCGGGCTGGGCGTGGCTGCGCGTGCCGGCGTTGCCGGGTAACGGCCGCCCCGGGCAATGGCGGCGGGGCCGCCCCGCGGTGAGGAGGGGACGGGAGCAGGGACGACACCTCTTATGGGGACGGGGGACTGGTGGGCAGGAGGAGGCGTGTGCGGAGGGGTCTTGTTCGGGCTGGGTGTGAGGAAAAGAGTGGAGGGGGAAGCTTTGTGTGGAGGATATGCGCAGAGCGGGCGGAAGGGACCTAAGTGGATGTAGGTCTCCTCAGAGGCCCCCCTTCTCTTCCAGTGGAGCGCTGTAGGGTAGCATCAGGTGCTGGAAGAAGCCAGCAATGTGGTGGTTCCAGGTGCTCCGTGTTAGAGTGAGAGGCTGTCCACATCCTTAAATAAATCCGCCATGCCTGTTTATTTCACTGTTGCAGTTCCCCGGTAACACTCGCTTCTGTTGCAGGTTGGTGCCTGGCGTAGGAATAGCCGGCAAAGCTGCTTAGGAGTGTGTTGAAAATGCTGGGAGAGAAAAAGCAGTTAATGGTGGCAAGAGACCTTTACACAGACCCTGCGTTTCCGGCCAGTGATACCTCTATATTTTTTGATTATTGTACCCCGCTCGCCCAATTCAAAGGCGAGATATCGTGGTTGAGACCCAAGGTGAGTTTTAAGGTATAAAAGGCTGATTTTAGCAGAACTGGCCTTTCAGGCAGTAAATGCAAGTTAGCATTGAATGACTGCTTCTGGGTGGCTTTTTTTTAGAAATACAGAAGTGATAAAACCAATGTATGTTAGCATTAACAATACATGAGTTACAGTTTTAAGTCTAGGTGCTTATTTGTAGGCTTGATTTAAATCCTCTTGTAAGCTTTTAAATTTCATGACAGTAGTAGAAATTCAGATATTTTATTATAACTATGTTTCATTATGCAAATTACGTGCATACCGTGTTGGAATGCGGCATTATGTCATTCCTAAATTTTTTGATATATTGCATAGCTGTCTTGAAAATAAGTAATTGGATTTTATAATTTTTCAGAAGCCTATTGCTTTTTTTTTTTTTGTGGTTGATTTCTTTGATAACAAGAAAGAAAACTTTTAAAGTTTATAACTTGTCATATGACTCATACTGCTTTTAAGCTTATAGCTGGGTTGTGGAGCAAGCTGTATTAGAGCTAAAAGCTTTAGAATGCATCTCTCCAGTACACCCATTTAAAGTGGAGTATTTATGATACTACCTTTGTGTAGAGGCAAAAAAAGGCTATGAAAATGTAATGGAGGAAAAAAGTATGTTGTCTTAAGTTCTATTTTCTCCCCTGTGTCTGGGGCTGTCTGTAGAACAGTGACAGAGCTGTTGGTTATTAGGTGTAATTGGCGAACAAATGATTTCATGGAGTGGAGTGTGCAGCTTCCTGCTTTTGTACTTTATTCCTTGATTGCTGCTGAGGGCTGATGAGTTAATTTCCATCTCTTGCAGTGTTTGTATATAAGGAGAACCATTTCACCAACTCACTTTCAGATCAGATTAAGTGTTTAGGACTTTGCATCTGGAATTCCCTCTTGTCCTACCAACTAATCTATTTTTCTGTGCCCTAGAAAAGGTTTTTCTTGTTCTAATTTTGAGGTTTTTGTCACTTGGGATGTGCCATTTAAAGTGGGTAGCATCAGCCCTGTCACAGTTGATCATAGTTCTAGCAAGGAGCTGATGAATTATGTCGTCTTTCACTTATTAACTGCTTTTGCTAAGGTTGCACCTGATACTGACATTTGTGTACTGAAATTCATGTGGAACTAGATTAACATTCATAAACTACCTACAAAATACCCCCCACAAGCCATTTATTTGTTGCTCCTTTCTTAAGCTGTGTATGAAAAGGAAATTTTCTAGAAGTAAAAATTCCCTTATTTTATGAGAGATCTCTGGAGCCCTCTCAGTCCCTGAAACATAGACTTTCTTGGAATGTCATGCAGGATTTGGCTTTAACTTCTCCTCTTTAATTTTAGGACATTTGTTCTTCTCCTCGGTTGTTTTCAAACAATCTGCAGGATGTGCAAGTAAAACAAGGAATTTTGGGAGACTGTTGGTTCCTGTGTGCCTGTGTAGCTTTGCAGAAGAGCAAATACTTACTGAACAAGGTATGGAGTAGTTTCATGTTAGAGAAGCTTTCTTCATCTAATTGACAATTTTGTTTTGTTCTGGAGTCCCAAGCTGCCATATGAGAATTGCCTTCATTATGCTCAGTTTCACTGGTTTTGCTATCATATTTTTTTCTGTGTTTGCTACAAATGCTTGGTATTCAGTACATTTGAAACTGGTTTTTTTTTGCAAAAGATAAAATTCATTAATTTATCGTTTGCCTTGATTTTGGCTTTTGCCCTCCAGGTAATCCCTCCAGGTCAGCCCAGCTGGACAGATGAGTCCTACCAAGGCTGCTTCACGTGCCGGGTCTGGCAGTTTGGCCACTGGGTAGAAGTGACCATTGATGATCGCCTGCCTTGCCTTGGGGGCAAACTCTGCTTTTCCCAATGTCAGACAGAGGATTTATTTTGGCTTCCACTACTTGAAAAAGCTTATGCAAAGTATGTGAACACTGCCGTTGATGAAAATGGAACTACAATACTTGTGTATTTCTTCTGCTTACTTATTTTACCCCACTGCTTTGTGCATGGATCTGAGTGTTGTGGCTGCTGGCAGTCCAATTCTGGCTTATGCAGAAGTTGCTCTTTAAGCTGTAGGTCTGTAAGGTGTGCTTCCAGTTCTGTATGAAGTAAGATAGTCTTAAGGAGATAATTCTGTTGTAAAGTAAGCTGCAATGAATTTTCAGGATTCAATGATGTTTGTTAAGTCTCTCTCTATTTGTTATGTCATTTGTTAAAGGAAGATGTCGTACTAGGGAAGATGAGAGCTCAGAGAAAAGCAGAAAGCATGTAGATATTTTCATAGAAAGCAACATCATTATGTAAATTTGTGCTAGCTGAGACTCTGGTTGTGTGAGTTTCAGTGCTCTTTTGTATAATTTGTTAGTGTACTGTTTTAGAAAGAAAATGGCTTATGGCACATCAACGGAAAAGCTGTCCAGATGGACAGAGCAATTTGGAGACAAAATGCACTGGTAAGATAGACATCTAATGTCTCAAAGAATCTGAGCAGAAGATTTTGTGGTTGCCAGCAGAGGGCAGAGACAGACTTCAATTATGAAGTAACTTAGCTGTAGTACAGTGAACAGAAGCTGTGAAGCACCAATGTCATGTTAAAGTTCTCTGTAGGTTGTAATGTATATTTTTTTCTGCAGAAATCCTCCTGTTCAATCTTATAATTCTATTCTTTTCTTGACTTCTTTTGCTCTATTTTGCATCTGCTACATCAGATAGGGCAGTCTCTTGGTTTGCTTAGGTTATTGAGGGAAGTGCTGCTGTGGTTATTTGTGCAGAGAATAAAGAATAATTGAAGAGGAAGAATACAGTTAGTATATCATAAAAGATAATGTAAAGCATGGATAATAAGGTACAAATTACTAGTACTAGACAACAGCAGGTTTTAAAATAGAATAAAGAGAATGTAAAAAACTTCCCATCAAGCAGTGGAATATCCAATGGCTTATATATTCTTTAGATGTAGTGTTCTATATAAATAAGATAGCATGTGCTTTCTCTTGCCTGCTTTGGGTTATGAGGTAGTGCACAGTCATGATCGTGATAATAGAGTAGGGTAGCAAGTGTGTAGGAACCATGTTTCTTTTGTTCTGCTGTGTGTACAAACTTTCTTCATGGTTTTTAATTTTTTTCTTTATAGAGTGCATGGATCTTATGAGCAGTTGTGGGCAGGACAGGTGGCAGATGCTTTGGTTGATCTGACTGGAGGAATTGCTGAAAGATGGACCCTGAAAGGCCCTGGAAAAAATGTGGAGAAAGAGAAGACTGGCATGGTTTTGGAGAAAGAAGTGTTTAGAAGATTAATGAATCTGAAGGAACGGTGTGTTATAAGCTGTTCAGTCCTCAACTCCAGACAAGGTGATAGTAAATGTCTCTCTTAACAGGTGTCAAAGCACAAGGCAGCCAGAAAATACAAGTGTTGATTCTAGTATATACCAGTTTCATGGTACAATTTGAAATATGTGGCTAAATGAAGATTTCAGGCTGTTACTGAGTTCAGGATGGAGGTTGTTTTTGAGGAGTGCTTTTTATATTAGAAGCTAATATGGTCAGTTTGTAAACACAAATGCAACTCCTTCCACAACCCCAAAAATGCACTCCCTTGAAAAAGCTCCTCGAAAACAACCTTGAAAACCTCAACGAATTTCAGCACAGTGAATTTGTAGGGATTTGAGATCAAAGAAGTGAGTTAATACACTTTACAATGTTACTTTATTCCTCTGTTTTGGGTTTCTTTATGCTGTTGTAATACAGATTTTAAATCAATTTCATTTTATCTCAAAGTTGCCTTCTTTCACTAATGTTTTTGTAAAATATGGAACGGATTATTTTGTTTATTTTCAAATGGATTTTTTTTTCCAATTCAGGTGCAAGTGAACTAGGAGAATTTCATGCCTTTATTGTGATAGACACACTGAATCTCTCTGAAGTGTCAGGCAAGGAAATCTTCCTATTACGCATACGAAATCCTTGGGGGAGGCGGTGCTGGCAAGGGCCTTGGTGTGAGGGGTGAGCAGTTTTATATTAATTTGGAAAACCATTCGTGTAAGTTCTGAAGGACAAAGCTTATCTATGTATTGCATAAGCAAACACTGTTAATAATCTGTAGTAGAAGAGAGGCTTCAGTGTGTGTGCAATCCTTTAGAGAGCAGGGAGTTCACATAGCTCATTGTTTCTGAGGCTAGTAAATTCGATCTAGTTCTCTCAATCTCAATTTTTTAAATAACTTTTTTGTTTACCAAATCATCACATCTTTTTATAGAGACAAACTCAAGGGGTTCGCTAATTTTCTGTTTCTGATTTTTGTGCTTTTTTGTTGTTCTACCATTGATCTAAGTATCTATGATCCTGTTTGTTTCTTGCAGTCACTCAACTTTACCTGATTCTCCTCATTTGATCCTGGCTCAGCTGCAGAAAACAAGCAAAGGAGTAATGATAAAACTATAGCAAAAGGAAGGATGGTTATGCTTGTTGCTTGTGTGCTCTCATTTCTGTAGATTGATATACATAGGTGAAGCTGGAGCTGAGTCCATATAAAGTAGAAATAAAGAAGAGAACTATTTTAAAGGGCATGCAGAAATATGTGTAGCAGCTCAAGTAGCAAAGTAACAAGAATGAAAGGGCAGACCCTACTTGCTTATTTTGGAAAATGTTAGCATGTTTTGACTGTACAAAAGAACATGCAATTCTTGACCTAAGCAACAAGCATTCAGCATTAAAATATGTTAACAATATGGTGAAGTTAATGAACATTTTTGTAGAAATGTTTTTCTTCCTTGAGTTTGAAAGAGAATTTAATGCATTTATTGAGACTTCAGCTGATGCTTTCTTCTTTTGACAGTATTTTGGTTGTACACTTGGTCTCTTTTAGTTTCTTTGTCAAAGAGTAAGTTGCCATGTAGTTGCAAGTGGATATGATTTCATTGTGTGGCCTTAGAGCCCTGTTCTATTTAAGTGCAGAACTGTTCTTTTTTTGCTAGTGAAACAATGGAAAATGTTGAAACTACTTTTAATGAACCCTAAATGAGGAGGTGTTTAAGTTCTTGGTTTATCAAACTTGGCAAGCGATTCATGGGAGTAGGCAGTTGCTTAATACAAATAGCAGTTTTTAAGGTAAAGCATTAGAATTCTTTCAGAACAATCACAGTGCAGCTTGTTTTACTTTTTTGCATCTATTTTTAACAACAATTAAAAATATTTATTTTATTCTCAGACTTCTTACTGTAGTGACTGTTGTAACAAAGTACCTATTTCACCCAGAGGACTATTCTGCATCCAGTCTGGTATTAGGCTGCTTCTAAGTTTTCTTTGATAAATTGTGACTTGTATTTCCTATGATCCCTCTCACTGACCAACAATGTGCAGAGAAATTTTCAATGCAATTATTTCACCATAAAATGAAGAAATCTCTTCTTGCTAACCTACTCCATGAGATATTTGGTAGAATATTGTTCTGGAACTCCGCTGGGCAAAGAGCTGAATGTTAACTTCTGTCTTCTGTGCAGTGGTCAAGGATGGAACCAGTTAGATCCAGTAGTTTCTTCAGAACTCCTCTCACAGATCCAAGAGGGAGAATTCTGGGTTGATGAAGAGGAATTTTTCAGGGAATTTGATGAGATTACCATGGGCTTTCCAGTCAATGAGGAAGGACAACTTCAGAGCCTCTATACAGGTGTGATATGAGAGGATATCTTCCTCATGCAAATAACATTATGTCAAGGGGAGGAGTTGATTTGAGTTCCAAATGGATGCAGTTAGACCATAATTTCTATTTCTCAGTTTTCTCCTCTCCTATAGATCCATAGGCCTTTTCTGTCTCTACTGAAAAACAGAAGGACAAGAGGAAAGAAAAGATCTTTACAGAAACCATTGATATTTCTATGAAATGTAGTTACTTGCTAGCTGGTTGAGAGATTAGTGTCCTCTGTCTAGAAGGCTGTTATTCTGGACAGCCTTGTGATGTTTTGTTTTTAATGGTAGATACACTTGAGATTTCTAGTAACAATTTCTTGTAAAAATAATGTAATCAGTCTGTCATTACCAACTATAGCATTGATTCTCATGCCTCTTAAAATCTGGGTCATGAATTTCTGCTGTAGGGAAATGTCAGGCTATGACAGTATGTTTTCTTGGCCTGGGGAATCTCTGGGGAATACCTGTAGTGTAAAATTAAGCAGCTTCTCATGTCTGAAATCCACACCATGGTTTTCTTATTTTGCTAGAGAAAGTGCTGTATCACTCACAGAATCTCTTTGGATCCTGGGTGAGAGGCCAGTCTGCAGGTGGCTGCCGCAACAACAGCAGCTTCCCTACCAACCCCAAGTTCTGGCTGAGGGTCTGTGAATCAAGTGAGGTGTGCATTGCTCTGCTGCAGAAACACAGGAAATACAGCACTGACTGGGCTGGAAGGATTCAAAATCCAACTTGCTTAGCAGAGGAAAACCCATCTTCCACTGAAGGCATACAGAGAAAGAATTACCAAGCTGTGGGATTGCATGTGTGGAAGGTAATACAAAAGTGACATTTTTCTCTTTGCAAACAGAAGTTTAAAAGCATTACTGAAACATTTGAGTAAAATCATTCATTTCCCATGCTAGTGATAAGATTCTACTGGTCACAAATTTTCTGTCTCTGGTTTATGCTGGTATGGTTCTGTTCATCTCACAGTTACTGTCTGTACAAACTTACTGAACTAATACTTTCTTATCACTGTGCACTTGGGACTGTTCCAAACTAGTCCATGACATTTCAGGCTGATGACTTGAAGCCATTCCTAAATTTACTCCTCCTGGATATTAACTCTTCCTACTTCTCTTTGATGTTTAGGTCATCTGCTGATAATCTTGTCATTGTTCCATTTGCAAATGTATGCATGTTTAAAAATGTTTTAAACAATAATTGATAATTTTTAGTTTTATTAAAAGCTGCTCATTTTTTCCTAAACCACCACACATCATTATGCATCTGTTCTAGGTGGAGAAGAAACGATTTAACCTTCCAAAGACCCTCTCTGCTCCTCCAGTTGTAGGTACCATCTGCCATTCCTACGATAGAGAAGTCCATGTGTGCTGTGACCTTCCACCTGGTTTTTATCTTGTTGTTCCCAGCACTTTTCTGAAAGATGCAGTGGGAAATTTCTTGCTTCGTGTATTTTCAACGGGAAGGATCTCTCTCAGGTAGATTTAAAACAAAACAGAACATTTCTTAAAATTGTTGATGTAAATACAAGTATAGCACTAAGTGGGAATCTTCAAAATATTTTGAAGAGTTGTGCAGAGGGTTGTGTTAACAGCATTGTATTGTCTTTGAATTCATGCAAGTTCCCGAGCTCCTTGTTTTTGTCATGAAGCTGCTATTATCTTCTGTTAAAATACTAACCAGAATGAGTAGCATCTTGACTCTATAAACTGCAGCTTAGTGCTATATGCAGAGGCAAAATGTAGTGTTGTCAGCTGTTTAAAAGCTGGTCAGATTTGTTTATATTCTGGTAGTACATGTTTTATACATTTTGGTTTATTTTCTCTCTTATGCTTGATAGTGAACTAAAGCCACCACCCACGGATGCTGCCCTCTGTGAAGAACTCCCAGCTGGTGATTGGGAGACAGTGCAGCTGCATGGATGCTGGAAGAATGGGCTGAATGCTGGAGGTAGCAGGAACTTTCCCTCCTTCCATACCAATCCCTGCTTTCCCCTCTCCGTTCCTGCAGGACCAGGGAAAAGCAGTGTGAAAGTCACCCTCCGTCAGCACTGCCTGGATGGCAAGTGTTGTCCAATAGGTTTCCATATTTTCCAGGTAAGGCTTCTGGTCAATTTGATTGCTTGATTGCCAAGGGTGAAAGCCTGTCAGCACAGGGCTCCTTGCAGGTTGCAAGGGACTTTCTGCTTCTGGGAGAAGTACAGACTGGCTCTGGGAAGTAATGCCCATGAAAGATATGGAATAACTTAGGTAGTTACACAGCATAGTAACCAGGTAATTGGTCCCATTTACTCACAAGGTTCTAAATTAGTGTTAGCAATGATGAAGTCTTTTGAGGATTTACAAAGTTCTCAGTGCCCTAGTAATTGAGGACCAGACCTTTTGGTAATTCATCATGAAAACTTATTTTCTTTGTGTTTAATAATTAAATGTCCATAGGCAAATGATATTGGATCAAAAGGACTGTGATATCTTGAGCAGGTGATCAGAAACAAAACAAGATTTGATTTTATATGGATAGATACAGATTCTATATGTGTGTGTCAGTGTCCAACTGCATAAATGTCACCTGAGAAGCTGCTGCTAAAGTAATGAATTCACGGAGAATGATAGCTTTATTTTTAGAAAACATTCTTCAAAAACAGGTGTTGCTTAAGTGAAAGGTCTGGAGTTGGGCACCAGAAGTAATCATAAAACTTCAAGTATACAATATGTGAAGAAAGATTAGCATTTTTTATGCCTATAGGAGGCTGAGATGAAGTCTAATATGGCATTTTAGTACAGGAAAGACTGCTATATGTAGGAAGGACGCAGCAGATTCCCGAGGTGGAAAACAAGTGCTTTAGGCTGCAGCAGGGAAGAATAAGGTTAGACAATGGAGAAAGCTCTAGAGATATGTGAGTAGTGGGTTCTATTGTCTACAAACAGGCTAGAAATGATTCATCTGTTCTTAGTACTGCCATCTGGGTTTTCTGGAAGTTTTTCCATTCCTCTTCTCTCTAGCTCTGCACAGCAGAGCGGGTATTTGGAATGGAGATGGACCATATCACACTGTGGTGTCTATGAATGAAACACTGTGAAACATGAAACAGATGGAAAGGTAGGCATGTTTGCATTCTTTTTTGCAGGTGCCTAACAGCAGCTGGAAACCACAAACTACTTCTTTTGTACACTTGGAACCACTGGTGAGCTGTGTTCCTCACTGCTACTCCCAGGAAGTCAGCCGACTTTGCAGGCTTCCTGCAGGAAGTTATGTCATTATACCTTCTACATACTTGCCCAATACAGAAAGCAGTTTTACAGTGGTCATAGCAACCAAAATAGACAGGTAATATTATGTTGACTTTTGTTTGCACTTCTAGTCTTTTTACTGCATATATTACAGGATGTTCTCTTGATGGAAACTTTTTGTGAAGTCTTTGTGTTTGCATGTACTGCTTACCACTTTTATTATGCTGGACAAATGACTAAAAAAGGCAGTCTTTGTTAAATCTTGCATCAGTTGCTGAATATCAGATGTCTATTGCTGGAGGAGATGATATTAAAGTAATTAATTACCAGCTGTATCATCGATGTTAGGATTTATGTTGAAAGCTAACAATGCCTTTTAAAAATCAGGGTTGTTTTTGAGAAAATGCAGTGAGTAGCCTGCTTTATTCAATGTAGTTCCTAACTGATGCAAATAACGATGGCTCTGAATCAGAATTGTGAATTCTATAAGACTGCAATAAGACTCAATAGAATTGCAGAAAGATTTTCTAAGGGAAAAGATATGAAATGAAGCTTGATATAACTTCTCTTTTTGAAGTGGTATAAATACTTGATATTTGCAAGATTCCCAATGCTTTGTGCAGAACTAAGTGTGGTTTGGATTTTCAACAGGAAGCGCATTCACAGCCAGGAGACACTTGGACAAGTATTACAGGAGGTAAGTGATATATTTTGATGGATATATTTTGATGTACTCATTCTGGGTGTCACTGTAGATCTGCTTGTTTTAACTATGTGTTGTATCCTTCCTCCATCTGATTGGTTTTGATATTTGGTATCCTCTGTATTGCAATTTTAAAATTCTAATGACTTTTCAGGGTTGTAAATGCTTAAGAAAGCACAGCAAAATGAGAAGATTAGGTTTTTATTTGTTTCCTTACAGCCAGCCCAAGCAGCATCCCACCATTATAATCCCTCCTGGAGTAAAAGTTTTGATGAAGTTAATGACTCTATTTCAGATTTTGGTTTTGTTTTGCTTGATTAAATGGGCATGTAATATAAAAGGGTTGGATGTGAATACTGAGTAACTAATACTTCTGGTGTTTTTACTGGGTGCAGAGGATAACTTTGGTTAAAATTTGTTTAATTAAAAAATAAAGTATTATTTTAACAGTATTTTGAAGATACATTATTTT
>VWYI01032113.1:0-30951 GCA_013399455.1 Anthoscopus minutus
TTGCAGTTTGCTAATTTAACTGCAACAAGATACAAACCCACTCATTTCAATGTAGAAGAAAACTTAAAATTAGTTTTTAATGGTAATCCACACCAGCTTGCTTTCCTTCAATGACTTTTCCAATAGAGTGTGGTTGCTTTCACTGTTTTGTTACTTGTACTTTTTTGCTTTTATAACCCTTTTATGTGGTGTGTTTGTATTTGCCTTGGAATTGGGTGTCTTTTTTGTTTTCTCTTATCTGTTCCGTGAAGTATTGCCTCTATTTGTTCTGTGCTGCACAATGTATTTTTTTCAGCTTGCGTACTCCCTCTTCTTTCTAGACACCCTTTATCATATTAAAAAATAAAAGACAAAAAGACCTGTATATTATGGTATAACTTCTGTGATATGGCCAAAGTCACTCCATGGCAAGGACTATAACTAAATCTACTCTCTCTAGCCCAATAAATCTCTCTAATATACACAAAACCCCAGCTGCAACAGAGCCTCTAGGCTCAAGTCAAAGCAAGACTTCTTGCCAAAGTGTAAGTAAACTTCACAAAATCACTCATCATAGGGTTTAAAGTAGGAGTTTGTCCATATCTTGTAGACCTCGAAAAATACTGCTTCCACTGTTGTGGAAAATGTTACTAGTTGTTTACTGCTTTTTTTTTGGGGGGGGGGAAAGGCAAAAAGGCAAGTAAATGCTATCATCAAATGCATTCTTTCTTTCTTGTTTGTTGAAAGAGTATTATATAAATCTGATATATGAGAGGAAATCAGAGAAGGTATACAGTGCCTTATTCTATAAAAGCAGTAATTTTTAAACAAGATTATTTGTATTCTCATTTATTAAACAGGTGCAAGCATAGACTTGTTACTTAACTGGAAAATGAAATCAAAATATCAAGCACAAATCTAATAAAAAACATACATTTAATTAAATTGCAAGTCTTCGGGGAAAGAGGGGTTTTGTTTGTGTTTGAAACTGTTCTTAGCTCACCTGGATCAGGACCAGAAGTCCTTCTTTGCCAATGCAATACCTCCCATGATGAACTTGGTCATAAATAAAGTATTTGTATGTGCAAGTCTCTTAAATGTGTGGTACAGAGAAGAATAGAGGGCAGTGATAGATACTTTCCTGTGTCTTAGAACAACCCAATATCTCATTCAGAGTACCCAGTTTATCATTTAACTCCCTTTAACATCTGCCTTGAGTGCAATTGGAAATGTGGACAGGTTTACAGGTATGTAAGTGAGGATATAAACATGTACAATATTATGAATGTCAAAAATAGATATATTTTATTGGAGCAGTGCTTCATTGCTGTGACAAACTCAGAATCAAGCAGGGCTTACCATGCCCCTTTTTAGCAAAACACGCTTTGGTTTCGATGCAGTGGGCTGGTCACTGGTCCATGCTCACCTCTCCAGTGAGCAGGAGAAAGGCATCTTCTTCTTCTTCCTCTCTGAGAGGGCAGAGTATTTTCACCAGCATTTTCTTTGAGAGTTAGACCACCCTTACAGCCACCTTCACAAGGCTGTGTTCCTTTGCTGAAATCCCAGTAATTTCTTTAATCTGATATATGTGCTTAGCATCACATCTGCAGCTGTTTTTCATAAGAGTGTTTGGTCAAAATGCTGCCTTGCTGTGAAAGGTATCTTCCCTCCTTGAGAGGTTATTCCCTTTCTCTCCAAACCGTACCTGGAAGAATTTACACCAAAGTCCTACTTGTGATCATGTGGCTGTGGTCCACCACATCAACACAGTTTTAGATGGAAAGCATTCTATACGGTAATGAATGAGTAAAGATCTTTGTATTTATGTTCTTCTGAAGAACTGGTAGTAACCTAAAGGCAGATAGCTCAACCAATTGCTTACATAATTTAAAGTAACGTAACATTTTCACTTTCATAGACTTGTGAGTGCTTAGTTCTATATTTCAACTTTTATTGAATTTTTTGAGATATATTGAAAAATATGAATAATTGATATTTGAAATTACTATTTCTCAGGAAAGTTGCTTCTACTAGGAATTTCTGCAATCTGAAATGAAATACATTATATTTTTATATAACCCTTCTAAAACAGATTTTGTTGTGCAAAATTTTTTTAGAAGATTAAGCCAGAATGTCACCTTATCTAGTCTTGTGACCCTCTGACATGTGTTAATTTAAATTTATTCCTATGATCTCATGATTTTACTAGCCTATAAAAGCAAGTTATTATCACTGTACAAATTCAGAATAGTAGCACTTAGTCTTATGTAATGATTTATCATTTATTTTCTTCCACATTACACATGCTAATTCACAAGGTCTCTGTGCAGAACAGTGTCATTAAAACCCAATTTATAGGAAGGTAAACTGGAGCACGGGTTTTGAGAGTTTTGCCAGCCAGCTGACAGCAAGTCAGCTTTAATGAGGGACAGATAAGCTCAGACTGTCTGGATTTTTAGTTGGCTTATATGTATTTTCCCATCAGTTGAATGTACTTCACATGAATTTGAAGTCACATAGCTAAATGAAACTCTCCTGTGCTGCTTTGTGTATGAGGAAAATTTGTGTCTTCTGGAAATGGAAGGTTTTTCCACCATGATGAAGGAAGTCAGGGCTTAGCTGTTAAAGGCAGTCCATTGAAAGCTTAGGAAATTGTACTTTCATAGATATTATGGATGTAATACATTCTTCAGTCTTGATGGTAGTGATTTTTCTCTCTTCTTAATTAAGACAAATTATCTTCCACTAATCTTGATCATGGTCCATTTAGAGCACTGCTGAGGTATATATAGATATATATGTTTTTTTTTGTGACTTGTCTTGGTTTGGTTTTTATAAAGGTCTCCCTGTCATCTGCATACTGCCCAATTTTCTAGGTCACTGAAATTTTCGTGTGAAAAAAATTCCAAAGCCTTTGTATGGATAAGATTTCAGAGCAACATAGGTGCTTACAGTCTTACTGAAATCTTGATCACAAGTTGTTTTTTTTTAAATGAAGCCATAGAATTGCAGGAAAGGTGGACGGTTTAGCTCAAGTCTTCCAGAAAGCAGAACAGTTTTTAGAACCATTTCTAAGGGACAAAACCTTTTCCTATGAGAACAATAAATGAGTAACACTTTTTGGCCACTGAATAAAAATGCTTCTGAGGTGGTTGTACTATACTTTTCTACCGTAAAATATCTGAATGTTTGTTCTTGAACAATTTATGGTTTGAAACTCTTCACAACTGTCCAAGTTTCCCTGGTGCATTGTCCACTAGTCAAAAGAAAAAGGAAATGCTTTATTAATTTTAGTGGATTTTTTCAGTAGGCTATTTTATGGTCACATTCCTACTACCTGTGATTTGCCTCATCAACCAAAAATCTCATTCTTGCTGCCATAGTTATTATGGAAGGAAACAGATAATATTTCCATTCCCCTGGGTCAATAAATGCCATCTCACGTCTGCCTCACTAGGAGCTGGTGCTGCAATCAGAAATTCTGAGCTCTTAAGAAATCATTTTCATCTGCCTGAAACTTGTTTTTTGATAGATGTATTATGAATGTTAAGGCTACTTAAGAAAATATTGCTGGAAAAAGAGCTTAGGAAGTCGGCTCTCCCCTTTTGCTTGGAGATACTCTCTTTATTCATTTGGCAATATCCCAGGATGCTTTTTCTAACACCTTTGATTTGAGAAAAATATATTTATAATAGCTCTCCCTTGTGACTTGCACCTTGCTACCAGCAAATTCATTGCTTGCAAAAAACATTATTTATGGCACTTCACTCTTGCCTTTGGAGAGTATTGTCTTTGCTGCTTATGGTTTCGGTTCTTTGGTTTGATCTGTTATGTTTTTTTGGGGTTTTTTATTTGTTGTTTTGTTGGCTTTTGGTTTGTTGGGGATTTTGGTGTGTTTTTTTTAAGAACTCTTATACTTATTTCATGTGTCAGTTACAGCCTTCCTTTTTTGTAGCTCAGTCAAGTCAATAACCATGTTTTCTGAACTAACCTTCGGTCAGAATCAGAGTTGCATGGCTGATAACTTCATAATTTCTGAAAATGTTATTCAATTCATGTTGTGTTCCTCTCTTTTCTGATAGCAAATCAAAATGTGAGGTTGTTTAATAGTATCTCTTATCCAGGATCTTTTACTGCCTCTGCACCTCACCATGGTTATGCATTTCTGTAGTGCATTACTTTTATTTTGAATGTTCACAGTGTTTTAGAATTGTTTCACAGAATCTGTTTTTTGGATGAAAGTAAGTGGGAGACAAATATTGAATCTCTCCCCTTCTCATTGTTTGCATATTTATCTTCAGTATTCTGACTCCAGTGAAGCATTCCTGGGGTTTATTTTAGCCTATACTGGCGTCTGGTAATGGCATTTTCTTTCCTTTTCTTCATAGTGGGAACAGTTCAAGGGCATGACCATTGAAATTTCTGACAGAAGAATAACTGTTAGAATGGACCTCAAATGTGGTTGAATCCTTGAGAAAATTAAAGGTTTGGAGTAGAGAGTTTTGTATCCTGAAAGTATGTGGGAAAAACTGAAGTCAGTAAGGAACTTAACATGACAGTTCTGCAG
This sequence comes from Anthoscopus minutus, assembly GCA_013399455.1. Lineage (NCBI taxonomy): Eukaryota > Metazoa > Chordata > Aves > Passeriformes > Paridae > Anthoscopus > Anthoscopus minutus. The sequence continues at coordinate 4,547 of VWYI01032113.1, forward strand.
GAGTCAAATCTCTTCACTAATTTGTAGGAACTCTTGGTGATGAGCAAAGCCCATGGAAGACATATGAACCATATTGCCCAGCATCAGCTGGAATACACCAGTTTTCATGAATGCATTAGCTACTTAGCTAGTGGCTGTTTTTTTCTATAGAAAGGAACTAACTTGTCGTTTTCTTATAATGCATTCTCCATTTGTCTTTGCCTCTTAATTAGTCTGTATGCTCCAGGCATGTTAAGAGTGAATCTTTTGAGTCATGCTGTAGACTTAAATTCAGAGAGATAAGGTCCTTCTGCTCTTGAAATCATAACTCATATTGTTCAAATCCTGTAGCTAATTCACTTACCTGTTGATCTGTCACCAGAGCAGAAAAAGCAGGCCATGAAAAAGCAGACCATGAGCCTTCCCTCTGCAGGTGCATTCTCCATCTTCTTGGTGATACAGGTCAGAAACAATGAAAGACTGGGAATTAAATTATGGCTGTGCAAGTCTGAAGAAATGTGCCCTCCATGCCCCTGAGTTAGTAGATGGCAATAACTGCAAAGGAGGTTGCTGAAGTTGTAATTGGTATTCCTACTACTGTCCATTAAGGTAAACAAAGTAAATTATTTTCCTGCTGCTGACACAAAAAGGTCATTTGCAAGAGCCACTGACTTAAGAGGCAGTGTCACCACTAATGGAAGAAAAAAAAAGATGATACTTGGGTATATTTTTAATAGCTTTCTTCAAATTCTGTAGTCAGCTGAAATTATATTACTTATTCTAAACTTCCGAATCTCCAATAGTGTTTATAGAGGAAGATAAGGATTTTCAAAAACAGATCTTGAGGCAGGATGGACACATTTTTAGATACTGATTTCTCTGGCAAAGTGCCATTTGAACTCTTCAGGCACATTTCAGTATTTGGTAGTAGTAAGATCCTGTAAAGAACAAAACACTACTTAATGAGGTCTGCGGTTTATTTCTGTCTTTATATGGCACCCCATGGATCTAAACATTTTGATAGATTATTAAACATAAAACTGACAGTAGAATTCAAACTCAGTAATTATAAAACACTCCCTTATCTCTACACGGCTCAAAGTCTGTAGTAGGATAAACATTTAAGAGAATGTTTCATCTTCAGCAGAACAGACAATTTAATTTCAGTCTTGTATGATATATTTTCCTACCCATGGAGTACCAAAGTGCTTTACAAGACAGTCAACTAAATACAAAAGTGAATATATGGGCAAACAGCAATTTGTATCTTGTTCAGCAAAGCTAAATCATAGTTTCACTCCAAAAAGTGGATAAAGTTCTTTGTGCTCAGTGAAAATAGAAGTCATGGACTTCAGTTCTCTTTGGCTGACTTTGAGCAATTCCTTCATACTAAGACATAGAAAGTTCTCAATTTTTTGCAGAATTTGAAACAAAGGTGCAAGGAACATCAATAAATAGGCTGAGAGTTTGATAGCTGGCTATGTTGCAATACAGTATAGGTTTATTCACAGCATCTATAAAGGTAACAATTTTATATATATAACAATTTAAACAATAAAAATTTTTACCACACTTTCCACTAGAAAACAAGAACAGCACTTATGAGGCATATGGTCCACCATTACTGACTCTCAGCTTTCTTCAGAGACTGGAAGATTCCTTTGTAGTTTTGAATCTCTTCAAAGCATAAGTGGATATTCACCTTCCATCTATTCAGCTGCAAAGAGAAAGGAAAAAAGGGAAGTGTGGTACTTCAAACAGTAGGAGTGCTGTTGACTGAGATACTGGTATGGTCATGAATCCTCATGCTTAGAGAAGAGTGGTAGCAATGAAATACATTGAAAGGGGAGACCAACCTCAAATGTATTCATTATGCTGTAGGTACCCTTGCAGTTGCAGAAAAATTCATAATCTTCTAAAATGTACAGTCCACACTCTAGGTTTGCTAGACGTGAGTGTAACTTCAGAAGAACTGCCTCTTACCTTTACGTAAGAATGTGCAATAAATCGCACCAGTAGGAAAAAACCTGCTTCTCACAGATTATTCTGTTTGACATTGAGAACTCTAGGCTTGCAAATGCAGCTCTGCAAGTCAGTCAATTGAGATGGTCAGGACAGTCTGTAGATTCTTATTGCTGTGCTTTAGTTGCTCCTATGAAACAGCAAAAACACACAAGATTATCCTCAAATTTATTAATTTTATTAATGAGCTGGCATGAAAATCCTTGATTTATAAAAATGTTGTTCTCATTGTGCCATTCTCAGGGAAAAACATTCTGTTTGGTGAGTTAATGGAACAACCAAATTTGACACGTTTGCCACACAAACACTTGTTACCAATATTTTTGCAAGGCTTTTTGGTCTGATAGTACTTGAATCTGTTGAGATCCTAGTTTACAATGACTTTCAGGTTCAGGTAACACCCCAATACAGAGCCAGATTATTACTGAACTGTTCTACCTATGTAACTGATGAAATGGGGTTTTTCATACCTTGTTTAAGCCAAACCTTAAAGCTATTGAATTTCTTAATACTAAAGCTATTGTCTTTTTTTTTTTGGAAACCACAAAATCACAATATTGTTTTATTTGGTTGTGTTATGAAATTCTAAGCTATCTCTTCTGTTGGCCATGCATTTGCAGCATATCATAGGAGGGGGAAAAAATAAAGAAAAAAGAAAATTTTTGCCTGTTATTCAGATATAGATTACCAGTCTCCTTTTGAAATACAGCCCACATGTGAAAAAAGATACACTGCTAACACTATATTGCTTTGCTTTGGCACTGACCTTTGTGTAAGACACCCCCTATACTTGATCTATAGTCATCTGTACTGTAGTGTTTTCACTGCCTTTCAACATCTGATGGGCAATTGTAGAGCAGCCCTAAAACTGTGATGGACAAATGATCTAAGCTTCATATAAAATTTCAAGTGGTGCCACTCTTCTGAGACTGTCTGATTTTTGATCCTTGTGTATTTTTTGTCTAGAAGTCACTGGGAACATTTTTACGAAGGTTTACTGGATGTGTATAAATAAAAATTGACCTGAGGGTTTAAAGATTAAAACAAATGGAAAATTATTAATAAAGTCATTTTATGGAGGAGATTTTACCCACTCAGCACTACTTGAAAGATGTTTTCATATAATGAGCTACTGCATGTACTTTTGAAAATAGATAAAAGGAAAAAGTTGGAGGCTTTACAAGGAAACCTAGTATCTCACCTGGCAACTCAGAAATGTGCCTTGTCATTCTCCTAACTATGTCAGGTAGAATCACTTACTCTGCTTGTCACTTTTTAAAATAGTTTGAAAGCTACTGCTGTTCACAGAGAGGATAGGGATATGAAAATATAGTTAATTATGATCCATGATTTGATCAATGCTGGCAGGAGGAAAAGTTTCTTCTTTTCTGCTTCTAGGACAGGTGGTATAAATTTAAATAGCTTGGCTTCAAGTGTCAGAATCTCAGTTTGTGATTTTAGATGCCCAGGTAAAATACCCAGAGATGGTTGCTGAAGTGTCTCATGTCTTTCACAATACTTACTCAGTTCTTCAGTAAAATCACCACTCATTTTGGCATCTTAAACCCTACTGAGTCAATAAAAAGCTATTCACCACTGTCCAGTGGTATAAATATAACAACTTTCTCTCTTCCGGAAATGTTTCTTTCCTATACAGAATTTCCAAGCTGCTCCAGCCTGATTTATGTTATTCTGTGATTTCTACAAATACTTAGTGGGCTAAACTGCAGTCACAATACCTGTTTTTATATCATGCTACAGCATACACGAAAGCAAGCTCTTATTTAAGGCAAAACAGAAATGGATTCATTCATTTTAGTGCTAAACACGCATTATTTCTTTGGATTCTGTTTGCTGTCGATACTGATAGATTTCTAACAAATTCTCAGTGCCCACAGGCTGACTTTTCCTAATGGGCATCAACTAGACAGCATTGCACAATACAAGAAGCAAAACAGCAATTCCAAGTTGTAGGAATAAAATATGAAGTAACATGCAGTCAGGCTGGTGATATAGTGAATGATGGTGCTGACAGAATGTGCCATTTCTGAACCACTCTTGGGAAAGAAAAGCTGCTTTTTTTCCCCTTTGCACTACCTACTGTGTTCATGGTAATATGAACTTCTCTGAAGAATAAATTACTATAAATTCAGTTTCACTACATTAATTTTTAAAATGTTTATTGTCCATATTTGAAATGAAATATAAGTCTTAGGCTACATCTCAGCCTTTGTGTACTGGCATTCAGATATAGTATATAGCTTTTATAGCATTACTGTTGTATCTATTAATCAATGGTGTATTTTAAAAAGCATTTAATACATTAATTCTTTATTTTCCATCAAGACCTCCTTCAGCAATTTCCTGGAGTAGTAATCATGTAAGCACTTCAGCAATAACAGTAACATTACACAGTAATTAATACTGCATAAGAGGTCCAGATATGCTGGTATTATTTCTTGTTTCTGAGTTGTCTGAATATTTTCTGATTTGCAACTTTGCAATGTTTTAATTAATCTGTCTCCAATGTTTGATATTGCATCCTGTGTGAAACTGTACTTTTCTTCCAAGAAGTTCAGTGAATATTAAGTAGGTATGAAATAATGTTTTCATCTATTAAATTAAGGTGCAGAAAAAAGTTCGTGCTTTTTTCTGTTTTTTAAAATCCTGAAAATAGGATAAATCAGCATTTTTTAAATATATGGATTTCAGATGAAAAGTCCTGAATTATTGAAGGTGACCCTTCCTGACATCTCTAGATTTAATTGGAGCTATCTTACCCTTGGTTTTTTGAGTCTGTGTTTTCTAATAACAACAAGTATAGAAGTTAGAAGGGAACTTTCGTTGTATTATCAGAGGAACAAAGCTGGTGCTAGACAAAATCTGTGCAAATGCAAGCCCTCCCTTTCAATAATTAAATAGCAAGAATAGCTTGAACACAGCTCCACAAGAAATAGGATCCCTGTGGAATTTCTACCTGCTCTTACTTTAAATTTTTGTTTAGGAAAGTTGTTTCCAGTATGATATAAAACTGACTTCTCAGCACAAGCAGTACTATAATTTGAAGTGAAAGACTCACTAAAATGTAGGAGAAGACATACATACATATTTAAAACTTCCAGCCAGTGTGAGGGGAAGTATATGTCAATAGGAATGGAAAGTGAATGCTAACTAGCAAACTAGCAATAAAACATATGCTACAAAAGCTGTAGTTTGCGATTTTTCTTTAATACAGAAAGAAATCACATCAATTCAAAATCAATACTTATTGCTGCTGGATTCAAGCAAAGTGAACTGTACATTCTTAATCACAAGTCTAAATGCCTCACTGCCAAAAAGTATGCATGTGATGGGCGCTGTGCAGCTTGACAGGAGTTGCATTTTAAGATTTGCAAATTACTGTGCACTTAAAGAGAAAAGTTGCAATTATTCTTCCTAATTACAAAAGCACTGTCTGCCAGGTAGAAAAGAGAATCTTTCTTCTATGTGCTGGCATGTTATTTTCATAAACTATTCATTGCTTGCCATTATATTGACATGGATTTAGGATTCAGTGGAGTCAAAGCAAAGTGCCACTTTAATCAGATTTTTTTGGTCTTGTCAGCTAGGTATATTCTTTTTAGAAATGCGTGTTAGTGTACACACAAGTATGATAGTCTCAAAATACCGCCTTTAACTCTTGGCATTCTCATTATTTCTTTAGTGTATCTATCTCATGACATCACTGGGGAATATGTTTTGCTGACATTTTATCTCTTAACTCATTTAAAATGCATTGGTTTGGTTATATTTTTTACCCCAAATTTATAGAACTAATAAAAAATTGAGGTAACTTTAATATTCTAATAAAGTTCTGCAACTACTCAGTTTCAAAAATTTGTATCCTGGTAAGGTTTACTATAAAATTATCAAGCAATTCTTATCTGTGAAGTAATTCTTGCCATGTTTTTATGGAAAGGATACATGATGGGAGGTCTTTAGTTACTCTACGCAGGTGTGGCTCTGTTGCTTTAAAGAACAGTGTTGATTTACAGCAACTACAGAAGTACTCTAGTGTCATACAAAATGCTTTGCTCTAAGGTGCCACTGCCTTGCAGGGGACAAAGTAAAGCCATCAAAATATTCCAACAAGTATTGACAACTGGCTGCATAAACTGAGTGCTCCATCTGTGCACTATGAGTAAATCACATACTGTGTCCTGTCAGAAATGTCATAACCTCTCACACGTGCTGCTACCTGCTGAACTACTCTTGGCTTTTCTGGGATCGCTGGGAGGGGTGGAGGGGGTTGGAGCTCACTAACTCAGTTCTTCTCAGATATATAATAGGATGGCTGTACATATATTTGCACATACATTTTTGTGCATACTAACTGAAATACCTATCATTACTGCAAGGCTCCAGTGTTCCTTGTTTAAAAAGAAAAAAAAAACATGAATCAGAACTTTATCATTTTGTGGTTTTGGATGATACTATTTGCAGCAGTTCATCCTGCAGTCTTTTAGTCCTCCAGCCTCCAGTTTAAAAGGTTTGGTTTCTTTTCCACCTGGCATTTTTGGCCAATATGAGTGCTTCTAAGTGTGTTCTAAATTACTTGTTTGTTCATGATTGCAAATGAGATTCTGCAAGAGAAAGGGAAGGTGAAAGGCAAAAGCTAAAATAAAAAATCGGGACCAGCAGAAATCTTGACTCTGTTGGCAGCCTGAAAACATTTTTGTTGAATGCAATTATTCTATTTAAAAACTCTTTTGCTGCAGTTTACAGGCCACAGGATAATTAATGAGAAAACTTGGTCAAAAAAAAAAGGGCAGTTGAATTTTTTTTTTATTTTTACAATCTGTTTGTGGATTGTGCGTATGCTTTTAGATGCTTTACACCTGAAAGGGCTGAAAGGTCATTGTGTTAAAATGTCACATGGTGAATTTCTGAGAGCAGTATAGCAATGGCAAAATGTTGTGGGCAATGTACTAAGGCAATGCATTCTACCCTCAAGCAGTGGGGTAAAATGCCAGGCTGTCTTCATTAACCTGTTTAGTCTTTGACATTTTGCTCTAGTGGGGACCTCAGAATTGAGCAACAGTGTTATCCTTGTGACAGGGTCTCTGAGAAAGTGATATAATTTCTTCTGATCTGCTCTCCTTTCTGTGTATTTCTACCATAGCCTTTACTTCTGTTTCTCAAACCTTTCTGCTGGAGTATTTTTTAGAAAGTAAATAGTACTTTCCTCACCTAAACTAATGGCTTAGGACAGAATAGTCAAAATTATTCTCTGATCTATCATTATGCAATTCAAATATGTAGATCATTAAAGACCTACTGCTAATGAAACTGTGTTGTTACTCTCTTTCCATGAGATCTAGGGGTCAGCTCACTCAGGGGACTCCATCTGCTGCATATGCACGAGCCCAGGTTTCTACATCCTCTAGCACAGTCCTCTAAATAATGGTGCCTTTTAGCATTTGGTCTTCTAGGATAGTCCTCTAAATAAAGGTGGTGCCTTTTAGCATTTGGTCTAACCCTCCAGGCTCCCTGCTGCTGTTTCCTTATACATGTCTCCAGATACTGTGAAATCATGTGCCATCTCACCTCCTGCTACTGTGTGCCTCTGCACACCAGCACAGCCCGTACCCATGGCTCCAGCAGCTCATGGTGTCTTTTGTCCTTCACCTGTCATTTTGCTGCCCCTAGACCAGTGCTTTGATCTTTTATGATGTTTTTTTCCCCACATTTGTCACCTTAGGAGCCTGTCTGTCAAATGTCTGCATCCTTCCTACTACGTTCTCCTGCCTCCCCTCCTCTTCTGCCCGTGTCTGCAGGCAGGTGTGCAAGCCCTGCCTCTAACTCAGGCGTCCCAGAGCTGGTTCCACTGGGGCCGAGTCTGGGCACACATGAGGGGTGCGCGCAGCTGAGCTCAGCTCACGCTGAGGGACGGCAAGTTGCTCCGCATCCCCTCTGCTGCAGCAAGCACCCCTGGGCAGGTTTCTGCATTTTGTAGTAAGTGCTAAGTAGCCGCCGACTGTCAGATTGTTTCTTATTAAACACAGGCGAGAGGTGGCGATCGGGGTTCGCAGGAGGCAGCTGAGGCGTGGCAGGACAGCTCAGGTGCCTCCCCCAGGCAGCGGCTCCTGCAGGCAGCTCCTGCTGGGGGTGGTTGGCATCTGAGCTGCGCTGCTCCTCTGCTGCAGGAAAAACCATCGCAGGAGCTGCGGTGGAACAGGCCTGCTGGGCCTCTGCTCCTTCCTCCTGTCATGGGCCTGATAGGTGACCTCGGCTAAATCTCTTAATCTGCACATATGCTGCCTTCCCCCTCTGCGAAATCTGGGTAATGCTATCAAATTGCTCGGAAAGCTCTCTTAAGATGTAGTCAGAAGGAGACGATGTAAGAGTTAGGTTGTCCTAATTCATCATGAATTTGCTTTCCTGTCAGTCATTACTTTGTGTCTTTGGGGCTCACTTTCTTCTTTGTTACTCTGAAGTTAATTACTGGTGTCTTGCATTTGTGTAGCTGTATCTTTGGATGTGGATGCCCAATGCCTAAATGTAAACACATGCCTACTGCCCTTACTTTTTAGAATAACCTTTTTTTGAGTATTTGTTGTCTCTCTAATGACTTCTATAAACTCTTTAGTTCCTAAAGTTGCTAATTTTCAATATAAAACTGAAATATTATGCTGCATGTCGGCATGAATTTTAAGGTATGTCTTCATTTTGTTTCCTTCTGAACTTGCCCTACAAGGTGATGAACAGTCTTGTCCTGATGGTTTCAAATGAACTGTTCATGTATTTAAGTGTTAATGAGATAAATATGTGCTTTGTTGGATTGGCTTCTGCTGGACAAAAATGATTCAAATTTAGGTCTTTTGCTCCACTGACATAAAATTCCTTTCATCCTGAAGATGATGACTGAAGTCACTGGGGGCAGTATTTAAACATTTGCAAAATGATACATTTAACTTGTATCTATCCACCTTTTGTTACATAGATGATATTGTGTCAGAAACTAGACACCCACCTTATATGCATAATTTTAGCCTAACACTAGTTTTTATTTCTCGTGGAAAAATAGAGGTTTGTCAGCACACTGCTGACATCCTTAACTATAGTATGCTACTAGGCGCTGCTATAATACAGTACATATTTCTTTGTGAAAGAAATGAAAGCTGCAATAATAAAGCTTAACTTTATGGTATTGAAATTTGCTGTGTTTGTACCTCCAGGGAGAAAAACAATTAGAGAAAGACAATCTACCTAAATAGGCTGGGAAACTGAATTGCTCTGTCTATGCTTCATTACCCTCCCTCTTTCTCATCTCACACTTTCCACAAATAGCATGATTATGTTTACCTGACATCTTCATGCTTCCCTGCTGAGCAGGCTGAGGAAGCCTTGCAGCTGAGATCAGCAATGCTTTCTATGGGGAATGACTGAGATTTTTTTTTGTTTAAAGGATGCAATTCTTGAGCTATATCAGCAAAGAACTTCAGATGTCCCTGGATTCTGGTAGGGAGCAGAATAATTGAAGTGCCCATGGGTATTTTTTAAAAGAAATGACCCTTGGCTATTACAAGTACTATCTTGGCTGATGTTAATACATTCTTAGTTGCCTGATAGAAAGGCATGGCCTGATATGCTAAACATCATCTTGGTGACCTTCATAACTGATAGAAAGCCTGACAATTTTTTCATGAAGCCTTTGAACAGCAAAACAACAGTCAGCCCTAAGAATGGCACTGAAATAAAATGCTCTTTTACAGATAAAAGCGTTAATAGAGAGAGAAAAGATCTGGGATAAGGCATGCTGTGAATGTTACCAAAGGGCTTTTCATCGACTCCCTTGAAGAACTGAATCATAAATCTGGAACAAAAAGACTTGGGAAATACACAGGTTGTCTTTTTAAGGAACAGGTATTTTATTTTTCAGACTTCTTGGGTAACAGAGAATTTAGCACTTTCATGTTCCAAGTTGCCAAGTTATAAATCTAAATAACTAAATGACAGATAAATTGACACAATTCCTCAAATTAGAAACCAATATTATGTCTGGGAATTAATGGCATTCCATTATGCATTACCATCTACATTAATAAACTATGACTGTATTAGTCTTAGCAGCAGCATACAAGAATCTTTTTCTTGTAGCCTTTGGGATCTTGTTCCAAATCTAGTTTTAATCTGATGCTGCATGAGCTGCAAAATAAGTGAATTTGAATTAATTTGCATTTTAGTTTGAAGCACTCAACTACTCAGTCAGAACAATATTGTGAAACAAGTAGATACATGTGTATCTATGTATAAACTCTGAGTCTATATGATATAGGTTTGATATCAGTAGCCTAAAACCCTGCTACTTCAATTGAGTTCAAAATGTTTGGAAAGATGTTGACTGGAACAAGGTTTTGGTCTTTCTACTTTTCTGCCTTTGAGTCTTATAGTGCACATGACCTGAACTTGCTCTTGAGGCACCAAAAGCTGTTTCTGATCTCAGAGTCCTGAATGACTGGAATTAAAGCTTTTTTCTACACTTTACAAAATGTCATCAAATTGAAAGTGTGGAATTAATAAGCACCCTGGCTTTTCTGCCCTTTCACTTGTACAGCTCTTACTTGTTACAGTTAAATGACTAGGCAGCTGTCCTGAACTTTCCTTAAAGCATGGACTATGCTGGATTGAAATCTGCAGATTTGTTAGTTTAGGGTTTTGGGGGATATTTTTGTTTGGGGTTTGTTTGTTTTGATGAGCAGCAATGTAATGGATCCCACCTTCACATCAGGGAAAAACCTAAGCCACGCTAGTTCAGATTAGAATTATTAACCTGGATGAAAGCAGGATTCCATTTCTGACTGCCTCCAAATTCATGCTCCATTGTCTCAAAGCTAAAACTTCCTGCAGACTTACAGTATGTTGCTGATATTACTGGCCAATAATCCTGTATCTGTTAGCAGTCCTGCATTAATAATTTTGGGTGTCACATTGTTATGAAAGGTGTGCACAGACAGTTGGATATCTTACAGTTCATATCTCAAAGGATCTTGGAACTGATTTAGGATAAACTCTGCAGGGCCTATGCAACAATCACACTCTTTTTGGATCTCGGACAACAGTAATGACAGTGTGGTTCCCACCTCCAGAAGCTCTTAAGGAAATATGTCTCCAGGTACCTAGAAATATCAGCAAGATAGTTACAGTTCCTTTCATGTGCAATGACCAAAATCAGGCTATTGACCCCCTGTGTGTGTTACAGCAAGTTAATGAAGGGCACCTATGGCCAGTTAATAAACTAATGTCACACAACTTGCTCTCAATCAGTGACAATACCTGGAGGTCTATACATTTTATATTACACTGATCTAGGGTCAGATCCCTCAAATACTAATTCAAGTAAAGGATTTAACAAAGAGTAATATTACTGCAGTTTAAATTTTAAAACACTTGTGTAACTGTGCTGCTTATACAAATAGTCTTTAATACATTTTTATAAACAACACAGAACAATTTAAGGGCCCAGACTGTCAGCTGTGATTTGTATGTCTGTGGCTTCTCTATTCTTAGTGCTGCTATAAACAATAATAGCTGGTTACAGTTTCAAGGGGTTTTCATGCCAACACTACCTGGAACAGAGTGACTCTTTGGACTTATGCCCTGTCTCCTGTCTACAGTTTTTGCCTCCTAGTGCCAAAAAAGTACTGATAGGAGCCAGAATTGCCTTTCACAGATTACCTTGGGCCTTGGGAACAAGCCACTTAAACAATTTTGTTACCCTTTCCCCTTGTGTGTTTCCTGTAAATCACAGGTTTGCCAGTGGGAAGTACATTTTTTGTTCTCTGGTGGAGCTAATTTCTAAAATTATCATTTTCCTATCATGGGGTTCAATGACATTTAACTTATTCAACCTTTTTATTATCCTATTAAAAATACAGTGTGAGGAGTTTTTATGTAAATGACATTAACTTGTTAGTGAGACTTAATGCTCGACTATGCACAGAGTAATCATCTGAAGATCTAAACCTTAAGGTGGGAGGGCGAGCTCTATGCAGAGGTATGACCTAAATCTGAAACAACGACCTCTAGAGCTACAAACCACATGGCCACCTGCAGGGGATGCTTTGCTGACCCAGTTAGCCCTGGCAGAAGGCAGAACTGATGTAATTTCGCTGATTTTAGAAACCTTCCTGACTTCTCTGTAGTGAAGTGCTCTGCCAAGTGGTTTTAGCAGGTCATTCAGAAGAAGATTTAAGGTTTCTTTGTTGCATCATATTTGGCAGTGCTGGGTTTACCTGGAGAGGTTTACCTAAAGGTGCATACTGTGAGTTAAACTAGGGATTGTTTAGATTCATTGGATGTTTTCAGGTTTTTAATGGTATTAGAAAGAAATGAGAAGGCAAATAATAAAAGTGGGAGAGGGAAGAAGTACACCTTGCCAACCCTGGTTTTTGAGGAATAGTAATAAATAAGTCTATTTTGAGGAATAGTAGTAAATAAGTCCATTTATAATTACCCAATAAAAAACTCTTCTGCACTAAATATATTGAGTCAACTTTGTGATGGGTGTCAACTTGCCGAGATCCACTGATTAAAGTAAAAGTGCAGTGGTTTATACCTGCATTGACTCAGCACACTTGCCCTTGTAAGTAGCCTGTGATAAAATAGACAAATAAAATAAAAGCACAAATCCTGTACTCTATAGATATTGCTTAAATAATTCATTATAGCTGCAGGGATAGAAGTAAACACAAAGAAAACTGCTTGCCTTTTGAAATACTAGCAAGAGCAAAGTCTTTTATTTTTTCCTGTTTGTAGTTGCTCATATTTTTTTCCTGTACTTATAGGAAACTTATAAAAGTACAAAACTCTTTAGATTGTCATTCATCTATGCATTGAGGCTGACATAATTCCATAGATCTAAACATTGTCCACGTCTCCTAGTACTGAAACAAGTGTGGCTATGCAGCATATCAAACTGCAGTTCATGTATGAAGTCAGGGAATAGCTCTGTGCTCTTAAACCCCTATCTAGCTTCTCAGTGATGGCTCTCTGTTGTCGAGTTGCTCAGCTTACTTTTGTGCTGTGATGGAGCTGCACTTCAGCTGCATCACAAACATGGTCCCTGTAGGAAAAGTTTTGTATGAAGCCTGTTTTGCACAACCTGGCTCAGAGTAAGCAGACAGTGTCCTTGAAACTGCCTGAGACAGAGAAAGGAATGCAAAAACAAGGGGCACTATTCACAGGATGGGGGGCAAAGACGGGCACAATATTTGAATATAGCCATTCACATAGAAGTGTATTGTAAACAAGTTAGTTTTAACCAATAGTAGATTGTTTTGCCTTTGGAACCCTGGAAAAGCTCTATAAGAATACATCTATCTGGGTAATAAAGAGAAGCTCACCATCGTTACCCCCATGGGGACTGGGTGAGCATTCCGTCGGACTTTTTTTTTTAGGTCCTTGCACTTAAGTTGTGCTGTGTGGCTCTTAAGGGCAATGCAGACTTGTTATAACTTAACAATGTTAAATGGTTACTGTTTATTGAGTAGTGAAATAGAGAGGGATAGGAAAAGGCTGTGTTTATGTGCACCTCATTTTCAGAAACCCATGGCTCAGCTAAATAGAAAGCTATTGTCTGTGTGGTGCTGCTAGGCGGGAAAAGCCACCATTGAGAAAACAGTGTTAATTTTCATTCTTGTAAAAACAGTGGAAAATATTTAATAGATTTAAATATGTCCAGAATAATAGTGTGTAAGAAGTCCAAACTGGTATCATTTTTGTAAAAAAGCAGAAAAAAGAGGTGTGAAATTGTATAGTTCAAGAGCTGCCATATTGGTTTAATCTCTGGTCTAAACTGTCTGTACTCTGCCTGGTGTCCAAGGTGAGCAGAAGCCAAGCAGCCAGGATGCTGAGCTGCGGATAGCAAAGCTGTTGAGCCTTAGCACACTGCTAACATCATCACACAGTGCTGCAGCGCATTTTTTGCTTATTATATTCGATTTAATTACATTTTGTATTGTAAAGTTGTAAACCCCCCGCCCCATGTTAATAGTTTAGTCCCAGGTGTGCCCTCCTATCCCAGTTGTCAATCCACTCTGGAGACAGCCCTTTGTTCCAGAGAGTTCCTTGTCTATCCCCTGTTATTCAGTCCCTCACTGGTTTATGTAACCTGTTCCCTCCCACTGTGATGCTTTATTGGTTTATACTTTGTAAACCCCTCCTTGTTCTCCTCCCCTGGGTTTCCTTCAAAGACTCATTCATCCCCTCCGGAGATCTGGGGTCTCTTGTGGGAGAACTTTCAAGAGAGTTATTGTCTTTGGAAATCCCATGAGAGGCATGTCTCTCATCCTTGCTCCTGCCCTCGGTGTTTGGGTGTTCGCAGAGCGTGGCTCTGAGCCAGGACTTGGGTCCAGAGCTCTGCTCAAGGCTGGCCCACTCCCAGTGCAAGTGCTGGAGATTTCTCTCTGCTGAGCCAGCCATCCTTTTGGTCTGACACTGCATCAACACAGCCCTTGGGTTTGGGCTGCTGTTGTAGTGACTGAGTGGGATGTGGGCAGAGCTTACTCTCCCCTTTTAGCCACCTGCAGCATCCTTTGTTGCTGTAGGATCATGTTATCTGCCGTCAGATCAGCTGTGTCAACACAATGCTGGGATATTTTCCTATGTGAAAGTGGTTTCAATGCAGTGAGATAAAAGCCCTTAAACTCAGAAAACTATTAGGCCCCTGAATCAGGACTGTTAAGTCTGATACGAAAGTATTCCAACACTGGATTTTTTATATCTCCCTCTGTTTTTCTCTTTACTGTTGTAAAGGCAGTTTAAATAAAAGAAAAAGTATTTACTGACTTGACTTTGGCTGGGATTCACCTGAGGATATTTATTACCTTTTAGCATATTTCCATTTGTAAGGTCTGCTGTAAGGGAATGGTGCTATGCTGCCCAACAGGGTCGCAGTAGCTGTAAAAAGTATCTTTTTCCAATCCCAAATACATGTTACCTGTAAATAATTACAGATAATTTGCATCTTGTTCTAGGATATCTGCCCTTTTCTTCTCTGGTAGTGTTGCTGCCTGTTTTTCTTCTGTTTTGTTTTTCTGACTTGCTGTCTAATAGGATTACAAAAAGCAGCTGGAAAAGTGGCCCCACTTATTTGTTCCAGTAACCACTGGAGGAATGAAGATTTGGATGTGGGAAGCCTATAGTCTTCATTGTAAGCATGATTTCATTTTAAAATGGTGCAATATCCCAACATGGAAGACATTTTCTTCCTGCCAGGTGGCAATATTATTTCCATGTGCATAACATTCAGTGGAAGTTTTCCAGTCCTCAGAAAAGGAAGGCAAAGGCATAGCAAGATAGGATGAGCAGATGGCTCAAGGATAAATGCTTTGAGGAAAGTCTGAGGATGTCTGACCATTAGGAAGCATTCATGGAACAGGAGTTCCTTTGGACTGGTGGACTCCACTGGAGTAGCTAGGCTGGTATGTTTTGGGAGTGAGTTAGGCATGGCTAATAAACATACCTCAATAAGTAGAGGTGGCCAAATAAAAAAAAAAAACATATAACAAAGGGTGAAACATAATAGAAAGTAGAAGGATGATCAGGGGAAAATCAGTAGTTCTTGTGTGTCATGATGAGATGCAGTGAAGGAAAATTAAGAACAATTTCTTTACTGGGCTTCAAAACCAACTGAAATGTTTTTTGTAACAATGCAAGGCAAATGGTTAAAAGGTGGAAG
Source organism: Anthoscopus minutus (assembly GCA_013399455.1). Classification (NCBI taxonomy): domain Eukaryota; kingdom Metazoa; phylum Chordata; class Aves; order Passeriformes; family Paridae; genus Anthoscopus; species Anthoscopus minutus. The sequence continues at coordinate 20,268 of VWYI01032113.1, forward strand.
AAAGATATCTGGCAGAAAATGTGAAACTTGAGTGTCACAAGATAGCAAAAATATGGATTCATGGTATATATACTGTGGGGTACGTTATATAAAGGAAAGAGAAGGATAAAGGTAGAAATCCTGGTGTGTGTTAATACTGGAATAGATTGTCAGCAATACCACCTATCTGGGTCAAAATCACTTGCAGCCAGAAGGAGATGAGAGCATTACAGAAGTTTGACTCTAACAATTATAGAGACATAAATGATGTAGGTGACAAAGACAAATCAACTAAATTTAGCAAGACTTTTAGAAGAGTTGATATTTCCTGGAGCCTGTAAAGCCTGTTGCAAGCAAAGATGCTCTAGTCTTTGTGACAACTTAGAGAGATATTAAATGAAAACACTTACAAAAAGCATATAATGGAAAAGAAATCTATGGTTTTTTGAAGAGTACGCAACTAATGATATCTGCTCTAGGTCTAACTTGCGGAGGAAATTGAAACAGGCAGTGAAAGACACCTGTGTGGAAAAGAAGGGGTTATGACTAGAGGTAAAAGTTTGATATGGCTCTAAAACTAAGTGAACCAGTTGCCTAGGAAATCTGTGAGAATGATTAATATTGTCATAGCACACGAATGCCAGGATGGATTAGGAAATTAGCACTAAATCCACTGCAAAACTGCAACAGTTGACACCATCCAGTTCATGGGAAACCTACACAGTCTTCACTCTAGAGCTGGGACAGAAGGCATAAATTCACAAAAGACATTCCCTTTCTTCCAGCCTTCCTCTTTGGATTTGGTTCTATGTAATACTTTGCTACATGGGTTTTCAGTGGAGTTTTCTATCACCAGCTGATCACTTTTCCTTGAACTGAAAAGGAGCTAAGCCAGTGAGTTATGTAAAATGCCTTTTATTTAATATCTCCTGGATTATATTTCAAGAGAACCAATATGAAAAATAACTAACCTTCTTGAAATCTTCCTTGAAACCAATGTTTGATTTCGAAGCATGATCTAACAGTAGAGTTTGTAGACTTTAAGAGAAAGCTTTTAAACACAATGCCTCTTTCAACATAATTTTGTCTTTAGAGATATAATTTCAGCCTAGGTTCAGAGTTATGCAGCTTTTATATATCCCTTCTCGTTCTCAGACATATCTTGATGTCTGAGCCTGCCTTACTTAAATCTCTGTTCTTTCCTTTCTCTGAGGGCTGTTATGATACACTGTGATTCACTGTTCTTGAACTACTATAGCCATACCTGTGGCAAAACATTTCCTAACCAAAAGTATCCCCTTTCTCAGAGTTAACGTGACCACCCCCAGGCCAGCAGAGTGGCAGAAGTGTTATGAGAGTCACTCATTTGGACTGAAATTTATTCTTTTCTAAAAGGCAAGCTCAAGCCTCTGGGCTTGTGTAACCTATTTGCAATGTGTTGGATTTGGGCTGACCCTCTGGAGTATTTCCCTCTCTGTCTTTCAGTGACTATACCTTTTTTTTCTGCATATGTCTCACACGCATTTCCTGGTACTGGTTACTGTTATTGGAATATGAAATGTCGTAATATCCTGGTTCCAGCCAGGACAGGGTTATTTTTTGCAGTATCCGGAAGAGGTCATTCTGTACCATCTCTCATCATTGCCTGGGGGTATTGGAGGGAAGAGTCCCTTCCAGTCACATAGCAAGGTAGTGCCAGTTCCATGATGAGCAATTTGTGTGAATTGTTTGCCTCTCTTGTACCCTTCGTTACTGATACCTCAGCTGCTACTGTTCATTTTATTATTCCATTGCTGCTTCCAGTAAATCGTTCTTATATCAACCCATGACCTTTGATACCTTTTGTGCGGTGGGGAGGAGGGGAGTGGGAGAGCCAGGGGGTGGCATGAGATTGGGAGGTTTTTTGGCAGGAACACTCAGTTGGGGAATGCCATTCCTAAATCACAATGCTATATTATTACAGCACTTTATGCATAGGGGGTCTTCTCAGTTGTTGGGGGCAGGACAACATTTGACTTTTCTGAATGAAGAAAGGGTATTTGATACAAAAAAGAACTCTGAGACTGTAAAAATATGGGTCTGCAAAACAGATACCAACATTATCCATGCTGATAAGGTCATGGAGTAAATTAGGTTGGTGTCCCTTATGGCAACACATGTGCATTCCTGGATTTGCTTAAGAAAATATTTTCTTGGCTATTAGCCAAGCTCTATCAGCTTCCTCATGTTCAGGTGCATTGTTGTAAATGCTTAGCAAAACCTTCTTGTTTTGTGATTGAAGAATTGGAAGTTTTTGCAATTTAGGGTGTCATTTCCATAATGCTAACTGCATTAGCAGTTTAAGTCACTTAACTGGAGATAACTGGATTTGTGTACTTGAAAAAATACTAAGGCATGTTTGGCTAAAACATTGTCAGGCTCTTCTGTGCCTCTCCCTCTTCTCAGACAACAACACATAAGCATGTGCTGCCCACATGACTGGGTATGAGCGGGAGAAAGATAAAGATACTTCCTCTGTATTTTGGCCGAATTCCAGTGTTTTATCCCCAATAAATGTAGGCCAGGAAAAAAAAAAAGCAGAGTTTTCTTTTTCCAACAGCTAAAAGGCAAAATATGAAAGATTATTTTCAATTTTTAATCTGAAAATAAGTCTCCTTCTGGACCCTACAGACTGTGTGCATTTCCACACATTTATACCCATCTCTCACTGATCTTTTTCAGAATTGTGTTTTGTAGAAATGATGTGGAAATGCCCGAGAGCTCTGCTGGGTCAGGAGCTGCCACAGCTATGGAGGGAGGGAATCAAGCAGGCAAATTTATGACAGTTTGACATTTCAGATAATAGAGGTCAGTCCTTCAAGTCGCTGTCCCCCTGAGATGAGTGGATTTCTGCCGGTGAATGTGGGAAGAGCTGGTACCGTTAAATTGTCCCTTTGCTGCAAGTGAAGCATGTGGAGATAGGCTGGAAGAAAAGAATTCCTTTCATTATTGAGAGGCAAATTCTGCTCTCTCTCTGATGTGGATGAATGATCCCATTCATTTCAGTTGTTGTACCTGCTGCTGGAAGAGGAACAGGATTTGAATTCCTAGAATAAGGCATAATGTTGTGAATGAACTGGAATGAGATGTATTCATGCATCGATATGCAAGGCTTCCCCTTCTTGCACTCTCACAGCTACGATCTTGATGGACTCCTTACTGTGAATACTGTTTATGACATCTGAGACCAAATACATTTAATCCATTTATTAACTGGTTTTGTGCACTTTTTCAAATGAAGATTCGATACTGCTTAGTCTTTAGAAGTACTGATGAGCCCTGTCCCCGCTAAGTTGTTGCATCTCTCTGCCTGAGGCACTTTTGCTGGCAGTGGAAGGAGCTAATAGGATGCAGCGTGATAACAGTATTGGTGTGAGGTTTATGGTGTAATATTTGCTAAGTGTTTTGAAACTGGGACTTGGGAGTTACTCTGGAAGAGTATTTATGTAGTCATTTTCATTAAAAGTTATGAGAACCTTTTTATAATTGTATGATAATATCAAATTTAATAAACTATATTGGCCTTTTTTTAGAACAGGAGATAAAGGCCACCAAAAAAAAAAAAAAAATTAATGACAGTTCTCAAATTAGAAATATAGCTTTATTTGTTTGGGTTTATTTAATTAAAAGTAGATTTTTTTTTCATTTCAATTCGTTCTTGGAAATTCTTCCACTAAAAGTATTCTAATTAAAATGTCAACAACTACTCAACTTACTGCTGTTCAAGTGTGAACCACCATATTTCTCATATATCTATTTTTGAATTAGCAGTGGAGAAAATAAAAGTATAATTTCTGTAGAAATAGAGGTGAAAATTAACTCTATATTCGTTTGACCTTCTCGATATCTGGACTGAAATCTTTGTTCCAGAGAGAGTTAAGAAACAACATAAAAGCTTGACTGATGTGACACAGTAGTAACTTGCTATAAAGAAGCAAGAAATGAAAGGGGGGGGAAAAAATTGTGATTTACATTAAGCTGAACTGTAGCATCAGCTTTAATAGCTCCTCCTGCCAGAATATGGAATGATTGATTGCTGTGGTCTTTGAATTTCTGTAGATGGTAATCGTTGAGTTTAAACACGTCGGGATTGAATCGAGACGAAATTATCAACCTCTTTTCCGACTGAAGACGAAACATTTCATAAATCTTGTACGCTTTTATTCCTAAAAATGAAACCTCCATGTACAAACCTCTGTTTAATGTGCCACTTCCTTTATGATTCCTTATGAGAAGCAGTCTTCTGCTTAGTTAGATTCTATGCCTTAGAGCCAAGAATATGCCTGCAGTAGCTAAAATATGTGCCTGCAAGATAAAAGTGAGAGACACTTGCCTAATTTCTTCTGGAAAATATGGGAAAATAAAAAGTGTGTATGTGAGGTAAATACACAATAGTTACGTTGTATACATGTTTTTATACTGTATGTGTCTGTGCAATACTCCTTCATGAAGGATAAATAAAAGTCTATGAACATGTTTGCAAACATGGTGGCTCAGGGAAAAGGATAATGAATTTTCTTTCTAGCTGGACTATGAATCCTCAAGGTCAAATCTTCCAACCACAATTCTGCAGATATCTAAGTCTTTAGGCATCCTGTGTTACTTGGGGCAAAATTGACTCTTACCATAAATGTGGACTTCTCTCCAGTCTGGGAGGGAAAGTATGGAGTTGCTCTCTGAACCCCCAACCCACACATGTATTTTTATTTTGTAGAAGGTTAGTTTGCTACATTACAACATACTTGTACACACACCTTTAACTTGTGTGATCTCTCTGAAAATTATTTTATCTCTCGTCTTGGCCTTGGAAAAAAAGGAGAGAAGAATTATGTTCAGGTGATGAAATGGAAGATCTAGGGAAAGAAAAGCATTCATTTTAAGAAGCTTCTTTCCCTACAACCCCCTAGTGCTAGCATCTCAGGTGTGAGACCTTGCGCAGCAGCTGTGTCATCCAGCCCTCACAGCCAGGCTAACTCCTGAAGAATGCAGCTCCTGGGAGCAATGAATACCATTAACCACACCCAAGTCAGTGTTCCATTCAGCATTTTTTTGGATCATTGTTTTCAGGGCAAATTAAAATTTTCAGGAGTTCTCGGCATTTTCCGGAAAGAGGAGAAAAGGGTGAAGGGATAAAGCCAGGAATTAGGAAACTGGAGTTCCTCTATTGTAAACATCTCCAGATGACATCCCAATACCGCCTTGATGGCTACACATCAGAAGTTTCCTATGGGGGACTTAAGTAAAACTATAGAGTCTTTAAAACTCAGAAAGCATTGAAAACTTACAAAATCAGGATAAGAAAGAGCAAACCTTGCAAGAACTTAATGTTTCTTGTGGGGGGCTGTGTGATTCCAAAGCAAAGCTACCAAAATCCCTTTAGATTAGCTGCTATCTATGGGTTACTAATGTCTGCCAGTCTGTCTAACATTCCTTCTCTTTTATCCACTTCAGTGTAATGTTGAGGTTTGTTTTCCTTGTTGTACCCTCATAGCAATTATTTGTTGAAAATATTCTTTACTATAAATATTGTTCCTGTAGCTTTACTGCTTTTGATGGACAACCAGAATCCTAGTGACGGGCTCTTTCTTTTGCAGCTCTTGAGAATTTTTTTCTTGTGAATTGTCTTTGCCTGATTAATATCAATACTTCTTAAAAGTTTATTAGCAGAACACTGTCATATATTACAGCCACAGTTGTGCTTTGCTGCATTGATCATCCTTCAGTTACCTTTTATTTTTTAAAATGGGACATGCATGATGTGTGCATACTATGCCTTTCTATGTATGCTTACTCTGAAAAAAAGATTTCAAGAAGAAAGAAATGTTATATTTTCTTTCATTTGTTGCAGTGAAACTACAAACAAAAAACTGAAAAAGTGTAATTTTGAGTAAGACTATTACTAAATCTCACAAAACCATTGATATATCATCTGTGTGTTTGTACAGAAGGGAATTAAATTAGTCTGATGTACATTTATTTTGCTAAAAAAAATCCAGCAATGCTGAGGTCAGAAGTTTAAAATTCAGGCCTTATACACAGCTGAGCTGAGTTTTCTTACTGGCCATAGTACTGCCCAGATAAGGCTCTGTCAGGCCTTCCTTTTATTGTAATTGATGTCTACCTTTTTCAGCCAAAACGAGGGAACTTAGTTATTTTTGTAAATAAATATTACCTTGTTGATTTGAATCTGTAAACTTTTTCTTCAGGAAGTTGATAGTGTAGAAACCTGTATAATTAATCTGGGGAACTGGATATGAGAGCTATGCTGTAGTTCAGTACTCCAGGCTCTGATGCCCCATTATGCAGCATCAAAGGCTGGTGGCCAACATCATCTGTCCTGTGGTAATACTGATGACACTAGCAAATTTCTTTATTCCTTAAATAATTTTATTTATTTTCTTTAAACCAAGCCCAAATTTTCATGTAGTCATATAACCTTCATATTTGTTGCAGTCAGATTTTTCCAGAAAATGGTGCATCTCCTTGCTGGCCTGGCTTTCTGTTGCTGTACTGCCATCACTTCGTTTTTCATTTCGTATTTGGGTTTAGTACTCACATACCATATCAGTCTTTTAGCAAATACTGCAGCCTGTATGAGCAGACTTGTATGGCAGAAAGGTCCACAGTGTACATACTCCAAGGGATTTACCTTGCGCTGCTTCAATCCCCAGACCCACAGTGCCCTTTAGAGACTGGAACATATCATGTGAAGACCTGGGGCAGCTATTCTAGTTTAGTTTGAAGCAGAATAAAACCAGTTTGTGCTGAGACCACCCTGTGGTATGAACTGAGGCAGGGACAGTTTGGTAACAGGAGTTGTGGGGTGTAAAGCTTTTTTCTAGGACAGCAGATGTAAAGGTATTTCAGCACCATCTTCTCAGTGTACTTAGCTTCCCATAAGGCCAAATTATACATAAATATGTAAATATTTATATATATTTATGGTATCAATTAGTAAAGGCCTTCTACTCCAATAAGCAGAATTATTTACATGAACTGACAATCTGCTTGTTAATTTCAAAATATTACGCTGTGCATAATATTTATTGTGGCTTTCTGCTTTGGAAGCTATGATAAAAGCAAGGTCCCTTATTCAGAGTTGTATTTCAGTATGGATTGCACTGCTCACTTCAACAAAGTAGTAATTTATCAAACTGACTGGAAACAACAGGTTTCACAGCACCTTAAAGTATGGAGAACGATAGGTTGTATCTTAGATATGTTGTTCTGACTTTAATGTGTATGAGAAATCCTGAGACTCTCATGTGAAGTTCATGAAAAAAAGTCTTTCTTCAGTGAAATTTAGCTATTAGAGCATGCAAAAATATACAATTAATGTAAAAATATAATAGCTGTTTAATTTAGCCACCTGAAATCTTGAGCATAACCCATTTCCCATCCTCTGGCCAGGGTACTAAACGAGGCATGCTCAGTAATTACTGAATTATCCCTTTCAGCAGGGGAAAAGCAATATGGGTGCTAGTCTTTTGTTATTTTACATTCAACCCCATTAGTGTTACTTGTTTTACCTAATAGGCTGATAAATGGAGTATTGCAACTGTCAGTGGCTAAATGGCACTTAATATTCCATTTTGAAGTTCAGGAAATCAGAAGTAGGAGGAGAGGCTTTTGATGGCCATTTGCTCAGTGACACAGACTTATAATCAAGTAAATTGATGTTGAAGGTTCAATTACTTGGATCTTACCACAAAATGGAGCTGTAAAATTGTACAGTTGATGTGACGGACTTTGACAATATAACCCCTCACCTTATTAAGATTGCTCCCAAAAATAGTACTAAAAATTAGAAGTAGACCTCAGTCTCTGATTCCTGCAACATTACTTCAGTATAGGTAATGAAAAGGAGGGTTTGGAGCAGAGTGCTGCACTTTATTGCAAAATATAGCAGGCCACTGAAGAAGTTTCAAAGTGACAATTCCTGCTTTGAAGTGCTCAAAAGCTGTTAGCAGGCATCTTTGCTCAGGAGAGGACAGGGATAAATTTAATTATTCTTGAAATATTCACACCAATGGGTTCTATGGACTGCTCTTAGATGACTAATCCGCAATTGTTAAAGACAATAAGCATTCAATAAATCTTTTGTAACTTAGCAATTTTTATCTCTAGGTATAGTTTTCTCTTTCTAGCAGTTGAGATAACACACTGGACACAAGAAACAGCAAATCCAGTGAATTTTTCTGTTTGGCCAGAAGAAAAAGCCACTCTGAAGAAAAGGAATTCAAATCCAGGCAAGGAGAGCTTGCACATCTTTCTGGATGAGAGTCTGGGTTTTAAACTTTCCTATTTTTCAGAGTTGTTTGTATTTGGACAGCTGTTTCTGACCTTTTCTGATTCTCCCACGCCACGTAGGAACATACTGTCCATTGATTCAGGAGAAAAAGGTGCTGTAGCAAGCAGCTTTACAGTAGGCAGAGAGTGATCAGTGTAATGTACAGGCTGAGATTTTTAAATCTGAGAGAAGCAGCTTGGCTCCTGCTGAAGTCCTCTTGGGCTGTGACCTCTTTTCTGGCCCAAGTGCCATCACAGGTTTAGGTAGATTCTGAGTCTCCATGCCCTCCTTGCCACTGGACCTCTCTCTAGGTCCAAATTTCTCAAGTGTTTTGAGAGCTGCCTTCTCTGCGGCCTCTACCATCTGGAATAACTTCACTGTGGCTCTCTGCCTCATTGACTCTGCATTTCAAATCTCAGTTGACCATTTATCTTTTCTACCTTGCCAATTTCTTTTAATTTCCCTGTCCATCTGCTTCATCTATTTAACTCAGTGCAAGCTTTTAGATTACATTTTTTTATAGTGGATGCATGGGGAAATGCTACTGTATTATATATGAACAACTTCCCCAGCCTGAGCAAGCATGCTGGTAGCATCCACTGCAAAAGCCTACATCTCTCCTATGTGCTCAGTGTTACACTTCACAAAGTTAGAGGGGAATGTTGAGCTTGTGCTGACTGCCAAAAGAAATACACCTGATTTCCTAGGGCTGCAGCAAGTAGAGCAGATGGTATTTTCCCCCACTTCACATCACTCTCTGTCCTTTCCTTCCTCATGCCCCATTGTTCATTTTTCACACTTCTCTGTCGGTTTGGTTTGGATTCAACACCCGCTGAAGTCAATGGAGAATCTCCCACTGACTTTATTTGGCTTTGCCTCATGCTCCCTGCCTCATCTCCCCTCCCTTCAGCTATGCCTGGACTCAAATTCCAGCTCCAGCCACTCAACAGTTTGGATCCTGTCTGTTGCATCATCTCTCTTCTCACTTCCTGCACTTTGCTGAGGACCTTAGCAAAACAAGGATGTAGGAAAGCTGTGTGGAATGAATACTGCTCGGGTCAGTAGCGCAAAAGAAAACCTGTGAAAAATTTTTGATTTGGATTACTCTGAAACAACATTTTCTCTAGTTTTTCCCTCACTTAGCCAGAAAATAAAACAGGAACATAATCTTGCATTAAATATTATGGGAATGAAAGTTAAATGTTTTGTTTCGCTTGTGTTTTAGTTTTTAAATAAAATGAAAAATCATGTCAAAACAGAAGTTAAGCCTCCCTCTTTCGGAAATACTGTTGTGAAATATTTTGCCTTTCAGGAAATAATGTAGGCAGTTTTCTACAAATTTTTTTTTTCCCAGATCATTGATTACATTAATAACCCCAAAACATATTTTTCTTTTGTGATGAATTAATTACTCAGTTATTTGAGGCTGTTTCCTCTCATGGTTTTTCTCTGTATTCCAAAACTCTTCCCTCTTTCTCAGTGAGATCCTTCCCAGTCATCCATTTATTTTGTAGATGTGACAACGAAAAGAAAAAAAGTTGCTCTTGCTCTACCATTGAATTTTGCTTTATTTTTGGACAGGGTGCTTATTTCCTTGATATTTCAATCTAGTACAAGACTGGAATAATTGTTATTGCATTCTCCAAATAATGCTGCCTGCACCCCATTGCACTCGAGACCACCATCTTGTGACCTCTTGTGGAGCATCTCATCTCAGTAATGAATTTCACTTAATTTTCTGTGATGTTGTCCCATAAGAAGAAAGCCAAATTCTTTGCTCTTTTTCTGAGTGTTCCATTGCCAAGGACACAACAATTACCCCAATGAAGTCAAATGAAAATTTCCATCAACTTCGTGTAGTCTCAATTGCTCCTTGTACCTTGAACAGCCTCTGTGAGGTTTTGTTCTCGAGTCGCTTCAGGAACAAAAAAAAAAATTTACAGTAATATCATGGTTGTGACAAGCAGTACCTCAAAAGCATCTCTCTGTACTTTTCTAGACCTGGGAAATGGTGTGAGTTTTAATTGACATCCTTAGGAGTTGTGAGAATTCTCAGCAACTTGCAGGATTTAGCCCTAATAGTATTTACAGTAATTAAGCATACTAATTAAATAACAAAACAACTAATTACAAATTGATTCAATGCCAAATAAAGGAGTCAAATAAATGCTTAATTAAAGATGCTAATAAAATCCCCTTCAGCCTTTACAGTCCACTCTCTAGGGCTAAAGATGACTTTCTACCTCAGAAATCTTTATAGCCCTTTGCAGTCTCTAGGGTTACTGTCTTTTTTAACCTCTGGATTAAATGCTTGTTAGCTAAACACTGTATAAACCCATTTAAAAACGATCAAAATAATTAAGATGGATCCAGAAC
>VWYI01032113.1:36426-57902 GCA_013399455.1 Anthoscopus minutus
CTTTGGATCAATCCATTGCAGAGCTTCTGTTCCTCCAGCTCTCATGCTGGGCTTGCTTTTTGCAAGCTCCTCGGGCTGACTGGCTCCCCAAACCAGGGATTCACCCATTATCTTTTTTACCATTGAACAAGTAGCTTCTGCAGACTGAGGCCTTGCAGGATGATGTAGCTGAATATACAAGTGCTCTTGGTGGCACAAAATGTTTCTTGTGAGGTTTTATTCAATACAGGCGGACAAATAAATCAAAGTGCTTGGGCAGCTAGACAATTTATCCCCTGCAATGTCTAATGATTCCTTCTAAGAGGAGCCTCATGTTTCTGTCAACAATTGATTTTAAGCATTATTTCTGTCTCGAAGAGAAATTATCAGACTTCACACTTCTTCTGGGAAGAAGTCAGTAACACAGGCAACCATAGATGACCTATATTTTTAGTAAAATTTTCCTGTCTCATTCAGGCACTGTTCAGTTTTTTTAGGGTTGTTATTGTTGTTTTGTCTTTTTTCAAAGAACTGAGAGCCTGTAGCATTTAATTCCCTTGCTTTTAACTCTGATGTGTTAAAAGTGCTCTGGACTTGATGGAATATGGACTGTGCTGTGTTGTGGCTATTTTTAATTCTTCTCTTTCTGCTTGAGCTATTTCACACTTTTGTGATGGGCAGATAATTTGCTGAGGATTGCTGATTATTGCAATGGTAATTTGCATTCAGTCTCCCAAATATTTCCAGTATTAATTGTAATGAAAGGCATTTAGCTGTCAGAGCTCCCAAAGTTGACATCAAACTCTGACAGACTTGGGGGCTGTGGCTTGCACTGAAGCACCAAGGCATGCTTTGTGTTATTAACCAAGGTTGCTGAGAAGGTCATTAAGACTTCATAAAATCAGGAGTGTTTCCTTCCTTTTCTTACCTTCAGGCAAGATGGCAACTGGCTTTTCTCTGTTATTTGCAGGTGAGAGAGCCCTGTGATAAGGAGATATTTTGTTGCAAAGGGGACCATTTGAGTGGATTGTCTGACCACATGATAGGGTCAACAGTGACTTTAGTTTAGAACTTCAGTTCAGAGCCAGGTTATGCTCACAAGGGAAAGGAGATGTGTGGGTAATTTTGAGTCCTGAAGAGCATTCTAGCAAGACACGGACAGAATATAGTGTTCATTCATGCACCCTCTCTAACTCAGTCACAGCAGGGCTTGGAAATTTGAGTATTTAATAAATGCTTCTGGTATTTAAGGAATCAATTTCCTCTTTGTCAAATTATTATTCTACACTCATACACTACATTTTGGTGCCTTAACAGCATCTTGGAGGATTTTAAGTGCTTTGAATTGTTGATTTGATAAGAACTATGTGTTTACTCCTCAGAATTACTCCTTGGTGTGGTAAACACTTATTACAACAAAATGAGAAAAGATCCTGTTTGTGACTGAAGACAATTTTCGTGACTGAAGCACATAGTCGAAATTTATCCCTCAGCTAGCTTTGACTCAGCCAAAGAATGACAGATGTGTCCTGCCAGGATTCCTCTTGGTGGTTCTTAACTCTGGGGTCTAGTATTTATCTTATCTGCATTCACAGCTGCTGAAGTATGTAGATGGATATAAAGAAGGGCTGAAGATCTTAGGTTATGCTCTGTTTTCATCCTGAATACCAGATGAAGCCTCTTTTTCACAGCTTGCCATTGAACAAAGTATCTGTCATATAATTAGTAGTGGGGGGAATATTGCTCTTCATTATCCCCTAGCAGTAGGGACATCTCCTATAGTCCATCTTCTCCTTGTCTGTTTGAAAACCAGTGTGAACCAGTAAACCACCCCTGAGACTAGTCTTTAGTGGCTTTAGAAGTTCCATATTACTTTATTTTTCTTTGACAGATTCCACTAAATCATTTGAAATGCACTAAATTCAAATATTCAAAAACTACACCTAAAATGTGGTATGTACCAACTTATGATTGTGCAGACAATTTCTGAGAATAATTAAAACCAAACACATTTTAAATGCTCCCCAAGCACATTTTGTAACTGCTAAGATTTACTGAAATTGCAAGGACTAAATCTTTTCATATCATATCTGTATTTCCAACACACGCTCCAAAAAATTTCCATACAGCATACAATAAAAATCCATCAATATAATGTCCATGTGGGACAGGCTAGAATTGCTATATATCCATTGTTCCTTGATAGCCTTCCCTTGAGCCTTTTCCCTGCACAAACCTGCAAGAGAGCATCCCTGACGTGGTAAGCTTCAAGTGTAAATGGGAAAAATGCTGATTTCAGACTTCTGTGTGCACCAAGCTGGTTGTGGAGAGACACATTAACCTCAACTTGTGCATACAGAAAGGATGTATATAATCTCTCAAGCTGTAAAGAGGACTTTAATGAAGCAGCCAAGGGGAGAAAGGAAGGCAAAGCCTGGAAACAGTGGAAGAGCTTGAGGGGAAGAGCTTATTTACTCACCTACTTATTTATAGGGATATAGGTTTACATAAAATGGCCTAGTGCTGGGAGGAGCCAAAACTGAACCGGAATCGCTGCTGAAGGGGCAGAAATCCAGAAGCATTTCCGATCTTCAAACTTTCAATGAGTCTCTAACTGCACAGCATAGGTGTACAGGATTTTTTCATCTGATCAACGAAGCAATTGATTGTGTCAATAAAAACACTTTGGTCCATCTCTGTTAAGATTCTCAACACAATAACGGGTTTCTGCTTTACGGCTTGATATTCTTTCATCTGTTATATAAACAAGTAGTCAAAGACATAGCAAACTGTGACATCTTCCCTTGCAAAGATAAATAAGGATCAATCTTCTCTGACATTTTCCCTAATAAAAAAAGCTACAAACAAGGCAGAGAAAGAAAGCAAACAAAAAATGTTTTCAAAAGAGAGAATAAGAAATAGGGAACAACTGTCTTGAAAGATGCATGTTCCTTATGAAAAAAAAACCAACAAAAAAAAGAGGCTGAAACTGACAGCTCAGTTTGAAAGACATTGAAAATATTTATTTTCCTGTGACTTTTCAACATATAATGTCCTAATTTTCACCCCCTCTGTTTAGTTGCCTGCTTTTAAAACCAAAAGTCATCTCAGTACCAGCATTGTACGTTAAAGCAGATGGACTTGCAGATGACTCTTCCTTTTATATGAAAAGAAACTGAAAAAAGTTAGTATTTCTTTCTCAAGGGATTAATAATCAGCTTTTCATATCCTGGGGTTTGGTATATATCTAGATAAATGCATGTTGAAATAGGATTAAAAATAACTTGTGAATATTAATTGATGAATTAAATTTCCATTCTGAAAAACTTTTAAAATTTTGGAGAAAATGACTGTGTGATTTAAAACTACCCTGGGTACTTTTGTGAATGCCTAAGAAGTCATTTCATAAATCAGTTTGACCTTGTGAGAATTAAAATTCTGGTAATAATCTTGTATAAAAGGATTGCTCAGTAGATGTTAAAATTAGTCTGTATAGTACTCCTCATTCTCCTGTTTTTCTCTGTTAATATTTTCTGTCCTTTCAGCTGTGAATTCCTAATTTTCTACATACTCTTAAGTCGTGTCCCAGTGATGAACTTAGTTTCAAAAAGCTAAATAGTACCACACTGCATTATTAAAATGATCATCCTTTTGAGGTAATCAGTATTTAATCAGTAAAGGTACCGCATTGCATAATGGGAATTATGCAAACTAATATTTCATGTGGCAAACACTGGAGCACACGCGTAGTTTTTTCTCACATAAGTAAATGCACGTACATGATTGAGGGTTTGCAAAACCCAGCTTTGTGTCATGGATCTTACCTTGGATGGAATTCCTGCAAATCTTAGACGAGGTAGAGCATAGGAATCCACAGGTGGGTTCAATGGCTGTTCCTTTTGGAACATGGTGAAGGCATTGCTAACATGGAGCCTTGGGAGAAGGGTAGTGATATCCAATCCATGACAAAGCAGGAATTAAAATAACTTCCCTCGTATCTAGTTGCCAAAGTTCCCATTGGAATGATTTAGTACCCGTGAAACTTAATTGTATAATGGATCTTCTAAAGCAGTAGGGGTTTCTGATTTCTTGTTTGCTTGTTTTGAATTAAAATTTTAATAAATAAATTAGAAAGGGATGAATTCTGAAGAACTTCTCCCATCATTTTTCATCAGTCTTTGTTATACTGAGGTATTGCTTTTCAATTAAAAAATAATGTCATCATCATCAAATTCCAAACTGGAAAGCTACTGATGTCAATTTCGACTTTTAAAGTTAGAAAAGTATTTTTTGAGAAGTCCTTGAAAATAAAACCTCATCATATCATGAAAGATACTGGCTTGATCTTTTATAAAAGACCTAGCTAATTCTCAAAATGGCATAGAATGGCAATTAATTTGGAGATAAAAGGTAAAATAATGATAAAAGGAAGTACTATTGACTTTAGATAAATATGCTACCTCCTTAGAACCAGAATTTAATGCAAATTTGTCTTGATCTCCCAGTTACACAACAAATAAATTTTCCAAGTATGCTTTCTTTTCTTTAATGTTTCAAGTAACAGGTTTATATTTCAGCTACATTTTTCAACAGAACACAAAATGAGGAAACTATCATGGAACGGGATGAAATAAAACTTCAATTATTGAAAAATATAAACTCAGCAGACTGTACAAAGTCCTTTTCCTAGACTTTATGCTGGGGCCATTCAATTATTTATTATCCTCTGAAGATACACGTTAGCCCTTCAGTAGTATGGAAAATCTCTGGAAATACAGATTTTACGTCAATATGGCGCTTAAGAAAATAATGAAATTTGGAAATGTGAGTAATGCCATTGAACATATGAATACATATTCATGACTATATGGAAGGCAGCTGCAAGTTTTTGCTTTCTTTTTGAGCCATAAATAAGACAAAACCCTATCACATATGCTTCCATCTTCATTTTATAAAGTGTCTCAGCCTGGACCAGGAACCTCTGGAAGAGGAATGGAAACCTGTTTCTATGCTTCCCTAGTCCATAAGTCCACAGGTTGTAGAAGAGTTAGTGTGATACATGATGAAAGAGACCAGTTTTATATTGTCTTAATACATTTTCTTTAGAAGCACTAATGAATTAAGAGAAAATGTGTTAATTGTGCTCTAAAAGGAATTCAAGCAAAATCCTATGAGAAAAATATGTAGCAGGTTGAGTAAAAGAGGAAAGAGTTTAGAACTAGATTTCATACACAATCTACTCTTAAAACTGTCATTACTGAGATTATGATGTCAAGGTTATTTAAAAGAGAACCTTTTAAAGAGAAAAAGATGCCTGACATCTATGAGCCTTTAATAGGAACTGAACAAATAACTCTACTTTCTGACTTTGAGAAATTCTTGCAATTATGGAATGCTATGAAGCATTTTTCAAATATGTTCTTTAGATGTCTGTCTCTCTGCTTTATTATTTTTTATTGATATCTGTGTAGTAGTTTTAAGGTACTGTACTATATTTTAAAAATGTCTGGTCAACAGAAAATGGCATCTATTTCTACCAGAAACTATGAAAGAAGAAAAATATGAATTTAGAAGTTTCCAAGCATCATTAGTGTTCTAAGCAAATCTGTAGAAGTATTTACGTTTGTATGATCTTTTTGGCAGTGTTTTTAGCCACAGTATCGTGTTAAAATCTTTATAAGCCCTCTGATTTCATTAATGTATTTGTAAATTGACAAATTAACTAATTGCATGTTACAGTAGTGTAGCTATTTTCAAAATGTGGTCTCATGAGGTATTACTGGTATGTGGTAAAAATGAGTTGATAATTTACCCTTTCTTCTTCACATTACATCCTTAAGTGTTCCAGACTAAACAGGCAGTGATTTCTCCAGTTTGTTATTACGGGTGTGATTGTAACTAAATTGAAGCAGTTAAATAGGGTAAATAAAACCCTCACAAAGGTTGTGCACTGGCTAAACAGACCTGTCATGACAAATGGCAGGCAAGTGTGACTGCAGTCAGTTTTCCCAGTTAGGAAGACATCTGAAGGTCTGCTTGGTTGCCTGATCGCTCTCTCAAGCTTAAAGCTCTGTTTTCTCTATTCAGCAGTTGTTTTGGAACTATGCAGGAAAAGGAAAGACCCTTTAGTATTTGGGCACCCGTGGAGTTTTCCTTTCCTGAGCTGAGAGCTTCAAGGATTGAACTACTGTTGATGCACAAGGTGTACAGGAGATAGGGGAAGAGCAAAAGTCTTGTTGTATAAACATTAGTAACAATTTCATGTTTGTCAAGTCCTCTAGAAGTTGAACCTGCCTCCCTGCCCAGTATTGCTGCTCACATGTTTTTGATTGTCTAGTCTCTGTTGAGAATTTTCAATGATCTGAAGGCATAATTTTCTTCTTCCTATGAACTACACTTTGTATGGCTGGAGGTAATGAGTTTTTATCACAGAAAAGAGTTGCATTTTGATGTTGCAGCCAGTTAGCTGGGTAGTCTACCCATTTCCCTCTTAATGGAGACAAAAATGCATACTCATTTATGATTGTACCCTTGGGCTCAAGCAAATTCAGCAGTGAATTTTCATTTATGTTTGAATAGCAGATCATTTTTTAATTCCATGGATATCAGTGGCTCAAATATTGGGGGAAATTAGAATGAAAAAATGAAAATTATTGCCTCACAACTTGATATTTTGATTAAGTTTGATACTTGTATTTGTAATTGATACTTGTGCTTAAGCCAGAGAAAATCCCAGGAGGATGGGTTAAATAAAGTTCTGACTTGAATCTCAGACAGAAATTGGCACATGCTTATACCCTGGTAAAAAAACGCATCACCCAGAGTGGTCTTACCTGAAGACTGAATCCTATTTATAATGTCTGGTAACTGTGTATTTGGAAGACACGCAAAATAAAAAGAAAAATCAAACCAACCAAACAAAAAAGTCCCATGAAGTTGAATTAATATTTAGTTGTGTGTAAGTTTTTTCCTTTTCATCTCTGTACATGTCTTTCTAAGCTTAGCAGTAGTGGTCTTGCTATTCAATGGACATAAAGTAGTTGTAATTTACATTAGCCTAGTTTGAAGAGGAACTACCCTGTAGCTGATCCATCCCAGACATGCCCTCTTCAAGTCTGGGATACATAGAAGAACTTGGTCTTGTCTTCCCATACTCAAACACAGGATCAAGATGTTTTGTGCTGCTAAAGTGCTTTTCGTAGTGTTTGACAGTGAGAATGCTGGGTTAGGAATGTTGTTTTTCAGGGACCAGTGTTACTTATCCGTGTTACACAGTTGGACTACAAAAGTACCAAAACCTGGAGCTCCCAGCAAGTTTGTGACAGCACCATTTTAATCTCTGCTGGTAGCATTTGTGAGAATATTTTTGCATATATTCCCTGTATAACAGTAGCTTTTCTAAACTACCTCTTTAATTACATTCAGATGAAATATCCTGGATGAAATCCTGATTCCAATAAAAGCATTAATGTTCTTGATAACAAACTAACACAGCACATTTCTATGAGACCTGAAAGCCTGAAGCTATAAATTAGTCTTAAATAACACTGTGTGATGGAGAAGGAAAAATATGAAAGAATTTCAGCTTCAAATTGGAGACTAATGTTCTTTGGAGACAGCATCCAAAATTCTGTTTTCATGGTATGTTTTTCAGTAACTGCTTGGCACAGTATTTCTAGCATAAAATGATGTTATGGATTGGCTTTCGTTGTCTTTAGAAAATTGCATCTGTAGGAGAATTATGCTGTGTTTCCTAGTCAAAACTAGGATGGAAAAACTCTGATTTGCAGTTTGGGTGGGTTTTTCTGTTGGTTGGTTGGTTTTTTAAATTTAATCTTTTTTTAAAATTACTTTTATTTTAGAAAATTGCATTTAACATTTGTGCAAAATTCTTAAGCTTCCATGAAATCCATCAAGAAACACTATCTATCTCAGACTTTTCCTTTAAAGAAAGATGCTATTGTAATTGGTATTAATAGATGCTATTTCCATTCTTTCACATTAAGCAAACATGAATCCATACCATCAAAAGGAAGGCAATAAGTTGCTGAGATCAGGCTAAAACAGGCAATGGAAGAAGAAGAAAATGTAATTTTCCAGCTTGCGTTTTCATTATTCATTTGGCATTTGTTATTAATAAAACATTGTAATACAGAACAAGATAATACAACTCATAGAGTGCCTTATTATCAAGTATCCTCTAGGCACTTCAAAATAACATCAAAAAGGAGACCAAAAGACAATAGCTCATTTGTATGAGAGGCTTAATGCTTTTGTTTAAAATGTAATGAGTTGGGGTCCCATCAACTTCAAAATAATTTTGTTTAGGGCTATGTCTCTCCCTTTCTTTTTTGGTTTGTGTTTGTTTTGTTTACTGTGCTTCACAGGAGGAATAGTTGCAGAAACAGGGGAAGAAATAGCTCTTGTACCAGTGATCTGCTGGGCAATGTTTGCAGAGTTGTGGAAAAAGTAGTTTAGTGGTAGTTCCATGACAGTGCAGTGCTGTCTGCATGCAGAAAGGAGGCCTAGCTTGTCACTTCACACTGTTTGTAGATACTACATTCCAGAGCTGCCATAGGGTGTATAATTTCATAAGAGTTTTACAGTTTTAGGGAGCCACCAAATCCAGCAGTTCTGGAGGGTAGATGGAAGGCAGCTGCAGGTTAGTGCTCCAGATACAAGCACTGGTGAGACTGAGCATGGAATCCCAACAGGTACATGTGCAGACAGGCGTAAAATACACATAAACACAGCAGGCCATACAGATGAGCTAAGTATGCAGTATTCACACAGAAATGAGCTGTCCCAACAGTCTCCTCTGATCCCCTTTCTGCTGATCAAGATTAAGAACTGTCCCTTTAGTTGTTGGCAGCCCACACACAGGGTCCTCAGTCCAGCTGCTGGCACTTAGGCCTCCGTGTATATGCATGTACATAGGTTAGGGATTTCCCTCATCCTGGAAAATAGAGTTTAAGAAGACAGAACTGACTGTGCAGATCAGGTGCAGGGAACAGACAAACAAGACAAACAATGGCTATTATGCTTGTAAGTGACATGCTTAGAAGTAACTGCCCCCTTTTTTCCCCCTTGTCCTCGTTTCCTGCACTTGTTCTGTAATAAGTGCCATCCCCAAGTGGTCTTGCCTGCATCCCATAATGTGCTCATACTTCTCAGATCCTGAGGTGCTCCAGACAGCCTCTCCCATAGCACCCTATGGTGCTGGGCTTCCCAGCTGGACTGCTGGGACTCCTGGCTGTCCTGGGATAGCCCTGGGGGTGTGTGGGCAGGGGCTGGCTCATTCCTCTGGCTGTCCTGCAGAGGTTCCTCGCCCTGCCAGGTACCTCATTGTATGGGCTGATGGTTCCCTGTGACAGGCCTGGGTGGTGCCAGAGCAGGGTAATTCACAGGTTCCACACCTCCTACTGTACCTTTACTCCTTGCTACTGCTGCAGATGGGCTATTTCTCACACAGCCTAAAGTTAAGGAACTTGTATTTTAGAGATTTATTGGCGCTGAATAGGAACACAAATAAGGAGGCAGGGGAGCAGGCCCAGGTGCCACCCAAATTCATACATCTGTATTAGCTGTGCACAGTGCAAAATTGCAGTCAAAGCTGTTCTGCATGTTAGAGCTCCAGGATTAATGATGATGAGTCAGTCTATGCTGCAACTCCCGTCATCACGGCAGCCCAGACATAAGCCCCATTTAAATTAGCTGCAATCTTGCAAAAGTTACTCACAATGATGGATAAACTCATAACTGCTTAACTAATGCTGCTGGTGACCTGGAGTACTGATGCCACACTGACACAGTAAGGCTGCTAAAGTTTTCACTGAAGATCATGCTGTTCTGTGACATCTCCAGCGTGTCAGCTGGGGATAACTTCACTGGCTAATGTATTCATTTAGCCACAAATTACATGAAGGGATTTGTGGGTTACCGAGGGCTTAGACCTCGTTTTTCCATCACTCAGGGAAGCTAATATAGAGGCTTTGGCAAACGGGATACCATAGAAAGGAAACATCACTGGAATAATTTTAAATATATTTTCATGGAGCAGAAAGCGTGCATAGATTTTTAACAGACTTAGGTCCAGATTGCCAGTATAATAAATTCTTAGCAGTTAGCCAAAGCACAATGGAGGATATAAACCACATTTTACTAGGCACAGGCATATTTAGTCAAAATACTGCTGACGTGGGGTTTGTAGTGTTTGAATAAATGAGATCAAAAGACTAAACACTTTCTATTTAATTAATTAATGCCTCAGAAGAAGACAGAAGATTTTGCACCCCTTATGTCAATCTTAATTACTTTTCCTCAATTTTAGCCAGAATTTTAAGCTGAATTCTGTGTTAGATGTCTAACAGAAATCTATTGATAAGTGTGGAGGCTAACGCTGTCATATGGTTTGGACAGGGGTAAAATGCCTAACTACTCTCTATGCTCCTTTTTAGCCAAAATTTCAAGGGCCAATGAGATCAACTGAGGCTACACAGAAAAAGTGAACATAAAATGTACCAATGAATTAGTCAGAATGCACAGACCAGAGAATTTTCCTAGTGCCTTTAGCAAAGAGCCTGTCAGAATTTTTTTATTGCAAATTTCTAGGGCCCTATTACGTAAAAGAAACTTTCTTGGGTAATTTATAAAATCTGATATAATTTTTTTTGACAATATACTTTCCATGTATACAAAAAGAGAGAAAATCCGAGGTCACTTTGGTGCATGTGCAAGCTTAGTTTACTTCACTGTTTTCCATGACCAGCAGAGAACAGTGTGGATGAGACCTGTCTGAAACTTAATGAAAAAGCTGCTTTGATTTGCTCTGGGACATAAGGGATCGAGCGCATTTTGTCAGGTGAAGCCAAGGGATGAAAGTCAATACGACACAGTTTTAGAGGAGTCATGGCTTTTCTGTCCTTCAATTTACCCACCTATAAAATGGAAATAATGGGGAATGGTAAGAATACTAGCTTGTGAAGATTTAAAGAATATTTAGATAATGATGTATAAAGTTTGTTGGATTAAAAATGGCAAAGATTTCCATTGTTGCAGAAGTGCTACCAGTGGTGGTACTGGGCAAGGACTTTATTGGCACTTACCAACATTGTGTTCCCATAGGAGGCCTGCAGGAAAGGGATCTTTTTCAAAGTCAATCATAAACCAGCTCAGAGCATGCTACTTAGTCCTGAGTTTATCTACCCATTTACTGGTGCCATCTTATCATTAATGAGTTTAAAAACCATTTCTAAAAATAGCGATGGAGCCCATTAAGAAATCTCTCAGAAGCCTTGCTACTTATGGGTATCTCATCAGATGTGACTAATGCATCCTTCATTACAAAACTTGTGATGTCCTTTTGTATTCCCATATCACTGGCTTCAGACATTCATCTTCCAAGGTTTTCTTTGGATTATTATATTCAGACAGACCTCTTGTAAGCTGATAATGAAGCTGAATTAGTAGAAGATAGTAACAATTTTTTGGAGTAGTTTTGTAAAGTATTACTTGGGAAATAACTTCACATTTATCTAGATTATGCAAGGCTGAAACAGGCCGGTCACATGAATCAAAACAAAATACTTTGATAAGGTAACATCGTGAATCAGCTGTCACCTTTTTCATGAGATGGATGGGAAGTAGAGAAAACAGAGAATGAGTTGTATTTATGAGGCATGTTGCAGGGCAGTTTCATCAAATCATGCAGGACTTGAGACATGTAGTCTGAGGTAACCTTAAAAGTAAGAGAAAAAATTCCGTCCTGAGCATTGCAGGTAATATTCCCAAACTCTAATTAAATATTTATTCTCCCTTACCAGAATTTTTCATAATGTCCCAATAAATGAGTCTCTTTGTAAGCCATATTTTACAACTTCCCTTGCTAATTAAGGAATTTTCCAATAAAGCCTACTTTATTTTGGCCATACTGAATGCAGGTTTTCTGGAGGCTGCAGGCTAGAAGGCACTGTTCCTAGATGAGAATGAAGCCTAAGTCTTGCACTGGCATCATCAGATTGAGGTACAAAGTCATAATGTCAGTTGAGGAAAGGGTAGTGGTTACTCTCCAAAACAAACAAACAAAAATACCCTGTAAGGAACCAACTTGAGAACAGATGCTGTCTAAAGACATTAAGGATTTTAGATAAACTTCAGTGAAACTTATGTTGCTTAAAGATGTGTTTTCTTGTGAGGATGAGAGTGAGTAATACATGGTGCTTAATGATGAGACTGTTCAATATTTACATCTGAATCTGTCATTTCCCAGGCTGTTGTGCTAGACAGACGATCTATATGAACATCTCTGTGCTCTCAACAGAAAAGAGCACGGAGCCTGTGGCCAAAAGTGGGGTGCTGGCTCCTAAAATCGTGAACATTACACGATTTCTCCCAGAATAAAGCTGCCAGCAACTAGGACTCTGGCTGCCCTTGGAGCTCCAAATGTTACCTCTGACCTGATCTTGAGACACTGGGGAGATGAGTATTGTGTCTTGTGGAAAAGGGCCACATTCTGTGACGTTCACAATTTTAGGAGCCAGCATGCCCCTTCTGGCCAGAGGCACTTGGGTACAAATGATGGCCCTTGTCCACAGGAAGCAGTACTCACCTCCCCAGTGACTGGGATCAGGTCAGAGGTGGCATCTGGGGCTCCAAGGGCAGCCAGAGCCCTGGTTGCTGGCAGCTCTTGTCTGGGAGAAATCCTGCAATGTTCACAGTTTTAGAGGGTTGCATCTCACTTTCAGCCATAGGTGTCTGCAGTGAAGTTGATAAAATTTTTAAGTTCTGTATTTCTTTTTAAAACTTTGTGCTTAAAAAGGAGAGTTTTGTATTGAGAAAAAAACAGACCTACTCAAAATGGTTCTGCTTTCTTTCTATATTCCTCTGCTAGCCACACTCAATTCTGTAGATGGAGAATTGGTGAATATTTTAGAATACTTAAATAATTAATTTCCACCCTAGCCTCACTCAGGTTAGGTTCCTATTTATCAGTGCCAGATTTTAAAACTTTATCAGTTATCAGTCCCCTGAAGGGCAAGAAATTGTCCCTGTCAGCTTATTTCATTAATCCAGCCAGACCCTTCTCCTCTCACACCTTTCAGCTGTGTTCAGGTAGGGTTCTCCTTTGAAGCGTTTATTTTTGCACCACATTTTCAATTCTTTCAGGCCCTAAGGTTCATGTATCAGATCAGTCCAAACTGAAACCTTTACATTATAGCTTCACTGTAGGAGTGTTTTATCTCAGTGTGCCACAAGAAAAATTAAAACCCTAGCTCAGCTTTAACTTTGCAGTATTATAAACATTCTACATATATGAAGTTACTCAAATCCCTAAAACACACTGTGAACTAAATTAGTGATTTGAAGTTCTCCCATTTAATGTTACATATCTTTAGAATTTTGAAGGTACCAGCTGAATGCACTCCATAATAGCTTTTTGAGCCCTGTTCTTAATTTCTGCATCTTATGAAGTTTTCACCACATTTTTATCAAATTGCTCCTTTTCTTTAGCTCAGCCATATAATAGTGTAATTGAAATAATTCACTAGCATGTAACCACTTTGCATTAAAAGATACTAATGATAACACTTCAGACTTATTAAGCAATCTTTTCTTTCCCTTCAAAGTCACAGGGCTGTACCTATTAGATTCAAAGCCTGTTCCAAGTGAGCAGTTGTTCCAGATTGGGTCCTTAAGTTGCAGAACTTAATATGAATAACTTCATATGCAATTTCTTGATATAACTCCATTTAAATGATTGTGCAATTCAGTGTAACTACATAAAGATGACAATATAGCTGCTTCCCAATTACACAACAGTTACAGAGTAGTCAGTGTTACAATTTAAAATGTAATTGATTCTTAATTATTCTACCTCGGAAGAAAGGACACTGATTATAATTTCATTAGAGAGATGGAAATGATGCTGCAAAAGGAAAAAATCAGCTGTGTATATATGCTTTTCTGTTTGCAAAGCACTGTTGATTTATCTGTTCTTCTAGGCCAAGTTTGTAGAATAGTACTGCATTTTGAAGTTGCAGTACTGTCCATGTCAGAAAAGGAATTTCAGGGCTATTGCCTCATGTTCCCTTTCCCTTTCCCTTTCCCTTTCCCTTTCCCTTTCCCTTTCCCTTTCCCTTTCCTTTCCCTGAACTGATTTGCTGTCCCAGAAGCAAACTGAAGATAAAGCAGTATTGTTAGGCAAGTTATTTCAGGACAAGTAACAATGTACAATTACAACAAATGAGCAGCCAGAGTTAAATCTTATCACTTAAAAACTCACTGAGCAAGCCAAGTTGGGCTATCCATACTGCAGTTAATCAACTAATTGTGCAAACTTCTTGTCCCCCTCTTCCATGGGACCCTACTCCCTTTGCCTTTAGGTCAGAGCACACAGAGCAGAGTGCCCGAGGGCACAGCTACAGCAGGGTGTTGAGATGGTTGGGCCACTGTATGAGTCAGGGCTCTTGCATTATTTGGCTTTTGATAGAAGTGGAGAGTCAAGGACTGCACATCTGCCCTGCCTGATAGTACCTTCCCACAGAAGGGCAGTTCTCCCATAATCTTCACCACTGTTGTGGGAGGTTTTTATTCCATTGACATGATAAATGGAGCCTTTTGCCCATGGGATACAATTATTCTCCATGGTGGTATTTAGGTCAGTTCTGAGAATACCTTCTACAATGTTTAGAATAGCATAAAAATATTTTCTCTGTTAATAGTCCACACAAAGTGAAATTGTGGCCATGCTATGCCTTTTGATGTGCCATAGTAACTGTTATCAATAGGATTATTCAGCTATGGACACTGTTCAGATTACAGGAGCTTTATTCAAATGGAAAATTTCATTCTTCGGTGCAGTCAGGTTTCTGTCTTTCTCTTACTTCCACAACAGAAAATAATTCAATAGGCCACCAGCACAAGGTTAACAAAAGAGAGTTGTCAGGTGAAACACTCTTCCATGGAAATGAAATACATTTAAACAATAAGTGAGCATCCTCAAGGAGAAGTGGCCTTCACGGATGGTTGCCTAGTGATGAGATCATCCAGTGCAAGGCTGACTGATTGGCAGCTCAGATCTGGAAGGCTGTAAAAAGTCAGGTTTGTTTTGGTTTTTTTTTTTCAGTTTGGGACAGGGAGCTGTGCAAGGAATGTTTTCATTAGCTCAAAGTGAAAGAAACCTTCCAAGTGGTATCGGAATACATCTACATACAGAATCTCCTGTAAGAACTCTCTGAAGCTGGCTGGGGCAGTAGTGGAGGGGGCTTCTATGCCTAGAACACTTTGTCTTAATTTTTCTAGCTTTTCCATTCACGTAAGTTTAGAGATTCACTGCAAAATTTGTTTCGGGCTGTAGTTAACCCCTCACTGAAGCTTATGTATAAATCATGCTTCTGTTGCTTGAACACGATTTACAATAATTTCTTCACACACAAACACATGTGCATGAGAAAGACAAAAAGGTCAAGCAGGAGGGAGAGGTCTGAAGTGATTTTTACTGTGGTAGGGAAGGGCAGGTTTTGTAGTTGGAGGGCTTGTTTTAGATGAAAGTGACTCTGTAATTAAGGTCTCGTTGTGTTCGCATATAAATTATGACCCAAATAGGAAAAGCATAAACCCCTAAATAACCAGGTGAGATGTGTTCAGAGAAATGTATGTGTTTTTCAGAGGATTGGAATTTGGCTACTGTCCCAGCTAATAAAATAACCTGGAAGGTCTTCTGCATCCACTGACCCTGGTGGTCGCTGCTCTGTTTAAATTACCGGGAGTGAAAATGCTTCTCTTTTCTTTTGAAGGACCTTCAAAGTCAAACACAAAGAAGTTAAATGACCTGCAAAATATTACATAATATTTTATTATGGGTTGAACAAAAAGTTTTAGATTGAACACAGGTAAAATTTCTTTTCCTTTTTTTTGAAAAAAGAAAAAAATCCAATTTTACCCCCATATCTAAGCATAGTTTTCACAGTAACATCTATATGTATATTTTTTTGACCTAGAATTACATTTATTGGGATGTATTTAGCTTTGTAGAATCACAGAATGGTTTGGCTTGGAAGGGACTTTTTTAGATCTTCTAATTCTAACCCCCTTGCCATGGCCTGTCTTCAGAGGATAGCCCATAGCACAGGGTTTCATAGCTTCATGTTCTTCCAGTTTCATAGCATCATGTTCTGCTCTCTGATCATTATCATAATCCTCTTCTATACCCACTCTAACAAGTCTATGTCCTTCTTATGTATCTGGCCCCCAGAGCTCATTGCATCACTCCACGTAGTGTACGGAGAATCTTCCGTAAAATACTTAAATAACAAAGGTGCATCAACCTTGTTTTGGAATTACAGGTATTATGTGCTCCTGTGGCAGACCAGTCTGTAAAAGCTGGCAGTAACTCTGAATTCCAGTTAGAGAAATGGAGGCTGTTCAACCAATTTCATTGATGCCTTTTTAGCTCATGTCTGTTTCCTTTCTTTTCTTTGATGCTTTAGCACCTTAAAAGGTACTATTGCTGGTAGTACACCAAAAAGGTTTCATCCATTCAAAACATATCTGTACTTTTTTGCAAGTAAGAAAAAAATCACAGAATTAAGCAAAAACAACTTGCATGATGTCCATCAAGTGGTTTTGATTGTACATAAACTTCATTAATTGAACTGGCAGATAAAAAACCAAAACCAAGCAACAAAATGAAAACCAAAGATGGAGGGAAAATAGCTCCATTTATCTAATTGAGACACAGAAATCTGATGCTTTGTCACATGAGATATGACTTTATTTGCCCATGTGAAAGCTGATGGAGTTGTCAAATCTGATTATCCAATGAAAATTTCCACTCAGTTGCTTACAGAACCAGGCTGAGGTGCTAAACTTGCTTTCACCTGCAGTGACTTAGCTTGTCCTCTTTCCTGTCCCAGTTCAGTCTGCAGGTGACTGTTGCCCTCTCATCATGCCAGCTCATCTCCTGAATCTTTTAGCATATTTTTGATTCCTGATGATGCTTTCTTCAAGGTATCTTGAATGTCTTCCAGACCTGATCTGGCCTGTCTGTAGACACTTGGTGATGGTATTAAGTGGAGTGTCTGATGTGTGGTTGCTCAGAAGTCATATATATTGCTGATAGTTCCCCTGCATGTCTGAGGCTGGCAGAAGTTTTCCATGGAGCAGGCAAATCAAGCTCACTACAGCAAGTTGGTGGTCACTCATCAGCACAAATCTTGCCAATAAGCATCCCCTGCTAGCAACTCTCAAAAGAGAGGTGGCCCTCTAGAGAGAAATAAGCTTAGGGCATCGTGTGACACAGCATCCACTGATACAACAAGACTGTAGCAATGCTTGTTTACCACTCCTGTTGCATTAGAATCAGATCTGGAAAAGAAGACTCTGGCTATCCTGTGACTTTGAAGGTCAGTATGTTTCCAAGTTGTTGTCTAAACATAGAATACAAGGGCATTAGCTTTTTGTAGTTTCAAATTTCTTATTGAATTTTTCTGGCAGTATAGCTAAGCCAGCTGTTGGTCAGCAGTGTGCTGAGTTAGGCTTTTTGCCACATACCACCTGATATCCCTGAGTGGCAGATAGTGCCACATAAGGCAGAAAATGGGCTTAGAGCAACTCAGAGATGAGATTATCCCTGAACAGGTATCAAACCCACCATTACTGCAATTAGAACTGACTGTGGCTGGTTTTGTTGGCAAGATCAGCAGTGGATGAGAACTGTGCTGGGTCTCCTGCCTGTGTTACTGGTGTCACCCTGAGTACAGGGCTCCCATGTTATACCTGTGCTATGAGGACAGGTGCTGCTTCTTGTTCTGTCATGTTAACATGTAAGCTGTCAGTTGTCAGACAAACTAAAGGGATGAATGTCCTTTCATCCCAGAAACCTCGGAAAGGTGTAAATAGTATAAAATCTTGTCTTGTAGCAGAAGAGTCATTCTTTCTCAAGCACATATTCAAGAGCAGTTCTTTCATTTGGGAGTGGTGTGTTTATTTTTGGGTAGGCGCCCAGATTACTTAAAATAATTTCATCCTGTATTTGCATTTTTATGCAATTAATTGCTTATCAAAACATTTTTTTCATTCAGATAAAAACCTGAACCTATAATGAAGGACGTCATACTTGGTAACTGTAATTTTATTTTCTGCTATAAGAGTTTATGAATCACACATAATAATTTATCCAGGACATAATCAGTACAGTGCAGATATCTGTCACAACCTTTCAGATTCAATAATTCTTTACAGCTGCTTTGCACTCATGGTCACATACATCAGTATTTGTCTACTCCATACACTGTACCAAATGAGCACATAGGCAAACAAATCAATATTTGGATATTAAAATGCAGAAGTGATTTTACTTGAAAATTGTTCTTACATTTCAAGCCTGTGTTTTGTTTTTTTTTTTTAAAGCAACCCTTCTCAAATACCTTGTGTAGTGGGGAACTTGTGTACACTAAAGGTGTAAAGAGTTTTTCTTGCTCACTGCTGCTGCAGAACACCAGTTCCCACCTGCTGGCAGCTAAAAGCCACCTGCAAAAGCCCTTGCATGCGATGAACAAGTGGTGCTACATTACACAGGTGTCAGCTGCAGCATAAGGTGCAGGGCAGCCAGCAAGTGGTTTTCAGTATTCTTACATCCACCCCTTCAGCAGGTGAGACTGGAAGGGTTTTGTGAGCTCTCAGGACAGGCAGAGAAGGGTCTCACTGCAGGGCAGATCTCCTGAGCATGGAGAGAGGAAGCTGCTGGGGATCAGTCAGTGGTCTGAGAGCCCAAGCAGTTCATAGCTCATCGTTCAGCTGCCAGCTTGGGAAAGGGTGAACGTGAAAGGAACACTATGCAATGGAAACAGTTTCAAATTTTAGGATTATTTTAGGATTTGTTTCCTAAGTCATTGTTGTGTTTAACTCCAGCTGGCAAGTAAGTGCCACCCACCATCTGCTTGCTCACTTTCCCCTCACTTCAAGGGAGAATTGGAAAGGAATGGAGACAGCAAGGACAATTCAGAACAAAATCTTTGAGTTGTACCACTTTTTACTCTGTTCTGTTGGGGATGCTTTTTCTTTTCCTTTTTGAAACATATTTTAGGAGGAGAAATTCAAACATGGCAGGTAGTCTTCAAAAGCAAGTATTGTAAGCAGGGGCTGTAATTTTAGATGGTATTTATGTAAGTTTAACTAATTCAGCTTTAGCATACTGTACATATCAGTAAGATAAGCAGGGACTTTACTTCACCATCACAAGCTGCCAATTCTGCCTCTCATGTAATTCACAGTTTTTATATGCTTTATCTCAATTAAGTTCCATCTTTAGAGCACATTGCTCTGCTGCATATTACTGCTCTGCTAATGGAGCGATAGCTATATGGCATTTCCTTCTGATTCCAGCAAACACAGAATAAATAGAAGTCAAACATTCCCTTGACAAATTGCTTGAGCATGGCTCACATTTCTGTCCAGGAAAGAATCTGTTTAGCTAAGAGGAGAGAATATCCAAGTTACGATACATCTCAGCTTTGAGACTGTTGGTCTTGGCTGCTTTGCTGGCGGAATTATGCCAAATTTCAAAGGAATAGAGGAGCTTTCCTAGAACCTGTAGGTTTTCTAGAACCAGAAGGTGTAGGGATGGCACCTGACAGAAAAGCTTATCCCAGGCCCTATGAAGAGCCAGAGAGTGGCTTCTACAGGTGGTGCAGCCATTGTCCAGGGCAAGAGGATGAGGAGAATGGCGATCTGCTGGTAGAAGATGTTCTGGCACTGGACATGGAGCTCAGGTTTGGTTGGAAGAAAGGTGAGGGCATTAGAAACAAAGTTTCTAACAGACTTTTCCTTTTTGCTGTTCTCAGCTTCCAGATGCTGATACAAGTCTGTATTGTTCTCCTTCACTCTTCCAATGGTGCTGAATGCTGACAAGGTAATACTTGGCTCAACACCAGCATGTAATTTCCTGGTAATTAATTTGTTTTCATTATACCTGACCTGAATTTCTTTCAGGTAATTTGCAGGTTGGGTAACGCATCAGAATCAAACAATTTTAAGGGGTACCCAGGAGTACAGTGAGTAATGGTTATTTTGAGTCTGTCTTCCCTCAGACTCTTTCTCGCTCTCTCAGCATTAGGGTTTCATTGCTATTATAGCACTTTGCATATAATTACCAACAGCTTTAGGTTATAATTATATTGTCATTTAGTACATTTGCAATGGGAAAAGAATGAATGAAGCAGTGAATTAAATATGCAATGACTGTTGATGTTTTGTGCCTTTTGCTTTCTTTACAATTTCATTAATATTTTGCAATGTTTATGAGGAGCTACCTGGAAAAACAGCAAATGCATGTGTTTAAATGTGTCACAACTCTAGGAACTAAAAGAAAAAAATAAACAGGATGAGCAGATTCCCTTTAGAATTTAGAGTTTTTAATATGGACTTTAAAAATTGCTGCAATTTGCATATTTATTGCACATGACATTTTCAAGAGACGGTAGCAGTGGGCTAATGCTGCTATAAGTGGTAGAACTCCCGTTGACCTGAGTAAGAGCAGATGTAAATAGGTACTGTTCACTCAAGAAAATATCATGAGGTGGTCACTGTTTGTAAAACAGTTCAAAAGTTAAAGCCTATCGAGTCTCTGCCTTTGTCCTTGAGATAAAAGCCAAACACATTCTCAATTCAGTATTTTCTCTTCAGGTGACCAACATGAAATATAGTTGAGCGAGTACATTTTGCCACCATCTACACAGAACAATCTTATGGCTGTCTCTAGGAAATTTATAATAGCTCCAGTTTACAAACAAACATGAGTCCAAACATCACATATGCTTGATATTATTGCAAAACTGTGTGGGTCTATAGACCTAAAAGTACTCAGGTGTATGTAGATTTGCTTTGTTAATTAATCATGCCACAGTACGAGGCTTATCTGTCTCCCTGTCTCTGGGCTCTAGCTAAAGAATACTGGCAGCAAGATATTATTGAATACATGAGATAGGATTGTAAGGCATGAAATATATCAGAGCCGTTGAAATCTATAAACTCTCAGTGCCATATAAGCTTGGTTAAAACACACTTTTCCTGACTAAATTAATTGAGCTTGTACTTATCAATAAAGATGATAAGTGCTTAGTAAAATAACTGGTGCTTGTGACATATTTCAAGTCAGTATGAGAGATTAAAATTTGACAGCGTGGATGAAGATGTTTCCAAAGATTGATCTTTCTAGTGATTTAATTTCTAGATGGCATCTCTGTATACTGCAAATGGGGATTTTGCAAGTGAAATATGCATGTAGATTTGTGAGCAAAAGACAATTCATAGAGAAGTAGGATTTATTTGAGGATTTGCTTAGTTTAGAATTTTAGTTTAGAAACAAGTAAATCAAGAAAGATTAATTGGCGATTGAGGTTATCTACATGTTTTTAGTATCTAAGCATATTTAGGAATAAATGCTTTATAATGTAACCCTTCATATCTTTGCCTAGTGCAGGAGAATGTGTTAATCAAAT
>VWYI01032114.1:0-24749 GCA_013399455.1 Anthoscopus minutus
AATATTAACTAATGTCAAACCAACACAGTCACCAATAGTCAAAATTAAACCATAAGGAATTAAGTTACTTCTTTCACCCTTCTTGTCTGAGTTACAGAGTGTCAGTCAGGACTATGTCACCACAGCTATGGCTGCTTTTGGAACTTGAAGACAAGGACTACCACAGTCACCATCCAAGGAATGGCCCCTCTGCTACTGTTAAGTGTTTCGCTTAGTTTTTGTGGTGCTGTTTTTAAATGTTGGGGGGGTTCTGTTACCCTCTGAAGGGTGAGGTAGTAAATCCCTGATATCCTCTGCAAATAGAAGCCCGGCATCATATTACATATCACATTCTTAGCACATGTTATGAATTGTAACAGGCTGCACTGCTATTTTCCTTGGGTACTTGCCAAAGTAAGTTCAAGGCAACCCCACCAATAAGCTGGCATTTAGAAAAGCACTCTAAAGCACAATTACAGCTGGATGATCTACTCACAAATATTCCTCCTTCCATTCCTGACCCATCAGTGGGATTAGTTGCCAAACTATTACCTGCCTTACCACCATCTGTGCTCAGGTTCCATTAGTAACCCAGGTGTTTCAGGACATCCCAATCTTGCACAAGCTATGCCCAGTGACTGCTTACTGATACATCAGGCCAGCTAAACAAGCCTGAAAATGCAACCAGTAACCAAACACTCTCAGAACAAATTAACCTCTACAAAACCCAGGAATGTCAGGAATAAATCAACCTCTACATAAACAGGTACTTCATGTCCTATCCCACCAGAGGTAACTACTGACAAAGACAAGGAAAAGCTCAGGTCAGGCCACAGCTGCTTTGCACAAGTTGCTGAACAATAGGCCTTTACCTTGCTTGCTGACAGACACTGCAAATCCAAGCCTTCTCCTTCTTGTGGTAAGTGCTGCAGCTCTTGCAGATGTTGTACTTGCAGTCTTGGCACTGCCGCTTGCTGTTGATAAGAAATGTGAAAGGGGAACAGCAGCGAATGCAGCAGTGCTCATTGAACTTCTGCTGCTTGGAAAGGATGCTGCACTTGTTACCCTCTTCATCCAACTTTTGCTTCATTTCACTGGAATGAAAGGAAAAGAACAAAAACATAATCAAAATTTCAATGGGAAATCTTCATCCTCTTTCCACATATTCATGTTATACTCTTCAAATAACTTTTGCAGATGTGAAATGTATATAAGAAATGCATCTTCTAAATTTAGCATTCAAAAGCAAAAATTCCTATGTTCCCTTAAGCCACCCATGGCTGACCCACTTAAACTCTCCCTGAGTCACAAACCAGAGGAAAATTTACTCAGCTCCAGAGAAACAACCCTAAGGAAAGCCAGGTTTCTGCTCCAGGCACTCCAGCTGTGCCAAGCCATAGAAGCCATGTGAAAATTAAGAACCCTTTATAAATCAAAAATCAATTTATGGAAGTCAAAAAGCTTGGTGCACAGTAATAAAAAAATCCTTCTGATCAATAGTTTTTAAAACATAAAGTTTGTCCTGTTCTGACCCATAGGGTCACATTATTCATAACAGCTCCAATTCACCAAGAAACATTAAAAATACCCTTTACTTCAGAGAGATTTGGGTTCTCTACTAGTTAGGACCAATATTAAGATGACTGCTAACTGTGAAAGTTTGCAGGCACTCTGCATAAAGTTTACTGTATTCCAGCAGAAGAGCTCATTCATTTAAAAAGAGTGAAATAAATTGTGTATGCATGGTATTCAGTAAATAGTATCTCCCATTTTACAGCACTTTTGATATTTACAAATTAGGCAGTATATTCCATGACAGTAGTAATATAAAAGCATGCAGAAGGAAGAATTGTGAAGGCAGACAAGTCTGCAAACTCATCACACATTTTCTGACATGTACAACTAGTCATAGACATACCCTATGAGGAGAATAAATAAGAATCAATGAAAAACAAGTAAAATAAAAGCTTTTAACACAGTGTGCATATACTTATATTCATTCTTTCTATTTCTCAGAATTAGTGGTAAGTACCTTACTATTTCAAATTGCTGGTAAAAACCACTTATAAGACTACAGTAACACAAAAGTCTAAACAAAATTTAGAGGTATCACAAAACAGACTAAGCTGCAAGAATACTTATTCACGACATGCTGACTTACTCTTATATTAATGTTTAAATATCCTGCTAAAGGAAAAAAAAAGAAAACGCTTATTGCATACTTATTCAGGAACTCAACCAAGATAATCTATGAAAATAACTGTCAGCCAAGTCTGGAATTTTAAAAATAATCACATTACTGGGCTATATATCACCTTATTTGCCACTTCTGCCTCAGATTCATAACTCAAAATAAAACCAGCCTGTTTTATAAAAATCCAACAGGTCAATTAGAAACCTCAAATCTAAAAGCTCAGTAAAGCAGTGATCTAAACCATATCATTTTCGAACTTGCACATATAACATATTTAAGCACATTCCCAATACATGCCTTTTAATAAATTTAAAATTTGAAAATAATGTCTTTCTGCTGCTTGCACCCTGTACAAGGGTTTGGCTAAATTAGACTATGTGCTCAAACAGATACTCTTTATACTTTCAAGTAAATAACCTTTATGAATTTTTTTCAGTCCAGATGGCAAAGCATGCTTGTTCTGCCACATTTTTACAAAATGTGCAAGATGCAAAAGGTAAGAGATTATCATGTATGAGAGGAAATATATGAATTATGCAAGTCAAACTGGCTTCCTTGGGTAAACTGATGGAACTACCCCAGATATTCAATGGGATGGCTAGACTAGTTTGTCTTAATGTCCATTACTCCCTCCTACCATGGTACTACATGGACCATCTTTTGAGTGGAACAAGAGAGGAAGTGAACTGTCTCCACATCACTCCTCCACCCACAGCAAGCATGCTGCTCTGCTGCAATGGGGTGAGACACAGCACTGTTTTCTGCACAGAAGGTCAGGCAGGAACCCCAGGTCTCAGGACAAAATCTGGTGAAGGTGAGGCCTGTATGATTCAAGGAGGATTTCTGGCATGGAAAAGTGTTTGGCAGTCCAAGATGCTGCAATTTTTGCTTCAGGATGGAGACCCCAGGCAGCAGATGATGGCCTTCCCATAAAAGGAGAACAGCTAAGGAGTCAGGGTCTGGGGGAGTGATGAAAGAAGAGATTTTTGTCCTTATGGAGTTCTATTATCTCCCAGTATTAATAACACCAATGCTTGGTAGTATCAGCCCACACACTCAACACTGTCCTGCTCAGTGGCATTTTGAACCCTCATTAGGGCTGTGATGCATGATAGCAAGATAAACCACAGAGGCAAAGCCACAATTAAAGCGCTACAATAATGCTTACAATATAAAACCAGGCAGTTTTGTTCACAAAAGAGCTAATAAAGTCTGATACCTAGAAAAAGCTTAGCATACACTGAAATCTTTTCATCAGAACAGGCATTAATTACATCTCTCTCCTCTATCTGGCTGCCAGTATTCATTACAGTGGTAGAACTCAGTATCATTAACGCATCTGCCTCAGTGTTAAATAGGACTAAAATTGGCCAATGGATTAAAAAAGTAAATAGGATAGGGTTGGATAGCCTGTCAGAGAGAGAGCCTGACAGAAAAAGCCTCATTTCCACAGGAAACCAGGCAGAACAGAAAAGAAAGCAATGCACATCTCTCTGACAGCTGTAACAAATTAAGATTCTCACACACTGCCTGCCAAAGGCTATTCTATAAGGAGTCAAATGGCAAAAGGGACTGTCAACTGGACTTGTCATTTGAAGCCAAAAGGCTCCCCTTCACACTCTTTCCTTGGAAGCAAAACATGGGTTTCATATGAAAGCGAAGTGCTGCATACCTCTGGGGAGCAATTCAACCTGCTGATTTGAGGAAAATTAGCTGAAGTGAAAAGTAGGCACTGGTTTACTCTCAGCAATACCTAGAAAACTTTACTGCAGCTGGATGATCACCTTGAGCGGGACGATTAATGTGGTCATCAATGTTGATACACTGAGAAAGTTTGTTGCACTGAAAATCAGGAGGTACAAGCTGAACCTCAAGGCATCCCAAATTTTAAAATCTCAGGCCATTCAAATTGCTTGGTGCAAGAAGATTGTCAGAATGTTCTAAGGAAAGGGCAGGAGCCAACAACAACTGATGGTCTCATGAAGTGAAACTTACTTCCAAAAAGCCGACAGCCACCTGCGCACCTTCTATTTCTAAGAAGGAGGTCGAATCACCCCATCATTGCTCACCCTTCCCCATGCAACACTGTTTCCCCCAACAACACCCAGCTGAGAGGGATGGGACAGAGAATAAAGGGAGAATGCCTCTCCCTCTCTGAATGTTGCACTCCTGTGTGCCTACTTCCCCCAAGGAGGGAATGTAATGTATTCAGTGATGTATACATAGAATAAGCAACAAAATACAACCGCACAAAAAATGTGTCTGTTGGGGTAAGCACAGAACAGCGGGAATGACAAATGACAGAATTTATTCAGAAGCCACAACTGATGGGGCTCAGCTATTATGGTTATGTGCAACATATTAATAAGCACCTGTGGGGAAGAGAACTCCTGCTGTGTGAATGAATCTCAGATTGGGTTTAATTTTCTTTCTCGAGTGGTTGCATTTCACCGATTGCTTACAAGTACAAAAGAAGCAAAAAATACCTAATAGATATCCAACATGTCTCTCACCAAAACCAATTCTGTTAAAGAACATTTAATGAGTTCCAAGTTCCAAATAAGTTAAAAAAATGCAAATGCATATTAGATTTTTCTAGAAGCTCTTACCAATGAATTTACACAGTTTGAATTTAAAAAAAAGTAATTAATTTCAGACAATGTTTTGGGTGATAGACTCCTGGCATGTAATTCCCACAAACAGTCAGATTAAGAACACTTTCCATCACACTGTTTTGGATGTAGGTTTTTCTATTATATTCTGAGGGTGAATAGATGTCTTCCCCTCACCACCTACTATGTTTTTGTGACTTTTTAAAACATAAATTAAGTATCTTCCATTGGTATGGTTTATTTCTTCTTAGTGTCTGGCAGGTTTAAACATAATTCTTTAATGTTTGCCTGAACAATGCCTTCTCCTCCAAGAAGTTTTTTTTAAAACAATTGGTATATTACACTTCCTGAACACAGAAGTACAAGCTTTTTTGAGAAAAGCATTTCTAAAAGTTACTTTTTTTTTGGTATGCTTCCCACCAAGAGGCATTACTGTGATTAAATACTCAAGGGGTAGGCCAGGTGGAGCTTTAACCTCAAACTGCAAAGTCTACAGTAATATACACATTGACAACTTCCCAGAATAAGACAATACTGTGAAGTTAAACAAACAAAAAACAACTGGAAAGAAGTCTAAGATGAGTTTAAGAAACAGGTTAAAAAACTTGTTAATAAATGTGTAAGTTTAGGGTGATTGAACTCTAAATCCCTGGGTGCAGCAATCGAAATGAGTCCATAAAACAGGCAATTGTCTGACAACACATTGCCTGTTTTTCATATAACAAAGAGAATGGTTCCTGGTGAAAACCTGATAGCTGGCTTGAGCTCCAAGAGTCTGTATAAGCAAGTCTGTCTGTCAGGCTCCCCAAAATGCAGCTCTCTGCTCTTCTCTAAGGGCTTCTCTGAGCCCAGTTATTGGGCTGTACCACCTTACTGTTGTCTCCACCAGTCTCCATTTCAGGAGTTTAAACCTGACAGTTTAAAGGCAAAGTCCATCTGGACTGGTTCTCATTTGCTCTGTTCCTTTCTTAAGTGATGGAAAAATATAATTTTTCCTGCTGTTTAAACACCTTTTATCTTCTCCAGTAGAGTAGCGGCTAAATCTATTCTAGTTGCCTGCACTGGCAAAGAGGAAAATGGAAGGACAGCGTTCCTAGATTCACCTCACTCCCTCCTGATGAACAGAGAAGCAGTGCTTTTACAAGTTATCAAAGACAGATAGAAACTTTCTCCTTTGGTACTATAGATGAGGGTTTCTGTTTCTTCTGTTTCCTGTCCTCTTAATTCAAATTGCACCTATTTCATAGAACAAGCCATGTTTTATCCATTGGCCTCAGAGCCTTTTTTACTTCAAAGACTAATGAACACACAGCACACACTGCAGAGTGCTTTCCTTAGGAGAACAGTGGTCTGCTCAGCAGGGTAACCAGTTGTCTCTCTTCTCTGCACTTGTTTGCACTATCTCACTTCCCAGAGTGGATTCAGAGCAGTGCATGAAGATCACTAATTTGTTTTAAAACTGGTTTCAATCTTAGTTTGACAACTGCTAAAATGCCTTTTCCCTCCACATAATAGAATGCCCTGAGACATTTTTCCATTCAGGCATCCTTAATACATACACAAAATAAGCGATTGAGGCCTTTCACACAAAATCTGGATTTCTGCATATTCTGAGGAGCAGATGAACAAGTTCTGATGTACCCATTTCCAGCCTTTCAGAGAGACCACTTTTACCACTTGCACCTCATGTTTTCCTACTACCACAGTCAATCCAAACTTGGTATATTGGGCTAGGAGTTTCCTTGAGCTACAAGGATCACCTAAAAGTACAGGTTTTGACAATACTAAGTTAAAATGCTGGAGGACAAAGGGCTTTTCATATTAAGTGGCTAAAGTGTACAGACTGTTCCCATCTCCACTCTCCTTAAACCTGCCAGATGTGCACCAGATGTCAGAGCTGGAGTAAAGATCTTTTAATCTGTGGAGAACATGACTGTCTCTTGCTCCTTGATTACTAGTACAGTGAGGAGTCACAGGCCGAATATGACAGAAATTTCTCTCCCATTCACATGTTTTCAATTTGATGTTTAAGGTCCTAGATTGTGATAACTACAAGTAGCTCCCACTTCCTCTCTTCTCCACCCAGCCCTCCCAAGCCTTCAGAGATGGACCAACCAGCTTAGTAAAATGCTGCTAAATTTAGGAAAAACACCCACTGGAAGTTTTATAAGCCTGACTCCTGGGCAGGGATCTGAGAGAATAAGCAAAAATTGGCAAGGAGAACTGCTCAGTTTTATCCCTTCCATGTTTCTTGTGTCTCAAACTGTGTCATGGTGCAAATGGGAGTGAAGCTCTATGCTAGCAGGGCCATACACCTTTTCCACCTACAGAGTACAGTAAGAACCAAATTCTCCCAGCATACATATGCCCCCATCACTATTTACTCTCTAAGGGTTCAGTGCTAATTTCTTTTTTGCTGCCTCATCTTCTAAGTTGGTTTATTCTTCTCCATCAAGACAGGCATCTAACACAACTTCCAGACAGTACTACACCACTATCTCTTTTGTTTCTTTTATGTCTTTGCTAAATTTCCCCTAGTGAAACTCTAATTGCTCACTGAAAAAGTGGAGCACAGAAGCATAGTACTATAGCAAATGCCAAGTTAATTCATTATCTTTAAATCAAGGCCTCTTTTTCTACATTCTTATCAACTCTACCAGAACTGTGCCTCGCGCTATATTTAACACTTAGCACATGAAATTGCTGGTACTATCAAAAAGCCATGCTTAGCACACATGCAAATACACCTCTTGCATTTCGGGAGACTTGGAGGAAGGCACAACATTTTAATCTGGGTATCAGTCCAGCAGAAGTAGCTGACATTTTTCAGGAGGATTAGACAACAGGGACTGTACCATAAATGAGGCAGGGAGGGAAGTGATGTCAAAAACATCCTAAAGCAACAAAGGAAAACACAAAGTCTTCAGGGGGAGACAGGAGGAGTCAAGTGCTAAGAAACTCATGAATAGTTATGAGTAAGTCACTTGTACAAATATCAGGAAGCTTAATATTTCACAGTCCAATTACCTCCAACTCTGGTTGTGTTCTTTTACTTTAAGACCTTATCAGCATCTCTTGAGGTTTTATTTTCCCTCTTCAGCTTTTAATTTCTATAAAATTAAATTTCTATAATATTAATGTATATTCCTATCAAATCTCACTTTTTATATTTTTATTTCCTTCTCTCTTCAAAAGTAGGAGCAAACAGCGATGATGCTGCATATATGCTACTGCTCTGATCTGAGGACAATCTCTTTCTAAAAATAAAGAAATCTATCACACTGCAAACACTGTTGATGGGGTTGGTTTTTTTTTGTTGTTGGGTTTTTTGGGGGGGTTGGTTTTTTTGTTTTGTTTTGGTTGTTGGTTTTTTTGTTTTGATTTTTTTTTTTTAATTTTCAAACACTTCTTACACTGGAAAAACACTTGCATTGACATCTTCATATTTCTTATTAAATAATAAATGTGAAGACTAACCTGTGGAAGTTATGTGCTAATCACAGTTGAAGCAATTAAACTGCTGATAGAATCAGAAAAATGCCAACATACTCAACACTTACCCCGTCAAAAAACACAGATCAGGCACTGTGTTTGCTAGAGAGAAAGCCAGGCAGCACCAAGACAAATTGTGGTGCACTGCCCCAGACCAGTACCTAGTTTGTCATACCAGGTTCTACCCTAATCTGTTAACAATTTCGTGCTGAGGAGAAGCTGTTTCATAAAATGAGTGACTGCTGCTGTATTACTTTATAGACACTGCACTAAGGGTTGTTAGGAAGTTTCCTTTTCTCTTGCCAGCACAAGCACTGTCAGTCAGTGTCTGTCATCCTGGAACTTACTGACATGTCAGAGTGTAGATAAATGAAGTAAATATTATTCTTGTATTATTTCAAATTTTCTCACTTCATAAACCCATAAATTGTCAAGGGACATTGCATTTAACCCCATCTTCTTTTGTCATGTTGGATATTGCGGGAGCACAGACTGTACATCACATTTAACTGATAGGCTTTGAAATCTTCTGTGGGCAAGTGGAGAAGCAAGAGTGAAGCAGGTTTTGAATTATAGAGGAGATATTCTGGGGAGTTCTGGGGACACTGGAAGTCTCCACATGAAAGCTGAAATGTTTTTTTTTCAAGACAGTGCCATGAGTAAAGACTCCTTTGCCCTCCCATTCTTTTACTGCCACCTGGGACATATGAAGATACAGCTGAGTTTTGACATACACTTCCTCTCTCACTCTTCTTTCTCCTCTGCTCTCCTATCTCTGTTACATCTCGGTCTGCAATGAGGTAGGGTGGTCTGAGATGAAATAATGTCAGTATCCAGGGACAAGCACTTTTGCTGCAGGTGAAATCCTACAGGACCTGATGGTTAAATCCTGGGTTTGACTCAGAATAATCAAAAGGTGTGTATCCATATTGGACATCAAATGAAGTAATGATAAGCTGGAAATTTTCCCCTTTTTTCCTTATTATGTCCATATTGAACTACTAACCACTACAATCTGAATTATTTTTTTATAATTTCACCAGTATATGTCACAGCCCTACAATGTGACTACAAAATGGTAATCTTAAATTATTATTTACAAAAGCATTTTGGGGGACTTTCCTCTTAGATTATAAACACCTAATACTTGCTGTTGTACTACCCTACCAAACTTTGTAAAGAGTAAGTAAAGAATCATTAGCTTTACCACCTTTCTTATATGGTTTCCCTGTTTCTTCTTTTCCTACAATTGACAGTGATTTTTAGTTACACAAATATTTGCTACATTTCCCTTTATCTTACATTTCCTCTCAATATGTGTCATTTTGCTCTCCCTGAAGTGTATTTCTCACTGCCTGTCTGGTACCTCTCCCTGGAGACCTTTTTCCTATCAGGTCCTGACTTCAAGTACAGGTTCATTCCTAGAGAATGATAAAAACAGACAAGCCTTCTTCAGAATAAAGCATTTTTCCATTCAAAAAACCCAAAAATATTTAGTGAAACTATTTTTTTAAAATGTACATACTCTTCCATCATAGTTACATGCAATCATTCTTTGCATCACTGGTGGCTTCTGTGAGTCTACCTTTTTTCACAATCCAATTTGATCCATATTTGTAGACATGATTTTCTGAGCCTGAGAGAGCTTTCAGCCTGTCAGTGGCTGATCTGTTCCCAAGGGAAAATCTTTTGGAAAACTTCTCTTTCAAGGACTGTATTTTGCAAAAAGATTTTGGTTCTCAAAGCAATGTCACACAGCTGTTCTGAAGGTGTTTTTCTCTTGTTCCACCAATGGGACCAGAGAGGTGGTTCCTTTGGCCAATCATGTTAACCTGTATTGGAACACCTTATAAAAAGGGTTGCAAACCCCAAAATAAAAGCTTCTGCCCCACTGAAATCAAACCTCACTGTTGTGATTTGAATCCACTCTTCTGTTTTGTGTCCACTAGTGACACACATTAAATTGAAAAACTTCCTTTAATAACAGAAATACTCCTCCTACATTAAACAG
Source organism: Anthoscopus minutus (assembly GCA_013399455.1). Taxonomy (NCBI): domain Eukaryota; kingdom Metazoa; phylum Chordata; class Aves; order Passeriformes; family Paridae; genus Anthoscopus; species Anthoscopus minutus. The sequence goes on from VWYI01032114.1 coordinate 10,289, forward strand.
TTTTCTCAGTGCTCCTTTCACAGTGCCATCTGGCTCGACCTCATAAAGCACAATCCATAGCTTGGCTAGTGTACAGCAGGAAAGTAACTGAGACATTTGCTCTGAAAATCCCTGAAGTATTCACTATGAGTCATTCTCCCCTCTTCCTGGCTGGACTTCTAGAAATGCAGGCCTACAAAGATGTGTTCTAGAGTTACTGTTGTTACTTGACCCTTCCCCACAGATCACACAGCAGAATAAACAAGAGCAGACAGCACAGCAAACAGCAGAGCTCGCTAAAGAACTGGGTCTCACAGTCTGACACGTCAGTGCCAGACAACTGTGAGTGTGCTGTTAGAAAGTTGTCCAAAGATGTTCATCCTGGTTTGTGCACAGACAGGATGAATGATGCTGCATACTCAAGGGCCTTCTGCCCAATGAAACTAGCTCTGAAATTTGACCATCCCCACCACTGCCACTCCAGAACCCAGGTAGAAGGGGAACACTGGGAAAGACATGGCCTCAAAATCCTCCATGAGGAACGCAAGACAGACATATCAGCATGTAGCAACAACCACAGGAGCCCTAATGTGGCAAAGAAGACAGCAGAAGGGATTAACAAATGCTTTAGGCCATCCATGGGCTTGTTTCAGGTGAGACTCCCATGAAATCCTAGGATCACACCATGATGCTCCCCTTAACTTGACCTCAGTGCGAATTCTTTGCAACTGTAGCACTCTTTACTCTCACACCGGACTTTCAAAAAGTCTGCACATATATAGCTCCTAAAGTCCACTTCTCTAGTCCAGCTCCTCTTCATACTGCCAATGCTCCTAAAACATACTTAATGCTGTTCTTCGATATTCCACACAGACTGCAATTTAAGCAGCTTTAAGACTGCAAGCCCTGCAGTTCCAAAGTCAGCGTGTGTCAAAAAAATAGCAGCTTGGTATTTTTGCAGATTTAAGCATGCAAACAATTATTTTCTTAACTATAGAAATTGTTTGCAGTTTCCATGTAAGTTTTGTTTGCTTGTTTGCTTTAAAGACAAAGACTTAGAAGCTTAAAATTACCACACACCTGTACTGTACACAAGAAAAGTATTTTGACAGACAAAAGAATCTATTTTCACATAATATATTTTATATTTAACATGATGAGTTTCATATCAACACAATTAATACCTTCTGAATGCCATACAGACACCAAATCCACCTCCTCATTGAAACTCACATATTTTGGTTAGTCCTTTAAAAAATATTGGCATATACTATTTTAATAGTAACACATGTATTTAACAAAGATATGATCTTCAGTTAATGTTTTTATAATACTTTGGCTATCTTACAGTTGATATTCTTAACTTAATCCAGAACTTTTCATTATGGGAATGTTTCATGTTTCTCCAAATTCAGTAATCAGTAAGCAACCACAAAAAACAAATTAAACCCCCTAATAATTCAGAATTTATTTAGAAAATAATAATTTTTATTCTGTAGCTGTGACGAGAAGTGCCACAGTTTAGTGTTTTAGTTTAATATTTAGTGTATGTGTGTGAGCATGCATACACTTAGAGCTAAACTGCATTATTCAATATCCCTTGCAAGTGAAGACCAGGATTCCCACCCATCTAGTACTCTCCATACCCCATCCCCATGGATTGCCCTTGACAAGACAATTTAGCTAGAGAAGAGGAAAGCCAGGTTACCAGACAAACAGTGTATTAAGGAACTAGAGATAAATTAAAGTCCCCTTGTGCAGATGCTCGTACAGCAATATGATCCCAAATAAATCTTCCTTAGCCCTTGACAGTATGCCTCACCCCAGAGAAAGAAGGCTGAGGTCAGTAAACTATCCCAGAGGGAAATGGATGAAGTGGAACCTCATAAAGCTGCCATTTTAATTCCTCTTCTCAGCCTGTTTGTGCTCTCTGATCTTTCCAATTAGCAATCCATCAATCTGACATACAGCAAACATACTCTGGTGGGATGTTTTTGGTGAATGGCAAAACTGAAAAAACACAAAAGCTTTTGAAAAATGGAAGTTCACCTAATTCTCAATTAGATCTCAGATTAGGAGGTGCACATTTGGAAAAGACAGAATGGTTCTTCACCATTTTTAAAATAATGCATTTTGAATTTTAAAAATGTAATTTTGTTCTAACTTTTTTTTTAAGAGTTTCAAATACTATTATTCAGTTCTTCTGTGGATAGTACATTCAGATATCTGACGCCTCTCTTCTTTCCCTTGAGCATTTCCCCTCTTCAAAAACAGCAGATGGAAGGCATGTCCCCTGTGGGAAGTTCATGGCACAGTCAGACCCCAGACTTGGTTAGCACACTTGGTGCTGACCCTCTGGCTATGTCTGAATTTGTGAGATCTGCTTGCACCAAGAGCAGAACAGTAGCCTGAACTAGACAAGGCTGAAGGCCTACACCTACACAGCATGTGGATCTGCAGCTTTGCTTCAGGGAAGGCAGTATGATTCCCTAGATCAAACATTCCCACACTGCACACAGTAGGAACCTGTCTGACAGTGTGATTCATTGGTTCAGAAACATTGACTTAGTTACTCCCAGAAAGAATCTAGCTCGTGCACACCAAAACCAGCCTGTAAACCATGCTGTAACAAGTGAGGAGGAGGAGTAGGCTTGCTCCAAAACTGTAGATTCTGATCAGAAATTCTTTCTCTTTTAAAAGAAACCATTGGTTCAGAAGACTTGTGCATGAGCTTTTGAAAATTTCCCTTGAAATACCATAAGAACTTCAATGTATCATACACCCACTTCATTTCAAGACATACTAAGATTGGCATACTTAAAATTTAGCTTTATAAAGCATTCCCAATAGGACTCTAATTTGCACCAGTTAGTTTGAAGTACCTTTGCACATAACTGATTTAGTTCTGCATAGCACTGCATTGTCTCACAGTGGTGTCACTCTAGGAATTTCATCAACGCTGTGATCCAAGACGACACACAGGGTAATGGAACAAGGAAACAAAAGCTATGCCTTTGCAGCAACAGCCTGAAACACTACCAGAGGATGGTCAGACTGTCAGTTTTTATTCAGCAGCAGAAAATGGATACAGAGTAATCTAGGGATTCTCTCAGGAAAACACAAACACATTCTCTGCCACCTAGCAGATGTCTGTGCTTCAATTAATTCCTCCCCTTACCATGCTTTCAAATGAAACCAAAGCTAGACCAAGCTGTCTTCCTCATAGGTATATGCAGCTTAGATTTACCTTCTGGACTGAGCAGCTGGAGTGACAGTCTGTGGGCAGAGAACTGTCAGCAGATAGTCCCTGCCTAAAGCCCTCTTCTGCACTGATGCACCATCACCTGAATTACAGAACAAATCTGCTTCTGATGTGTGACTGTTAAGTGATTTAAAATTAAATACGTCAAAAGGAGAATTATTGCTTTTAAAGCAACAATTTTTTCTCAAAATCCAACATTTATTCTTAAGGAAAAAAAGAATGACGACTATGGAACACTAATCTTTCAAACTAACTAGAATATAAAAGCATTGGCCTGCCCACAAATACAGGACTTCAAAACTTGCATGACTAAGTCATCACAAGGGACCATCTCTGTAACTGAAATATTGGTTGATTTATAACAAACATCAAAATGCATTTAATTAAATTGCAAGTGGAAAAGGATCCTTCAGTAGGATCCAAAACAATATGATTGAAAGTTACACAATTGCACAATTAAAAATTAAAAATTCTAGTATTGCCAAAATAAATATTTATTTTTAAGAAAGCGAGTGCTTAGTTTAGTTTTATACATTTAGTTGCAAATAGGACTATTTATAGATCTAAGGAGTGACCAACTTGATGCTTAGAGGGTAAGAGAAACGCAACTGGAGTTCTCCTTCAAAATAGTTCTAAAATTCATATTTAATGAAGACTTTACTGCTTAGAAAAGGCATAACTATGTTTTCTATAAATACTCCCTAAACATGGAGGTTCCTTTCCCCTCCCCAGAAAGCGAAGCAATCACCATTCATTTTCTGTTTGTTTACTCACTTCTACCCTATGCCACACTTTTTACCGCTTTGACACTTGTATGTATTTTCTGTTCAAAGTACGAACACCCTGGAAAAGGTGCAAGTTAAATTCAGGAAATATGTCACAGAGGGTCAAAGGTGGACCACAAGAACCAAAAGGAAAGTAGTTCTCCCCACAAGCAGGGGTGGAAGAAGCATGTAATCAAGAGTTAGATGTTGGCAGTTTAGAAGCCACTTATATTCAGTCAAGAGTAAGAAAAATATAGGCTAATACCAAGATAGCAAGATAATGGTTTTCTTCACACACAAGGCTATATGATTTTTCACACAGTTGTGTACTTTGTTCCTAAATATTTCAAGGTGGTTTTAAACCACCATGGTAGGCTAAGGATGCAAACTGAAGTTACTGTGGCAGTATGTGTAAGACAGAGATAAAAAAAGGCAGTATTTTAGAACTTATAGCAAAGCACAAAAATCTTCTAAAAATCTTGATTGACAGGTGTTTATTCTTACTGAGAAAAAGAATTGCACAAATTCATTCCTAAAGCAATAGTCTAATTATACATAACATTTTTCAGAGCTCAAAAACACAAAATATGCACCAATACTTACAATCAAGGACTCTCCCCTTGAGAAGAAAAAAAAAAGCAAAAAAGCAAAAAAAAAAAAAGCTTTAGTGGAATTCAGTATGCTGGTTATAGCTGTGTAACTACAGAAGCAGATAAAACAAAAGCTCTGAGTACAATCAATAGTTTATAAATAAAAGCAAAACCTTACTTCAAAAACCAGAAGCAGACTTGAGAAGAGCAGCTGATTTATAAAAAGCATTATTTGAAATCAGCAAGGAATTAAAGCAAAGCATTTCTCTTTCTGCTATATAGGCAAAGTTTTCACAGGCTCTAATATACACAATCATGGAGAAAGCTGGAGCATGTGAAATATTTCCTCCTTGCAAGAAACACTGAGATTGCAAAGATTCCCTTGACTGCAGCTCAGTTCAGTGCCACGACGATCTGTGCCCAAAAAGTACTACAAATACATTTCAGCTCCCCAGCACACTTAAAAAACTGAATCTCTAACTTGGCAAAAATACCAGTTAAGGCCTCACATGGATCAACATCAGTTACACTCAATAGCTAGAAAATGAACAGACTAAGCTCAAGTAACAGTCAATAAATAAATAATTATAGTGATGCTATAAGAGCTAGCAGCAGAGATTTTGGGAGATTGAGAGATTTTTTGGCTGTACAGTGCCCAGCTAAACCCCAGAGCATGAGCCAAGCAATGCAAAGCAGTAAGAAAGAAACAATGTCATTATTAGATGTAGTCACCAGCACTCTGTGTTCAGGACATATTTTTCAAAATTGCATTCTGAATGTTTTCAGCCTGTCTGAACAGATATATGTGAATATTAGATCATATCATTCATGTCCTACAGATAACTCAAGTAGAGTGTTAAAGATCAGATTTTAGGTTCCTCAGTTATGAGATGTAGAATGACAGGTGTTTTACTGAAGCTTGTTTTTCAGGGAAGGCTTAGCCTATCTTGAAAATCAAGTCCCTTAAATTTCTTCCTCTCTTCTTCTCTCTTTGCATATCTCATATTTAAAGATACAAAAGTATTGATGAAATAGAGCTTTTAGTCTCGATTGCTAATTAGTACAATATTGGCTCTTGTCAAATTCCATTAAAATGGGTTATATTCAACACACTATACCAGAATATTTGCACATCTTTTTCTATCTTAAAGTTATACTACAAATATCCAAGTAAAGTAAAATACTGCGCTGAAGTAGACTATATAAATTGCCTCTACTTTGTGCAGCTGAGAAGTTTCTCCAATAATCTTATAAAACCTTCAATGAGTCCAACTTCTTCAAAACCCTTAGCAATACAATATTTGTTTACAAGAGGGTAGAAATTCCTAGACTTATTTCATCAGGAGAACATAAAGGCAAGTTTGTAAAAGATCAAAGAAACTGAGATGCAGTAAGAAGTAAGCTACATAAATTGGAGAAGCATTTTAAAGTATGTATTATATGTATTATATGCCTGTTACATTTGCATTTAAGTAATTATAAAAATCCAAAATCCCAACCAAACTCTTATAGAGTATGCAAGTAGTTCAGCTAAGGAAGTCTAATGTTCTATTCAAGAAAGTACAAGTGAGTAATTTTGACTTCCTGGTTAACACTACTAAAAAAAGCCCCAAAACAACCTAATGAAAATAAAAACATGACATCTAAATTTAATTAGGACCCTGATTCTCACATCTGAGATTCAAAGGGGCTTTGCCCTTCATTAAAATAAGAGCATAAAAGAAGTAATTTAGCACAACCCACAACACTTTGGTATGAATGTATGTGACCTAATATGAGTGACATAAAATTCACCTACTTCAGGATCTTAATATTACACACTACATCAGATACAGCAAGCATAACAGGATCTGCTACTTGGAAGGGAAAAAAATGTTAAGGCAATGGCATTGATTTTAATTAGCAGGCTGGGTACTTCTAAGATGCTTCTGTCATCCCAGTGCCAATTATGCTGATCTGTACTATTTTATCAGGCGATTGAAAGTGGATCCTTAAGGGCAATTACATAATTCAATAACTCAAACTATCTAACTTCCCTTCAAGTCAGTGAAAATATTCCTGTTCCACACAGGGGGATGTCTTTCTCCAGCTTGGACAGGGTATATGTATATATGTCAGTGTTTAGAATTCAATATTTTACTTAGGAGAGTCTTCCCAGAGCACCAACAATTTATTCATAACATTTATTTTATTGTTTCTCTTACTTCTTCCCTTCAGCAGCCTGTGTGTTTGCAGGTGATCAGATAACAGCATATATGCTGTAACACTACACAGAGGAACAACTCCATCCTTCACCTCTCCTCCTCCTGCTCTTCTACCTCCTGCTAATGCAGCAATCCATCCCACAATACTTTCAAGCAGTAACTACACACACACACACACATACCTGTTCTCAGGAGAGGCTTTGTGCTAGCACATCCAGAAAGGAAGTCATGGCAACTGATGCATTTCTGAGAGCATTGGAGATGTGCAGCCAGCAACTTTTACCTCACCAAACACCACGCCTACCTATGCAATAACAGTTCCCACTGCATTTCACATTTCCAAATGTTGCCAAAAGAAAAGGAACTATGAAGGTGCCATTACAGTGCTGCCCCCTGGAAAGTTCACAATTCACAAGCAAAATGCTTATTTATTCAAGTACTGCTAAACACATACTATCTCTGTTACTTTTTTCACCAATATGGATTTTAAACCTGATTATGCCACATTTTAATTAAGTAGAAGCAAAAATCTATCTTGTGGGGGTTTTTAGGAAAAAAAATGTTTCAGATTCTCCAATACTGTTAATCTTCTTTTTAGATTTCCAGTGATCTTTTACAGGAAAATTCTCAACCTGAGTTAATGAAAAATCATCTGCCTCTCTTAAGGCTTTCATTCAGTCTTCTGAGTATTAGAGCACTGAATGCATATCTTTATATTGACTCTAGAGCACCTGGTATTGTTAATTGTCTGTCAGAGACTGAAGAATTCATTGGCATATTGCAAAGACATCGGGTACCCCAGCACAGAAATTTACTGTGTATATATATATGTATATGTATATATGTATAGACAGATAGATAGACAGATAGATAGATATAAATCAATATGCTCCTGCATAAACCATGATTTTTCCATGCCAGCCCAAACCCATTTGTCTAATGCAGGTGACACACAGAATACTTGCTGTACACTGTGCTCTTGCTGCTGTTATTCAGTCGCATTATCATTTTCTCCCTTCTTCTCTCAGAATTTGAATTTTTCACACACATCAAGCTTGGGAGACTTTATAACGTCTTCAAATTGGATATTTAAAATGCATTTTCAATGGATTGTTTAAACAACAGATATTAATTTATCTCAACAGCTTTTTCATTCAGCTTTCACTTAAAAACTCTATCTCAGAATTAAATTTCACACATTTTTTCCCTTTTGAAATGCACATAATCAAAACCCACAATCAGCATTACAGTAGTTTGTCAAGGCTGCGTCCTGGGCTGTCTGTAACAGACTTTGAAGCTTACACATACCTCCCCGACTTTGATCAGGGTGCTTCCCCTGTCTATTCTTTGTATTGTGCTAAAAATAGCCCCTCCCCTCTAAATTTCAGTTTAGTGATTAACAGTTCTGCAGTGACTGACTTTAGGCTTGGGAAGTAAATTCCATGATGGACCACAGTCCATGGTTAACACTTGGCTGGGCAGGAGTTTTTGGAACAAAGAAAGTTTGGGATATTTTATCTTCCCTCCCTGTTACTGTCTGTAGCATAGTCTTATTCTTTCAAGGGTGAAAGTTGCTATTGTATCAAGTACTTGCAACATGAATTTTTGTTGCTTCTCTGCTTGTTCAAAAATCCTGTTAAATCTGAATCTTTTAACTGAAAAATTAATTCCCTGGCTTAACCATGCAAAAATAATTTAATTTATGTAGTATAAAGTTGATGATGGTACATGTGTTATCAAAAGGAACTACAAGAACACTTAATTCTGTGCCATGTAGTATCTCCCATTCCTTCATTGTCCCTTCTTGTCCCTTCTGTAATGCAAATGCTTATGTTTCTTTTAACAAAAAGGCTGCCAATGAAAGCTCTCATTATTATCTATTAGCCCCTATGCTGATCAGAAGCAATGATCATTTTAGGCAAAAAGGTACCTTCAGATTGCCAGAGGAATTATGAGAGCATCAGCACTACATTCATCATCATTTTTACATCATCCAGTGCCTATCTTGCACAGGTACAGTTTTTGATGAGGCATCTTCCTACCTATTTCCCATGAGTTTTGAACTCAGTACAGTACACCTGGCTAGGTTACTCTATCCAGGTAGCATTGCCCAGCATTTGTCAAAAGGGCAAAAAAGATAAAAAAAAGATTTAAAAGGGGGGGGAAAAAGGGGAAAAAAATTAAAACTAAACTAGAAACATCCCAATACAGTCAGAGCTTGAAATAAACCATTACCTATGTTGTTGGAGACACCTTTAACTTCACCTAATTGAATTCCTTCTGTTGCTTCTGAACACTTTGTCCTTAATTTCTATTAAATCATTGTTTAATTAATGAACAAAAGCCCTTTAATATGAAGCCCCACATGCCTCTAACCAAAGCTGAAAATTCACAATTTGTTCCTACTCATTAATTTAGTTGCAGTTGCTAGTCTATAACACTTCTTTATTTCTAACCTCCTGATAACCTCATGACCTTTTCTTCATCTTTGTTTTAATAAGAATTTTTTTTTCCAAATGTTTTCTGGAAATACAAACAATTAATATTATGGATTTAGGCAGAGCAAATAGCAAAAAAAGTTCAAGACTAAAAATTTAACTCTGACACCTGGAGTTTGATATAAATTATGAATGTTATGGCTTCTGGTTTTTTTAATGTTTAGAAAAACACTCACGGAGTAATTGAAATTGGACACAATTCCTTAATAATACCGTCCTCTTGCTTCATTTACTAAATGGAGATGACAACATTTACCCAACTTCTCTGTAAGGCACAATCACACCTGCAAGTGAAAAGTGCTATAGGAGATACACGTAATGGATGCATCTTAATTTAATCTTTGTTGCTAGAGATAATGGCATTAAAAATTGAAAACATACTGCAATTTAAATGTAAGGTAATGATTTCAAACCTATTATAATTTCTCATCCTATTAATTAAGGTCTAACATAACAGCTAAAAATAGTTTTCATTATGTTACCAAAACAATGGCATTTAAATACTGTTGAGAATAACCAAAGCATACGTGAAATACTGCAGCCTGTAGAAGATTAGCTGAACTCCAAACCACATTAAAATATTTTGTTAGAAATGGTGGCAAGGTTGTCTTCTGAACCATGAACTACCTCATCACATATTCTTTTGTTCAAATTATTCAGGCATGCCCAAGAAAATTTTATCATCCCCAAACATAAGAGATACATTTTTCCCATGCACATTTAAGCTTCTATAGAAGAAAATATTATAATTGAAACCATTTTTAGAACTTTAAGCTATAGTAGCTTCATTTTCTGGCTCTGTGTAGGCCAAAATGAATAATTTCCTACACATCTATTTGTGACTCAGTCAGAAATCTTTTCAGTCTTTAGTAAGCAAAAATGGCTATCAACATTTGAATAAAGAGAAGAATAAAAATGCTTTAACAATCCTCCCAAATGGCTGAAATTACCTTCCCAAATACAATAACAACGTGAAACACAAATTTGGCCCACATTTTTCAAGCAGTGCACATTAAGATGATCATTAACATCTTTTCTATGGATTGTGTTCTCCTTACCACAACATTTATATTACAAGAGAAGGCTTAAGGTTGGTAGGTATGTTTGTTGCCTTTCTTAAAATAAGGAAAACGTAGTACATATGGAAACACGAGTGTGTTTGTACAGATACGTGTATAAAAAAATTGAACATAGTGAGCAGTCTCACATGCTGCTTTGCTGCCCAGTCGCTAAGGATTAGATGTTTCTGTGCAACCTTTCTCAGCAAATTTGCTAATTGCATTATTTATTCTTACACAATTTTTAAAGGAAATCCAGTAATAATCTAATACTTAGAAAGGTAATCATTTAGTTCTGTTTTTCAGCCTGGTCCAATTTTTAAAAATCAGTATTCAATCCATGAAATACATCCCCTCTTACTGCTCAACAGCTTACTTTCCTTTCCTCAAGAGCTTGCACTGACTGAACTCACTGAAAACCTTTTAAATCCAAGTGCAGTACAGCAACTTGATCACCATAACTCACATTTGTCAGACCCTTCAAGGCCATCTGCTTGATTTGCAAGGAGTGACTTTACCTCCAAAATCAGGCTGATTCCTCCCCAGTATTCCTGGTTTGAGTATGACTATTTTCTTTACCAATTTCATTATTCTTTGAATAGAGTAGTCAGCCTTCCTGGTGTGCAACTTGCCCATTCCTGCATACCCTTTCAGAAACCAGCATCACATATAAAATCCATTAATTTTCCTGGTATCAAGAACAATTTAGGAGACAATTTTCATACCACAGTTCAACCATTTCATTTTTGAGTGCCTGTAGAACCTGTGAACAATTGCCATCTGGTTTTGGAGACTTATTTTTCTTTACTGATTTAGTCTAAAACTTACTCTTGACACTTCCAATTAAGGCAGCACTCACACAGTGAGAGACTGATGTGAAAACTCTTCTAAAGTCTTCCAGTAAAAAAAAAAAAAAAGCCAATTCAAAAAATTTGTTTTGCAGTCATTAACTGACTTTATCTTCCTGTAGTGCTCCCTTTTCATCCTTCTCTTCAGACAGCAGACTCAGAAAATCTTCACAAAACTTCCTCTTGATATCTCTGCATAAAGTTCTGAGGGTTTTTGTTGGGTTCTTTTATTGTTGTTTTTTGTTTGTTTGCTTGTTTTAAATTACTTTCCCATCTTTAAAAAGCACTTTAGCTGTACAAATTCACTGGCACCCATGTTGCAGAAAACCAAGGGAAGTAATCAAAACTGAATTGCTAGTCATTCCACAAAGAAACTTCATTTTTCCTTTCAAGTCCTAGTAATAGACTGTTACTTCTCTTTGCCTAAACGTTTTGATAACCAGAAAAATAGTTATCACTAAGAGCATCCTTACTGCTATCTGAATCTATACAAATGGGATCATTTAAACCTCCAAAGCATCATTCCAGCTTTTCTGCAAATGCAGCAAACATGACTTAATTGGTTTGGTTCTGACCACATTTTCCAAAGCTTTCTCCATAAAGCAGCTCAATTTGTTTTCCTCATAAAGTATAAACTGCCAAAATTGTAGCCAAATGTTTTGCTCAGATTTTCAAAACCAAAGGGGATATGCCTGCAGGAAGTTGGTTTTTTTTTTATGAAAATAATCACACTCCAAGAAAATGCCAAAAGTATTTTAGAAATGAGTAATCTACTATCACTGTCTTACAGAAAAGACACCATCACCTACGCAAGAGCTTTCAAATGACTGGAATAAGATACAATCCTGTATTCATGGAACATCCTGAAGTCTTCCAGAGCTGATGACAAGATGAATAATAGCAATAACGAATGATGCATTGCTATTTTTTCATTACTGAGTAATTCACTTTAGAAGTCATTAGGTAATTTGGGTTTCAAATGAGATGCTGAGCTGCTCTTGCTTGTATTTTTTTTAAGTTTCAGATTCCCCACTTCAGCTGGTAGTTATGTAATACTGTAAAAGCAGATCCCTCTGGTTTCCAAGAATAGTTTCACTGAGTATACAGTTAACTAAGCAAGAGAACTCAGGGGCTCTGCAAATGACATACTGCTGTTAATTTTTTATTATTTCTCCAGTAAACATGATTATTTCACCAAAAAACCTTATTAACAGATGTCCAGTGCAACATCAAGAAAATAAAGACTTCAAGTAATACTTTGCTGGTGCTCTTGATTGTCTGCCATAATGTTCTGCTACATTACCTGCTGCAGGAAATTAAATTATATGCTTACTTTAATTTTCTCACCTGCCAACACTGGAAAGAAGGCTATTATATGAAAGAAGTTCATTTATATCAAAGGTTATTATTAAGTACAGATTGGCAAAACAAACTGCAATTACCATTTTATTGGCTTTCATTAGCAAAAGAAAACAGAAGAGTATCTATTACTACCAAGTATTCTATGGCTTAGTTCAGTAACTTTGCTCTTCAAGCCGGCAAAAAGGCAACATAAATGTATCGTGTAAATCCAGTTACAGTGCCAGTTTCCCTTAAGCCAAGCATTTTGATTTCACCGCCCAAAGGGATTGAGAAAGCTCTTGTAGAACACTGCCAACAGCCCAGCATGCAGCATTAGGCACAGCAGTTCAACAAAGAGAGAAGGAGTCGGGGAGCTTTGCAAATGATGAGTTCTCCTGGACCAGCCTCAGTAACAGGATTATGATTATTTCTTTGGATCTACCTGATCCTCATTCAAATAAATGAAAAGCAAGCATAAAATACAAACAGGCCCATCCTTTCTGAGCCTAAGCTCTTCCAGTTCATGTAAATCAAATTGAGCCCCTGTGCACAAATCAAACTATTCAAAAGTCACTTTTTGCTGATACTTGCGCTGGATCTCTATTTGTTCAGTGCAGGAAAAATCAATTTACATCACTTTTGCAAAATGGAGGCATAGAGAAGAATGTTTGTCTTCCAAAGGACTATATTTAAAAAACCTTTTATAATGGTAAAGCAAAAAATAAAAAAAAAGTAAATTATCCACTCTACCACTGTGACATAACCAATATAAAATTAATTATATTAAAAATATACGCATTTTAATCGCAAATATCTGTGCAATCTTACAAAAAGAAGACAACACTGGAGAAGTCAAGCTCAGCACAGCAGGACAAAACTACTCCATTTGATCACTATGGAAAATTGCATTAATAGCAGAAGAAAGACTCGACAGATAAAACAGCATTCAAGAAGCTGCATGATTTTTAAAACATCAGCTTACTCTTCTTTCTAAATTGATAGATCATTAACAACTTGCATATCAGATCCCTAAGGTGATCAAACTAGAGCTAAGACACATCACTTCATCAGTACAAATGAAAACTGTTTCTCAAAGACATGTCTGAGTTTCTAATTTTTTTGAGTAGGTTTCAAGTGTATAATAAACAGCTCCACCTACTGTCCCTGAAACAGAGAAAGCATTTCCCAAATCTACATATCCAGGCTGTGGCAAGTACAAGAGATTTCTTATCATGCCCTTCTACCCTGCCCCTTTGCAATGAAGCAGCATGTCTGAAAAACATGAATATCAAAGTGAGAAGAAGAAGAAAACCGGTCATGTAAAATCCCACTCTGAAGTTCTTCAGATGTATTTTAGGCTAATGAAGGTCACCATCCCAGTCAGAAAAAGTGTAAGAAACCCTCTGAGACACAGACCCTCCCACTCAGCTCCTGATGTAGTGCACCAGAAGAGAAGGGAAAGATGCTCCCCAGCAGGTCTTGCTGTCTTGATGTCCTGCATCTCACCACCACTGTCTGTCTCCCAGTGAGAACCTGTCTGAAAAACACTAAAGCACTACATAGACCAAATTAAAGTCTGACACAACTTGAGGATTTTTTTCTGATTTTTGAACATCCAAGATTCTTGTGTCTGGAAGGAGTGTATCCAGCAACAGGAGATGACAGCCAGCTTGACCTTGGGTCTTCTGTATTGATATGAGAAGCAATGCTGTACCAACCCCTACCAAATCAAGGGGCAAAATTTATGTGGTCGTTTCCTACAGTCTCAGAGTAGCTCAGCTTTTTTCATGCATTGGTCAGACTTTTATTCAGCTTTATTTAAGATTGTCAGGAAGGACGGAAGGACGGACGGAAGGACGGACGGAAGGACGGACGGACGGACGGACGGACGGACGGAAGGAAGGAAGGACGGACGGA
>VWYI01032114.1:39693-67228 GCA_013399455.1 Anthoscopus minutus
TTTCATAAAATATGCAAGGACGCAACCCATGCACACTCATTCTTTACATGATGGAGATCAACACAACTCAGTGGGAAAGGAAGGAATATGAACATACTGAAGAACACAAAGTGGAGGAGGGTTTTCCAGGGTAGTATTGAAAGCAATCTACTATTACACAAATTAGACTATCCTGCACAGAAAAAAAATATTTTGAAGGTTTAGACTCCTTCTCTAAAAATCCCTAAAGAGTTTATGGAAAGGAAAGAAAAGAAGCACAAAGAATTTTGTGGGAAGAATTAACCCTTTTATGAGCAAATCTGATGTTTAATAATGTAAAGATAATATATAGGTGTTTTTGATATCCCTTAGTATGTATCAAAAACCATACAAGTTAAAGAAAATCATCATCTAGAATTTGATGAGACAATTTAAGCACCAAAGTCTATAGTACAGTCAAAGCGAGTATCCCTTTAACTTTTCATAAGCCAGAATGGCACCTGACTGCCATTTAGTATCTTTGTCCTTACATACTTTGGTGTTAGGGTACTACATAGTCCATATGACCCAGGGTCAGAGCTCGTTCAGATAAACACGGTGATGTGATCACTTAATAATCACTGCCTGCAATGCAGGGAGCCCCACACCTATGTTGAGCACAGCCTTCATTTACTCAGTTTCAATTACTCAAAATACATGGTCAGGCTTGGACCTCCAAAGGCACTTAGATATTTAAGCCAAGAAAATCAATGGAAGGAACTCAAGTATCTCCAGAGGGCGTGGGACAAACTGACTTCCCCAAGTCAGACAAAGTTTTCTGTATAAACTCCACCTCATCTCTGGACACAGGATTTTTCATCTTTTCTGTGAGACCACTGATGCAAATGAGGCTCCTCAAGGCTAATGTAGGAACTGAGGAGTTCTCTTAGACATGAAAAACATAGAAGCAAAATTGGTTTAGTTCAGAGGGTCTCCCATACCACCTCACTAAATAATTCAGCATTGTACCCATTTGAGTGAATGGAGTGATGTAGAGAAGTCAGTTTTATAAATAATACACTTTAGTAGCAGGCAATCCAGCTTCTAACGGAACAAAGAAATCCTGGCAACACTTTTAATTCCTTTACTAAGTCCTATTTAAGTGCAATCAAACTATAGCAAAATCTAACCTAATCAGCTTCCCTTATGCAATTTCCATTAACTGCACCTCAGAGAAAAAGCTGTTTTTACAAGGCTTTATTACAGCAAGAACTAACTCTGAGCTTTTCAGTGACCTTCAAAATAAGCTTCTCATGTACCCTTTTAATGAAAACTTTAGAAAACTTTACAAACATTTAGATAGCATTTATAAAAAGCATTAAAAATTAAGTCAAACTAATCTGTGCTGCAGTCTTGACAATAAGAAATGTAGATGCTGAATGGATTGGCCAACTATAGACAAAGAGAAGCTTTAAATGCACCCCTCAAAATGGAAAGAGAGTAAGTGGCTCTGCCAGTTGTTCACTGTTAAGGAGGCTGAAGAAAGAATATGTTTGCAAATGACAAAGGCAGTCAGAATAAACTCAAAATAATTGAGACTGTTGGTAAACTGGCTGAAGAGAAATCTCTCTGAAATTCAGTAATGGACAAACACAGGGCTGGAGACTTACACAGAGACAATCAACTGTGCAAACACAGGATGAAGACAGTGGAGCAGTCCCAGAAGAACAGCAAAAGCTGAGTACAAGACAACAATGTTTTCAATACTACAGCAAAACCACAAAGCACTGACAGAGTAACAACCTGAAAAACACTGTTCTTTACACAGGTAAGGTCTCAGCTGAGCTTATTAAGCCAGTAAGGTACTTTTTTCAGCAATATAGGCACCAAGCAAATACAGTCAGCAGCAGAAACTGGAATGATCTGAGATCTAGAAACAAAAAAAATATATAAAAAAGGAATACCTAATAAAAATTATTAAGCCTAGAAAAAAATGCTGATTTTCACAGGTCCCTTCTATGTCTCTTCATGTTTCTTAAAATGAAATACTCACAATATGTATTTAACATGCTTTTAAAAGGCTGATATTCATAGTCAGGAATGTCTATTACAGTCATAGTCAGGAGTGGAGGGTGCAGAACACAACAAATATACCCAATCAAGGAAATTAAGAATGATCCTGATTCAAGGAGACCATCACTTGGCAATAACATTTCCCTATTTAAAAGTGGAAATATTTTCATATGAACTCCTTTCATAACTGTTGTGGCAGCCCAGCATACAGACCCAAATAAGATCTTCTAGCCCCCGACTTTCAAAGTGTTTCATAAAATAAGCATGGTTATTCCTTATGAACAGGTCCATTGCTCTAAAATGCATCATTCTTCAGAACAAAACTGCACTTCAAAGGGTATCTCATCAAAATTTCTTTTTTCCTCAGGTACATCCTGAAAGTTTGTAATTTTTGAGGTGAAGAAAATAGAACTGTGGAATAAATATAGCAGCTCCCTCTCCCGTCTTTTAACAGAAAAATAAGGCATCCATCACTCACAGATTTAAGAACACATCAGTTGTATGCTGACATGTACACCTGGGCAGGTTTTTTTTCTGCTTCTCATACTTAGCCACCCAAGCTTTCATCTCACTTCAAAAATTAGTTGAGCATCCAAGCATTAGGACTGTGTGTACATACATACATACATACATACAAAGAAGAAAATGTTGGAGCAGATATGTAAAATAAACTGTTCAACTACAGCAATGTTTCGGCTGGAGGTAAACTGTGAAATGATTGATAAATCTTGCCTGACTTTCTGCCTCTGAAAATGTCAATATCAACCCTTGGGATTACTTCATACAACAAAAATGAAAATTGTATTTACATCTGAAAAGCAACTCCAGTTTTGATGCAGTGACATAAAAAGTTTATTGCTTATATTTCATTATACTTTAAATGCAGAGACATTACAAACTAGTAGGAGCCCACTGCTTATACTGGGCAAGGATTTTTTTGCCTATGTATCAAAAGTCACACTATAACTTTATGAATCTTTTTTCATTTCAGAGGTCTAGCATTCAATATTCCAAAGTGACACAAGATACAATTGACTGACTTCAGACAATATTCCTTGAAAGTCTAATTCAGAATATCATAGAGGTTGTATTTTGAACACTTTAGAATATGTCCAGATTTTGTGACTTCTATGATGACTGGGCTCAGCACTAGAGATTCTTTCACAGTAGTTTGTGAATTCCTATAATAACATTTCCTTCAGTTAATTTAATTATTGTGTTTGAAGAGGGGTGAAAAATCAAATTTGTTTAGATGCATTTTTCCAACTTGTGCACTGTTCTCTTTGTCATAGTAAAAGATACCTCTACTTTAATCCAGACAAATGAAGCATAGTTTACAACAACAGCATGTTATACGTGTGAGAAAATATATAGAAAACACTTCATTACATACTGAAACGCCAAATAAAAGGTGAATACAAATAGACAGATAAGTCTTTGATTTTCAATGGAATAGCTATATTTGGAAATTTGTGGTTTGCTTCATTATATCTTTGTAGTCTGCAAAACACTCTAATTAATGTAATGAAACAGTCATATTTAACTAGAAGGATTCCACTGAGACATGGCAGCAGACTTAGAACGGGCACATTTTGGAAACTGTCTGGGCTCTGCTTTGACAAATGAAATAGTAATTCAGCAGACCATAATTGTCAGTCTCAGCTATTTTGTCTTTCTCTCTCACACTGTTCTCAAATGACCATCACTGAAAAATCTCCCTTGAAAATACCACATACTAAAGCGCATCCATTTGGAAATTACTGGTTTTTTGCACATTAAGGAGTATCTTCATGGAATTAACTATTTCCACTTAACTTCTTTATTTTAACACGCCTTTTCCTTAAAAGATTAACTCCATACACACTCAATTTCTAGTCACTACTTTCAGCATTTGGAACACTGAAGTCAACAAGCAAAATCAATCTCCACGCTCTTAATTTCTGCCTAACTTTGTGCCCTTAACTCTTTTCTCCAATTGCAACACAATTGCCATGCATTTAATCGGCAAAAAAAGATGCACATCCCTGTGTTCAGTGACTTTTATAACATCAATTTCGCCCTAGGGGTTTATTTTTTTCATGCTGGAATAGTCAAAATGTTGGATGAGAATATTTTTTTCTTTCTCTGAATGGATAAAACCCAAACTAAATAAGGACCACGATCTGCTAAAACCTTTGGAATCAGCAACAGTATTAAAAATACTGGTATCTGTATTAATTTCAAAGAGTTAGAAATACACTATCCTCTCTAAGAAGTGTGAATTCACATTTGCAATAAAAGAGTATACTGCAACTGCTGCTTACAGAAAAGAAAAAAGGGTAAAGGAAGAAACAGCACAGGGGGATTGTCCTCAAAACCAATAGGCACTTTGACATTTGCTTCCATGAAAGGAACACTGATTTTACAGTTTATAAGAAAGGATATAATCACTGAAAAAACATACCAACTTTTTAAATAAATATTAAGATTTTAAAGGAATACAAATAGTATTTTGCTGACAGTTATTGCAAGGTGGTAATAGTGTTTAATTAGCCTGTAAATGCCATAATCAAACTATAAGCAGTCATGAAACAGACATTCAGTTTGAGTCAAAAACATACCCACAGCATGTATGGCAAACTCCATGCATCAAAAGAATCAGCCCTCTAGACCTTTACCAGTAAACACAGAAGACAGAACAAAATACAAGGAGAACACAGAAGCAATAAGCATCTAAACCAATGCTCATCACTGGAAACCTGTGAGAGGAAATTCCTATTTGGTATCAGGAGTCAGACACCCAGTGGGCATGGAGTGAAAGGATAAGTTCACAGTAGCCCAGTGAAGCCAAAGGAAAGCATTCACTCCTGATAAGTTTGACTGTCAGCATTATTCTGAACTGGACAAGTTATAGCTGCACTTCCTGGCCTTGAGAGGAAAGGTGATTCCTCAGCTGCTTCCCACACAGTCTCCAGACATCTGACCAGGCACTGGAAGGAAAAACAAGTAAGACAAGGCAAGGCAAGGCAAACTTGATCTGGAGATGACCAAAATAAGAGGATTAACACTTTAGACATCAAATGCCATAAACAAACAAAACTTTTGCAAATTTGAAGTCCTTTTAGAAACATGAGTAAATGACAACACCCAGCACTTCTGATTCAGAGCACTAGGCCAGGCTGCACTGGAAGGAAAGAAGCATATTTGCTGCAGGATAGTGAAATTTTAAGAAACAGAGTCTGGCATAACTGGTAGAGTATAAGAGGGATCAACCTTAACTAATCATAAAACGTACTATTACTGAAGATGTAGAAAATAAAGGACAAGGAATCCGACTTGGGCAACTCTAAAAAAAGCAAACTGAATGAGGAAGTGACAGGTCTAGAGAGATGCCAAATGCTTGAAGCATGTGAGGCAACAGACATGGAGATGAAATTATGATGTAAGTAATCATGGCACGGCCTACAGTTCTGAAAGTAGACAGAAAAGAAAGATTAAGTTTGGCAACTCAACTAGCTGATACTATGTGCTCTTTTGGTACAGCCCAGAGGCCAGGCTCCACAAGTACCAGCTGATTATAGGTTCAAAGTGATGGGCTGGCTGATGAGTTAATCTGTGGTAATGAAAAAGGTAGCAGAAGGCAAGCCAAGCAAAGTTTAGGAGCCCCATTTAAACTACAAATAGGTAGCTGGAATCCCACAAAGTTCCTGGATTTTTTTCAGGCGCGGCAAAGGCTGATTTTGATACAGAAAGGAAAGAGGCCCAGCCTACAGATGGATAAATTCACCACTAGTAACAAGTCAGCAGTCCTACAATTAGATACACAGTATCAAAGATCAAGAAACAGATCTTACAGGATGCACAAGAAAAGATGAAACCAGCCCTTGAAAAAGAGAAATCCTCCAAAGCGAGTGCTGAAACTAGGAAAAGAAAGTGAAGACAAATGTTCTCCACTTTGCCAAGATTTCAAGAAAAAGATTTCTCTGGTTCTGAAGACTCTTGTGATGGCAAAGAGGTAGTTTAATTAATTCAGGGGAGGGGGGGAAATCGCTCTGAGTAGTAGCCCTGTAGTTCTACTATTTAAATTCTATTATCCACATTTTACTGTATTCTTAAAATACAGTATACTTTTAGAGTAAACATATTCTCTGCTGTAACTGAAAGCTATTGGGGTAGGAGAGGAGTCTAAATATACTTCCTTTGATAACTAGACAGAGCTGAGAGATAGCTGAAGCTTTTTGCAAAAGTGAGATGCAGGAAGCATCAGGAAGCAAAACAATTAACACCAAACCTATCAAATGATGAAACAGTTAGAAGATTCCACAATAATTCCTTGGCTTCTCAACTGAAGGCTTGAGAACCCTTGTATAGGTAGTGCCCATATGACAACAGCATTAGCCTATAATAAAGGGAGAAGAGCACAGAACCCAAAACGTACTCGGAGCTTCACCATTGAATCTTTCTAGCTGATTTTAAAAAACTGACAAATAACCCCCAAAACAAAACAACAGAACCACCAAACAAATAAAATAAACCCTAAATATATTTGAAATACAAGCGAGAGGCACAAAAAGTGTAACATTAAAAAGCTTTGCCTGTTTTTGGAAGATTTTAGTTGTAGCACTAAAAGCCACTTTTAACCCCAATTTTTTCCAATACAACTCAACCGTGTCAATGGATATTTTTATCAGATTACAAAGCACGTAAGAGGCACTTGCAAGAAAACATTTTGGCCACAGAATTACAATTATAAGAAAGGGTTGGCAAAAGGAAAAAGTCTTCATTAATACTTAAAAGGAAAAAAACCCTCATCTCTCATCCACATAACTGCTCTTTTTAAAAATTTATAAATAATAATGAACAAGACATTTTATTTATAAATAATAAGAGTCAGAACAGCTTTATAGTTGACATTACTGGAGATACTTAGTTGAAGTAAAATACATGAAAAATTAATTATCCCTAAACATATCTCACTTAATACATCCATTTATGCATTACATTACAGAAGCATGCACACATCTCTGAACTTCTGCTCATATCATGTCCCAGCTTCAGAAAAAGTCAAGGCAAAGAAAATACTCAGAGGCAATTCAACTGAGTTTGACTGCTGTTCTGACCACATTTTTCAAAAATAAACATACTTTGCAGGACTCAGAATAATTAAGTGTCCAGATGCCCATTTATTTCTTACCCTCTGGCAAGCGTGATCACTCTCATCCCATGTGTTACATGGGCATGTTTCCACAGAGCTCGAGGCTAGGACCAACAACTCCCTTTAAGACAGACTGTTCAGCAGAGGGCAACTGCTTTGTCATTGCCACTTATATTTAAATTTGAACTTGTGATCTTCAAGCAAAAAGCTTGATATCCTTGTCACTGAACTTGTGATCTTCAGGCAAAAAGCTTTATATCCTTGTCATCAATGTATTAAAATTATTTAGTTCTTTAAACATAGGAACACTAATGTAAATGGCAAAGTCTGTTTGAAAACAATTGTGAAGGAAGGGGTCTGTAAAGTCACTGCCATGAAATGTGATGGACATGCTGTACCTTTCAGTTTTTCTGTTCCTCTGCTAAGGATATTCCTGCGATATCTATTGCTCTCAGCAACAGATGATGTATGCATCCTGTCTTTTTCAGATGAAGTTATTAAAGACCAGAAATTCTTCATATTTTACTAATTATCACAAAGTACAATCCTACCCAATTAGAGTGAAGGGTTTTTTTAACAGCTGTATGGCTTTATTACTGGCAATTTAATTATTTGTCAGTGGTTTCATTCCTGAAGAATTACAAATGTATATTATATTCTTAATTTCTACATTTTGCAATTAGCTTTAATGAGGCAGTGGTTGTAATTACCAAATGTTTTGCATAATTAAGCTCCCAGAATGAGCAAATGTGACATTTGTACACATACCTCTATGTTACTGTCCTTTATATTACCACAGTACATGTTAGAGTACTACACTAGAATGCTACTTCTTTATTTTGCTCTTTTCCATTACACTCATCTAGAGTATAACACCATTTAGCTACTTACCCCTTCTGCTTTGCTTTTACTACAGGGGCTTGCAAATTCAAAACACATCCCTGGGCAACCTGTGCCAGTGCTTGGTCACCCTCAGAGTGAAAGAATTTTTCCAGATTTTCAGGGGAAGCTTCCTGTGTTTCAGTTGGCACCTAGTGCTTCTGATCTTGTCACTGGGAAGGACCAAACGGAGCCTGACTCCATCCCCTTTTGTACCCTACCTTGAGGTATTTATGAAAAATTGGTAAGTTAGTTACCCCATAGTCTTCTCCAGGCTGAACAGTCCCAGCTCTCTCAGCCTTTCTACCAAAAAGAGATGCTCTGGTTCCTTAATAAGTGGCCTTTCACTGGACACTCTCCAGTACGCACATATCTCTCCCATACTGGGGAGCCCAGGACTGGACCCAGCACCCCAAGTGCAGCCTCACCAGCACTGAAGAGGATGGCCACCTTAAAACTGCTGGCAGTGCTTTGGTTAATGCAGCCCAGAGTAACATTAGCTTAATAAGAGCACACTGCTGACTCACATTCAAAATGGTGCTCACCACGTCCTTTTCTGACAAGGTGCTTTCCAGCAGGGCAGCCCCCAACATATACTGGTGCCTGGGGTTGTTCCTCTCCACATGCAAGACTTTGTACTTCCCCTTGGTGAACTATATCCCTACTCCAGGAAAGCATGAATGAAGAACATGGAGTCTATTATTTTGTTTTGAATTCCTACACAGCCACGCACTGAAATTTAATAAAAATTACTTTCAACACAAAAATTTAACAGTAGCCTTTCAACTAAATGGGACTGAAGAATAAATAGCTTGATTGAATACCATGCTTAATTAACTTCCTTTTCTCTCCTTAATGGAAAAGTCAAAAATGATCTATTACTTTGTAATACAAGATCATACAGATCTTTATATAGATATAGGGAAAAATTACACTGTTTCTGATGCGTCTAAGGAGCAACTATGGAAACAGAATGCCATTGCTTCTAGATCAAAAAAACAACATGATATAGTAGACCTGTAAAATTATACCTATACATATCAAATTTGTACTGTATGGATAAAAGACAAGAATTAGTCTTTCTATTTCTAATCAATTTTAAAATATAGAAAACATTTTCATCTTAGCAAAATTGGAGAACATTCAGAGACCAACAAATTTCTGCCAACAGAATCAATGGCAAGACACAGGGTATGAAGGACAAACTTATGAAACATAAAGAAACTTGAAGGAATCTCTGTGCTGAAGAAGCGCATCTTAACAGATGCAGTATAATCCCAGCACTGACTGTGTCTAAGAGCATCTGAATACTCTTACCTAGGACAAAAAATCTGCATTTAGTAGATTACTGCAAGATGTTTCTCTCAGAGCAGTATTTTTTCTGTGGGTTGACACTGTTAGCAGGTTTCAAGATTTTTTAAATAAGAGGTAAAGTCAAGATTGCATAGAGTTTATTAGGTGACCAGAAGGGTTAGACTCCAACAGAGAGGACAGCAGTTCTGTTTAGTCTAAAGAGAAAGCAAAGCTCTCCCACTGCTGACTTGGTAATCACTGACAGGCCTGGCAGCCAAAACACCCCAGCACCCCAGCAGAACAAGGAGAGATCCCTCTAGTACTGTTCCTTGCCTGGGAGCCATAGGAAAACACATGGGAAGCTGGCACTGCTGGGGTGGAGAGGACACAGAGCAGGCTCTCACTGTTCATAGAGAAGTTTCTCTGGACTTTGTGTGATTTTAAAGGAGATGGTTTTGATGCTATTTTTAACTGCATACAATAGTGCAGAAAGAACTGAAGTAAATTAAAGCAAAATGATGAAATCTTTTAGGAATGAGACATTGTTGAACAAACATTACCTCGTTGCACAGCCTCATTTGACCCTAAATGCAGTAGAAACTGCAAACTTGATAAAAAAAGGAGTTCATTACGGTACACACTGTAATGTGTAATAAAAAAAAGCACCCACAAGAAACAAGCTGGAACAAAATATATTGAGTCAACAGCAGTCCACATTCACTGGCTCAACTAAGTAACAAGAAACAAAACAGAAGATTTGATTTTCACAAGGACCATGGAAAATATCAGGACATTGACAAAAACAAGTAAATTACATTCATAAAATTTAAAAAAAGCTTAT
Source organism: Anthoscopus minutus (assembly GCA_013399455.1). Classification (NCBI taxonomy): domain Eukaryota; kingdom Metazoa; phylum Chordata; class Aves; order Passeriformes; family Paridae; genus Anthoscopus; species Anthoscopus minutus. Next base: position 49,872 of record VWYI01032114.1, read on the forward strand.
AGATTTAGCTACTGTAAACCTAGGATAAATGTTTCCTGTTAACTTTTAAAACAAATGAAACCTAGTCAAAATTTGCCAAATTCTAACATCTATTCTCCCCCTACTGTATTTCCACAATTACTGTAGAAACAGCTTCTTTTTCTACTATTTTTTGAAAACATTATTTTTCATGCTACAGTAGTAAAACAATTTACAAGAAAGTACTCTCATTTAAAAAGCCTTTTTATTGTTTGCTCTACCATTCTACATTCATTCATGTCTCTATTTTGCTATCACAGTATTCTTGGACATTTGGCAACCTGCAGGGCACATGCCTAAAACACATTCCCACTTTGTTCTTATCCCCTCACTGCAATTATCTTTCATTCCCATCATTTCAACTCCTCTAACTTATCCCATCTCCTCAAAGATGATTTGCAATCAGCTATGAGAGCATCACCTCACTCTCCAAATACTGCCACTAGATGAAGGTTGTGTATTAATTGCTGGGCAAATTCAACTGGGCCAGCAGGGTACTGGAATCAAACACATCAGAGCCAAACCACCTGACTTCCATGAGCTGCTTGATTGTAAATACAAATAAATTTTTAAGAGTTGCAAGAGAAGCCATGAGTATTTGTTTGGAGAATGCTGGTAAACAGAGGTACGCTTCAGTGATCTTGGGGACAATCTTGACCTCAGGAGAGAGCATTTACAGATGACATGTCAAAGGAAAGTCATATGACCTTTTTCTTCTCTCCCTGAAGGGTAAAGAAGAGAGCTCATAGCTACCAGCACCAGCTAAATCCTGAAAGAAATTTCTCATTCCTCACTCACTCCTATCCTCTCTATGCCCTCTGCTTAAAGAAGTATTATAATCTTGGTTACCTGGATGGTTTCCTCTGTACAACACTGCTGCAAATCAGCAACTCAAGGCAATACTGAAGCCAGTGCCCTAAGCAGCCCTGTGATGACATAAACTCAACAAGTTTTGCCAGGCAGATTTAAGGTGGGAACATGCTTCCCACTTGCCCTCATCACTGAGCACTGGCTGCAGAAATGCTCTTTCTGGCCTTTGCCCTTCCTTTCCACGCCTTTGTCTGGAGGAGTGCTCTAAGACAAGGACTGCACTCCAACAGCGTCAGCTCTCCCCTCCACCTGGGTGAGGCCTATAATTTCCACCCCCTTCCTCCAGAAGTACTAGTTAGTATATCTGTAACATTTTAATCCCAAATTTTAAATTATATGATACAGAAACAAGTAGATGTCTTTATTACAACAAAAAATTAGTTCTGTATTTAACTGTATACTTTTGTCGGGTTTCTTTCTTAAAAAAAAGAAAAAAGTTACACAGATTTCTTCTTCCCCGACCACTGACTAGTTATTCCATTTTCAAATAGATGGAGGCCTCAGTACTCAAACATTAATCTAGAAACCAAATCTTGCATCACTAAACCATACCTTTTCAATTTTTGTTCTATTTTAATTATATTTAGTTCTATTCAATTTTAAATTAATTTAAACTGTTGAGACAGGGAGACCGGTGAGAACGCTGCCCTTTACTCTCACATCTATACTGACATCCAGGGCTTCATGACATACAACAAATTTTTGAAGCTTTATGGAATTACAGCTAAAAATGATCAGAAGTCGCCAACCAGGTCTAGCTAAACTATCTTGATCCCGAGATAAAGGACAATGAAGAGTAAATACGTTACCTCAGTAATGACAGTGCATTTTCAAACTAAAATGTAAGTCAAGCATTAGTGCACTTTATTTCTTCTCCTTTAGAAAAAAGGCAGTGAAGTTGCTCCATTATTTATATTTAATGAATCATTTTAAGACACCAGTTTTGTCTATTTATAATTGCAATGTTTAAATATAGTGCACTGATTGCTTCTTGTCTTTTTGAAATATCACATGGCAACATCTGCAAGTTTATTTTGGAAAAATTAAAAAGTCAAGAGAACCCATAAATTCAAAATCCAAGTGGCTCTTTAATTGAGGATGCTGATGCTGACTGGTACTTAACAGGACTTCCAGTTTCAGATTGGGTCCACTGGAGTCCGACCCTTCCAGTCATTTCCAAGAATATAGAACAGGAAGGTACAGGTGAGCACCCAATGATGGGGAAGAAAAGGATAACCAGAGAGTCTGTAATATTGTGTGTTTAACCAGCTAATGCCAACTGCTTCTCTCTCCTCTTACTCCCTCCGTTTTGGTAATACTTCTACTCCAGCCTTTTTGAGGAGGAGTATTTCCTGTCAGCTATACTGTCAGAATAGGGATGTCTGTCATTACACTTTGTGAGAATTGCAACACATATGATTCCGTATGTCCAGAAAGTTTTTTGAATCAAATGCTGCCTCTGGAACTCCTAGTCAAGAGTTACTACTGCCACAAAACAGAACAGCCAAGGAGAAGCAATACAGAACCAAGTTTTCTGCTGGACAAGACTGCTCCAAGGTTGCCTTTAGCTGCCAACAGATCAGCAGGCTTATGCTTTGCTCACAAGGATGCCCTCTTCACACAGGTATCCACTTTCTTCCCTTGTACCATTGCTAGCTGCGACCTCTCCCTTTCCATACCCTCATACCTCCAACACTATTTAAAAGGCACAGAGCATTTCTTACACTCACACTTCACATATTACAAACTCACTCTCTTCTCCATGGGTTCGTCACAATAAAATATGAGTCCAATCCAGTCCCTGGTGTCTGAGATGTAACACAGGTACACACACATAACCTGGACACCCTGAATGCACCAACTACTGAAATGAATAAATGTACCAGCAGTGGGAGCTGGGGAGAAAACCCCACTTTTGCAAACAACTTTAATCCTGTCCCTACTCTAAAAATTTATTCAATACTGCAACAACCACAGGGAATTTTTAAACAGTCTCACTGTACACTCAGCTTTCCAAGAATAAGACATAGTGAAATAAAAGTAAGTAACAAAACTAAGCAGGACACTAAAGGTTCTGTATCTCAATTGACAGTTTCAGTTGAAATTGGACTGACTTTTGTAGTTGAGCTATTACTTTACAGTGACTGCTGGAATTTGTTATTTGCCTTAGTCAAAGCATTCTTCCGTCTATATGATCATGACCACGAAGCATCTCAGGGCTGGAGGTTGGGCACATAAAAGTATAACTTTTTCCTGACACTTAACAGGATATAAAGGCTTCCACTAGATTAAGGCATATTTGTAACTAAATAATGCAATGAGCTTGTGGATGGTGCACAAGGAAAATGAAGATGCTGGGTACACTATGTCTCCTTGGTAGTCGTCCACATCCAGCATGACAGTGCCCGTCTCACAGAGCTCTTTGTCCCACTTGAGGGAGGATTAAGGGGCAAAGAGAAAATGACTTAAACCCTTAAATTTCTTCTCTCAAACTAAAAGTTTGCTTCCTTGACTTAATGTTCTATGTATTTTTCCAAACAGAACAATACTATTGTTAACTCCATATAACTTTAGTAGAAGTTTGTGAATTAAGAATTAATGCTGTGCAATTTTCCAACCTGACAAATATGGGTAACTATGATGATCTGCAAGTGAGTGAAAGGGTCAAGCAATTTCCTAGTTGAGATTTTCTTTATTTCTCAGTGAGGTAAGCAACAATTGGAGGAAGGAAAGGCTTAAGTATGACATTTCAGAAGCCAGAAGTTGTTCTTGTAAAGCAGAAGAAAAGTACTATTCAAAACCGGGAAAACCGCATATAATGAAAGGTCAAAAAGCTGAAAATATTACGAGGGGAAGGAACCAAAACACTGAGAGTCTACAAGACCAAAAAAATAGGAGAAACAACTAGAATGAACATATGTCTATAAGCAGAAAAGTAGAAAATACTTAAGTTAATTTAAATATGATAGGCCATCAAAACATTAAGATGGGGAAGATGTACTGTTCATCTTTATATCTTGGTGAACAAGAATACTGAAATGGTCTGTTTTTTCCCTCAGGAAATAAATATATCATATTTTAACTTTTGGAAGGTTTTTTTAAAAGTACTCATGTTTAATGAAAATAATTTGACAAGACAGAGGGCTATCTGTTCAAATCAGAGATTAATCAAACAAGATTACTTCAATTATTCTTAAAATACCACTGCTACATTTATATTTTTAAAAAAAATATACCAGTGGAGAACACTATCATTTCCAGACTTGGACATCAGAAAGATTACAGGCCATATACTGAAGGTTTCAAGAACTTCAGAATGAAAATAAAAGTTAGTTCAGTTAGTTAAAGTTTCAGAGCAAAAGGATTAACTGCAAGATGCTCATGTACAGTAAAGAGAGTGAAGATCTTTCCGCCATTTGGCACAGTAACAGCTTTTATATCTGGATATATAAAGACTAGATGATTCACACACATCCTTGCTTACTAGTAGGTCTCCTTTAATTCACTTTCTAAAAGGAATCCATCTAACAGGTGTGTAAACTAGACTGCCTTTCAGAATAGACTGGCTTTTCTCAAGAAAAATATGCAAACAACACAAAAGACATCTGAGCTTTCGCCAGACCACAGCTAGTTGTAAGTATGGATCTAATAATTTGGTACATGCTGTACAAAGTTGTACAGCTTTTCAAAAGTGGGCATATTAAGAACATGCAGACTTTATCAATAACTAGGCCACATATTTGGAAACAGGGATAATCAGTTTAAATCTTTGTCAAACTTAAAATGTAAAGCCTAAAAATAAGATTACAGTAAAACTCCTTACTGGCACAACAGCTGCCCGAAAGATTAAAAATTAGTGAAACAATTGAGCCTTTGACACAAACACATCAAACTGCAATGCTCACACTGTCATAGAGAGACAAGGAGTCATTAGAAGAACTAGGTACATGTGTAAAAAAAATATCTGTGTTCCAAAGAAATGCTTTTTCCTTTGTTTAAACTACGCAGTTTAAACATAATGTACATGTCGTTTATTTAATCCATGGTACCTTGGTTATTTGAGAAGCTAATGCAGCAAGGGAGATGAAGAAGGAAACATGTATTTTGGACATACAAGGCTTTTTTCAGACTAGTCTGATTTTAGTGACTGTGACTTTTGGTGTAATGAAGGATAAAATATCTTCCTACATATCTGTGTTGGTTTTGCATTGAGTGATATTTAGGGAAGAAGGAGGAAAACCACCCATGGAAATTATTTCTCTGGGAGAAACTGCTGAGAGCTTCCTCTGGGCCTGGAAAAGACCAATAGTTGGCTAGCTGTAGGAACTGACAAGTTATTGAACCATTTAAAAGCTTGGTCCGCCTCTGTGAATTCCACATTTTAAAACCCGACAATCCCAAGAGAGCTCTCTCTTGCTTCTGGCCTCAAAAGGTGATCGAGCTCCGCGGTGGGGCTGGCCTGGCTCTGCTATGCCCGGCGGGGCCGGGCCGGCCCCCGGCGGCTCCCGGGCGCGGATGGGAGGCCGCAGGGCCCGGGCCGAGGCTGGGCCACGTCACAGCTGCTGAGATCTCGCTAACACCAGCCCCAGGCCCTGCCCCTCCGGCCCGCCCCGAGCCGGGGTCCTGCCGGGCCCTGGGCCGAGGGAGGGGCCCAGCCTGGCCTGAAATCCATGGGCCACTGCCCAGCAGGAGCCACCAGGACCATCTGCAGGCCTGGGGGAAATGTTAACCCTTCCAGTGCACAGATGGGACCTGCACACCTTGACCCTCTCTCAAGGGAGAGAAAAGGACAGAGGGGACATGTAGAAGGACAGCATGAAGATACCAAGGTCAATAAAGAAGGAGTCAAGTTCCAGATGGATGGAGAATGAGGAGGTGCCCTAGGAATGGGGCTGAAAGTTCTTTTGGTAAGGCCATGGACATGGAGCATAATATACTACAATATCCCCTTTCATTTGTGAGAAAGTATGGGGGATGGAGTGTGTAAACTGTAGACCTGAGCAAAGGCAACCATAATTAAGTGAAGCAGATGTTGAAGAAGCTGTGATCCCATGAGAAGTTTGAACAGAGAGAGATGAGAGTGATGAAGACCCTGTGCCCCCAGGGAGAGAAGAAGAAGACTTCGCAGTGATGATGATCGCTGGGATGGATGAAGAGAGCCTTTGCTTTGCTCACCCTTAAAATAATTCCTTTTAAGGTGATATGGCCCATTAATTCAGCTGTGAGAAGGCTGTGAAAATGGGAGGAGCTTCACAACAGCAGATTCTTTTTCTGGGCAGCTGCTGTTCATGAAAATGGAAGGCCTTGAGAGAACTCTTTTCTTGTGGAGAAGTCTCCACAGCATGGCAAGAGAAAACTCCCTGCCCTACAAGAACTGTGGAAAGAATATTGTAGAAGTCATAACTGATTTAAAATCCCAAGTTTTGTCTCTGTGTTGTCAGTTGGATAAGGAAAAAGCTGGGCAGGGGGAGAAGTGTTCTGAAGGTTTTATTCTGATTTTTCTCATTCTTTTAGTTCTGTTAATAAAGTTTCCTTCACACCCTTTAAGTTTTGAGCCTGTTTTGCCCTCCTCCTAATCCGTAACTTGCAGCAAGAAATGAGTAAGTGCACTGGTGATTTTAGGCAGCTCTAAACCCATCATATTATTTGGTGCATTAGCCAGGAAATTCAAAATGGCGAATCTAAATCACTACAAGATCTTATCTTCTTTTTTTCTGTAGACAATCTTGGCCATACTACCAGTACAAACAGGTTAAAAGTTTTGAAGGAAGAGTAATTGGCATTCATTTTCTCTTTTAAAATAACCTGTTCCCTCCTTATTCAATCATACACTATAATTCACACCACCAATGCAAAATGATGAAAATGAAGTCTATATTCACACTCTTCACTCAAGGTTTTGAAAATGTATTTAAGCTACTCCCATATAGCTGGGGTTTTTTTCTGAGAAGTTTTTGTCCTCAGAAAATATTCCATACCTTTAATCAAGCATGACGACCTTTGCTATTCATTTACTACTGCTGTCATATTTTAAGGATAACTATAACATTAGGGAAGTGCATAATATAGAAAAGTGGATGTGGTCGAGATTAATGCATTTGAACTAGTTTAGTTTTCTGATTTGTTCTCTATTCCTTTACTAGTCTATTGTCAACATCCTTTTAGATTCCCTCTAGATAGTCCAGTACCAATACTGGTCCAGTACCAAACCAATTCTTAAAACATACATCCATCTTTAATGGCAACAGCTGATTTATTAATTTAAAGGTTAAGGTTTTTAAGTATTTTTCCTTCTTCACCATGTAAAGAGCTTGCTGATTACCAAAGTTTAATCCCATCTGCATTTAAATACTGAAACCACAAAGTCCACTGGAAGTTTTCGTGGTTGCTTTTGATTCATAAAGAATCTCTTTCCATAATGAAAAAGTATCAACATATTGCAGCTTGCTGTGTAATATTTCAATGGAGCAAAGACTCTTTGAGATTTTTAGAAATTAATTCCAATTAAAAAATATTTAAATTAACTGTGGTGCAATCACATTATCCATCCATACTGTCTCATTTTCATCTTAATAGTTATTAGCTTTGCTGACTCCTAGCAAACTTGTTTCTTGCTTATTATGTATTAATAGTTATTACACACTTATAGATTTAGTTTGGGGTTTTTTTGTTCGTCTTTAAAATGTCAGAGTTTACATCTTTTCCATTTTCATCAGTAGATATTGCCTTCACTTTTTGAAGGAAGCACTTTGGTTTTCAACAGATCTTTTATTCAGCTTTCTGATGCTTTTTTTCTTTTTAGAGTTTATCCTTAATTATGACACATTTACTTGAGCCTCTACCTTCCAATGTAATTCATCCTGACTCCAAGCACCCTTCCTTTTAAAGCTGTTCCTTTTATTTCTTTTTTTAAATTAAAAAATCCATTTCGTAATTCAAAACACTAGACAAAAGTAAAACAAGGGTACAGCAGTGCCACCTCTGCTGTAGAAACTGCTCTGCAAAGAATAAAAGGCTTCTATATTCACAGCTATTGTTCCTCAGGCTCGGGCAAAAGACAGATAAGATCTAGTCGAAAAAAATAAAAAGCTTTAAAAATGCAGGGACACTGTTCAACTAGTACTATGATGACAAAACCTGCTTAGTCTTATCACTGAATGCAAGTTAAACATAATAACCCAACATTTCTAGGATTACATATGGACTGAACTTTGCAATGCAAAGCATTTCTATCCTTAATTAATAAAGATTACTGGAAATTTCAAACCTTTCATCCTTACTTTCTACCCCTCCCTCTCAAAGAATTTTGTGTTGTGCACCTCTACAGCTAAGTCTGCTAAGTCATCCCCTCTAAATAATAGAACAGACTTCTTCAAGGTCAAGTACAAGGTCCTGCACATGGTCAGGACAATCCCAAGCAAAAACATAGGCTGGGTAAACATGAATTGAGAGCAGCCCTGCTAAGAAGGACTCAGGGGTGCTGCTAGAAGAGAGTTGGACATGACCTGGCAATGTGCACCCACAGCCCAGAAAGCCAGACAAATCCTGGGCTGCATCAAATGCAACAAGGCCAATAGGGTGAGGGAGGGGATTCTGTCTGCTCTGATCTGGTGAGATCCCACCTGGAGAGCTGCATCCAGCTCTGGGGTACCAGCACAGGAAGGACATGGATCTGTTGGAATGAGTCCAGAGGAGAGCCACAAAGATAATGAGAAGGCTGGAGCACCTCTGCTACAAATAAAGGCTGAAAGAATTGGGGCTGTTCAGCCTGGAGGAGAAAAAGCTCCAGGGAGACCTTAGAGCATGTTTCAGTACCTAGAGACACTAAAACAGATGGAGGGGGACTTTTCATACAGGCATGGAGTGACAGGACAAGGCAGGGGATGGCTTTAAATTGACAGAGATATTAGAAGTTCTTTACTGTGAGGGTAATGAGGCACTGGAACATGTTGCCCAGAGAAGCTGTGGATACCCCATCCCTGAAGGTGTTCAAGGCCAGGTTGCATAGGGCTTTGAGCAACCTCATCTGGTAGAAGATGTCCCTACCCAAGGCAGGGGCTTGGATCTTAGATGATCTTTAAGGTCCTTTCCAAGCCAAACCATTCTATGACTCTTAAATTACTAGAGAGCTGGAGTCATTAAGTGGAAACCCCACCCCACACCAAACATACATATGCTTGGTGTTGTTTGGCTAAATAGGTAAAACATGTTAGATCATTTTCTTCACTCTAGTAGTTTACTTATTTTTTAACGGTTTGTAACCACATACATACTGCTATTACTTAATTTTTTATTTTTGATGCAAATGTAAAATTTGAAAGCTTTTGCCTTGTTCACCCTTCTTAATGGCACTTCTCCAGTGCTCTCTAGGGCTCAGTCTTGCCACATAAACTCTCCGACGCTTGTCTAGCATAAATAGTTCTTTTAGATCAGAAAAGACTGAGCTCCTAGAAGACCGTTCTTCTGATGCACAGTGGAACATAAATTTTTATTTTCTGCCAAGAAAAGATAAACCATAGAAGTTCAAATAACCAGTAACTGCAGTACAGAAATACAGCTGGTTAGCAAGAAATAACCAAATCAACAAGAAACAAATCAACCCAATCCAAACCAGAGAAATGTGCTTTCATTTTCTTTAAGTAAGAAATAAATGCTTTCAGAGTAGGTCTTTCAGGCACGATGAATTAGTATGGACTAATTAGTATTAGGATGACTTGTTGCAAGTCAACCTCACATAAGTGACATTTGTATTTTGAGAATATCGATTAGACGCAGCTGAAGAAAGCTTCTAGAGCTAAAAAACTGGGGTTCAAGAAATGAAAAAAACCCCAATAAAAACCAACTTACCAATGTTAAAGTAACATATGCCAAAGGTGCCTTCACAACACCTTTTAAACTTCTGATCCTTATAAATAAATGTCTAATAATAACAACAACCAATTAGGCCTAAACCAAATATATTAATGTTGTGAATCATAAATATTTTTCACAATTGGTTGCTGTGAAGAGGATTGTGTGTCATATGCAGAGGATTAGGATGTCACATTGAAAGTGATCAGGAGCAGATGGATTTATAAGAAACACCGATCCAGTTTTTATGGAAAGGACATGAGCGCATATTTTCCTACACTTTCCAGAATGCAGTAGAAGGAATCTTTTATAACAATCTTTTTGTTATTGATCCTTTTAAAATAAAAATTTCAAGAAAGTAGAGAAAAATACACAAATAGAAGGTAATAAGGACATGTCACTACTGAAATGCTCCGAGTAGTGCAGAAAGTCAAACTTACTGAGTCCTGCTTCTGCAAACAGTTCACAGGAGGCTGTGGTCTGCCTACAAGTTGCACCTTGATTTAATTTTCATGTAACAATATATAGCATACCAGAGCAAAATGAACCAGTACAAGACCTCTCGCACATCTATCCTTAGAAACAAAAGTCAGCCGGATAAAAAATACACTCAAAGCTCTCTACAACAGAACTAGCCCCAAGCAACTGTGCAGACAGGAAGGTTCTAGTTTAGAAGCACCAAGTAGCTTAGGTTGATAGGACCTTTACTCTGACTTGTGTTCTCAAAGCTATTAGTAGGTTTCCACTTGACACACTTAATGAAATGGACTGACTTTTGTCTTTACAATACATTTTTCTTGGAAATTAAGTCCTCGGGAAAAAGGGGCAAATTGATGTCTGGCAGCTCTCCTTCCTCAACCATTTTCACACATAACGTGATAACTTACTATGTAAGTGGCATCATTCCTCAAGGACCACCTCCCATGGCTCCTGAAAAGTCAGTCTGCCTGCAGACTCACACAAGAGCAGCATCTTATCAGTGCGACTGGCTTCGCAGAGATGCAAAATATGAGACATCCCTCTGATATGTAAAGGGACTGGCTGCTATTCCCCTCTCTTGATGGGAAAAAGAAGTCCTACAGCAGACTGAGTCATTGGTATAGGTAAATCATGTCATCTATTAGCTACCATTTAAAAAATGTGGACATCAAACCTTGAAACAAATGGGGTGTTAAGAAGCAGTTCTGGGCTTCCAGTGTAAGTGAGAGATGGACATCCTGAGGAGTACAGCAAAGGCTCACTAAGTCTATTTAGGGACTACAGCACCTCTCCTATGATGTTCTCTTCAGCCTGAAGAAGAGAAAGCTCAAGTGGGGCATCCCATCAGTTTTTCATAAATACTTGAAAGGAGGGCACACGGAAGACAGAGCTTTTTCCAGTGGCTCCCAATTAAAAGATCAAAAATGATAGGTACAAATTGAAACACAGGAAGTTACCCTGAACATCAGGAAACAGTAGTCACCTCCATGACAAAGAGAGCACTGGCACAGGTTGTCCAAGGAAGCTGTGGAGTTTTCCTTGAAGAAATTTAAAAGTCACCTTAACACAGCCCTAGGAGACTGGCTCTTGGTGGTCCTGCTTCAGCAGGGGTGTTGGACAACAGGACCTTCAGAGGTCCCTTACAACCATGCTATGATTTTGTGAACATCAACTGAGAAAGAAAAACATGGCAATTTATCATTTTCAGAATCAACTGCACTCTAAATTTCACATGGCTTTCAAACCTCAGCAATCCTACTAAATGCTGAGCTGTAGGTTTCATCAATGAAGTGCTCTTTAGAAGATGGCTCAATATGTATGGATTGGAAAAATTCTAAGTATTACTATTGGATGAATACTTTAATTAAGATGGATCAAATTATGTTTGAGAATTACTTATAGCAGTAATAAGGCAAAATTTTTCCATTTTCTTACTATGCTTTGTATAAATCACAGTGTCGAATAAACCTGTGGCAAGGTTAATTAATAAAGCAGTATAAGTCAAGCAAGAAATTCTCACAGGAAAAATGCTCCCCATGGCAGAAATTGAGAACAAGAAGAGATATCCATCAAAGATTAAAGGCCAGGCAAAGACCACGTTGTTTCCTAAATGAGACCCTGAGCTGGACAAGCACAGTACAAAGACAAATCTTTAATAGACTACTCTAATGCATCACCTAATACAATAACTCAAATCCATCAATTTTCATGTTAAAGTGCATCTGAATGGAAATACCCATCTACAGCATGCCAGTTTAAATATCACAGGCTTTTCCCCATGGTAAATTTAAAGTCATCCATTATTAATCATTGATGGAATAAAAATCTGGAAACAAATACATGAAAACATGTTCCCATATGCTCCAAGGCATTCAACTGAAACTTCTGCAACAGCCCCACAGCAGTTCAAGGCCTTACATGAAATAAATCATTAATTTGGTTTGACTACCCAAAACATCTTGCTTAGGCTCAAACTCATCAGCTCTATTATCCAACTCTAAGTAGAGAATATGCTATTCTATAAGTGTCCCCTGATTATAATGTCCAAGATTTTGGAGAAAAAAAAACGAAACCTCAAACATTTCTAAAACCATAGCCTAAATACAACTCTTACAATTTTGCACCCTTCCTGAACAAGGTAACACTATAGAAGCCATCTCCTCACTGAGCTGGGGCCATACACCTCATTTGCTGTGCAGGCAATGTGTACTTTCAGCACTCAGACAAAGAATCAGAGCTAGAGACACTTAGTAATTCTCTGAAACAGTCTCTTAGTTGAGACAGGACTAGAAAGCATCCCTGACTTCATTTACTGAGCCTAATGCATGGAAAAATGATGAGAAAATTCTTCCAGACAATGAAATTTATTTCTGTTTCAAATTAAAACCAAATGAGAACTCTACCGAAAAAAAGAAGCACCACAGGATGTCATGCTTGCACAGTTAAACAAGTGTCAGAAAATATATGAATTCACACAGAATGCATTATTAATCAATTCTCCATTAGGAGTCAGCTTTTAATTACACTATCTCATGCTAGAGCTTCAAGATACTCCTGAAATCTCCCACTGATACAGAGTCTTGATAACCTTCAGGATATTTTTGACTCTTCAATAAGGTACTTCCAGAAGGACACTCCCCTGATTTCCCATGCTGTAGTCAGAAGCCACCAGTATCAGAAGGCTGATAAAATGACTATAGGCCAGAACAATATATATACATATATATATGTATATATATGTGTGCATATATATATACATACACACACATATATATATATACACATACACATATATATATATACAATCACCAAGATATCAGCTTTGCTTACAAGAGAAGTGTTCCCAACACTCATTAGTTTAAAAGGTAGTTTTAGCCTGAACTAAATGTGTCCTAAAGGAGCTGAGGAAGAAACTTGGACCTCTCAAGCTTGCTAGCAACTTCATGCTGCCTGCATTTCTGGATGTTTGCCAACATACAGAAGGAGGAAGGACAAAAGACATTTTTAATTATGGAAGGGGTCTGGTTAAAAACACACAATTAAAAAGAAATCCAGACCATTTAATTTAACACAAATAAAAAACCTCCAATATCAGAACTATTGTTCATGACCAGTGCCCCAGGAACACAAACTGAACCAAATAAATTAGTATTTTTTTCTATGTTATCGAAAAAGAATCGTATTTATTAAAACCAATCTAGCCTTTATGAATAATACACACCAACTTCAAACAGACCAAAGAACAGTTACTCATTACAAAATTACCTCTAGGAGGAGGAGAGGAAAAAAGGGAACAATTTTACTCAACACATCTGCTTCATCTGCTTTTCTAAAAGGCCAAAAAAACCCCATTCTTCTACATCCTCCCTTGCTGAGAAGGAGCACCAGCCACCATGGTGTGCTTCTGCTGCCAAAGGCACCCTTCATGTGCTGGGAGTAGTGCAGGCATTATTGCCACAGCTACTCCAGCACACAGGGGAAGAGGGATTCTCTAGGATGCTGTACTCAAATGACCTTCACCTGGGTATTCCTACCACTTAAGTCAGAGCTGCGGGATGTTGTAATTTGAGACAAACAATAGGAAATAAAGCACACACAGTGCACAGGTGGATGGCAGCTTCATTCAAAGCAGCTGCACTGGTTACACAGCACAAATCAGGCTGTTGTTATATCTTTGTAAGGGGCTTCACAAGCTGACAAAAAATTGTTTAGGAAACAGATAAAAACCACATTAATTATTCCTGTGGCCTTCATGTATTGAGGCTGAAATTTAAAAAAAAGGTCAGGTAATAGTTCTATTGGATGGGCAGAAGGTTAAATGCCTATCAAATCAACTGCTGCAACTATGCCTGCTGTGAATTACTGCAGCACACACTTCAGTTTACTAGAAAGATAACAAATTATTTTGACAGCTTTTGCCACACTTTAAAGTGTTTCCCAAACATTAAAAATTAAAGGTTTGAAATTTAGTGGAAGACTATGAAGAAAATCAAAACCTCAAGTCCTCCATCTATTTTTCAACAACAGCTGCTATTCCAACACTGTATTCTAAAATTAAGTTTTATAGATGTATTCATGCCAAGGCCAGCAGCTTTGCAGAGAACCTGTCCCAAGCAGACTTTAAAGGAACGAAATATATACTTATAGACAAGCTGTCACATAGAATATACCTTTTCTGAAAGCAGGATGTAGATGCTTGAGGTTCACAGGCATCAGTTAAGCATGACATGTCTGGCCCAGAGAACACTGCACTTCAATGCTATTAGCTGAGGGTGAAGATTGTGAACCATAAAAGATAAGGCATCTCTGAAAATGCTAATATTTTATCAGTGCTTTGGAGCAAACAATGCTGAAAACCAATTGGGAATGAAGCTGTTAGTATGTGCCGGCAACTAACTTAAATTCTTAGTAACATGATGAAAAACTGTAATAAAAACATATTAAAGAGAAGCACAAATAACATGAAGCTTGAAAATATTTATATTCAAATATTTTTGAATATAATATTGCTGTATATTTACAGGCACACACCACTTCATTTTCTAAATTAACATCACAATTAATAGATAACAAAGTCGGTTCAAATGATCAACTCCACCTGTGTAAAATCTGATGTCTCATTCAGATCAGAAATATCTATGCATAATTTACTCCCCAAAAGATACAGCCTCTTAGAATTTTATACTTTTTCTATGACACACTGCAGAGACACGATTCTAAGCATCTTTTAGCATTTCTAACACCTAGAAAACAAGAGAGTATGTTGATGAAGGGAAGGGTAAAAGTGAGACAGGTAGTATTAAATACACGAATTCTTGAATGAGATGAGTAAGAAGTCATCATGACAGGAAAATAGAATGAAACTGAAATGCGTAGCAGAACAGACATAATAAAATTATATTCAGGTCAAAGCTGGTCTTACAACTTCCCCACTCTCTGCCAAAACTTCACCAAAAAACTTCAGACCTTTAAGTGATTATTACCCCAGCTTTTTTGCCCCAATTCTTCTAGTGGTTAGCACTGATGTAAATGCATCAAAGTTACACACACATAGAGGTAAATCTGTATGCAACACTAATCTGACTCGCTTTGCTTCCTCTACTGCAGCCCAATACAGGAAAACTTATTTGTCCTCCTTTGCCCATTCCCACAAAGAAACTGTTCTGGCTTGACAAACTTTTTGCCAAGTATGTCCTGTTCCGACATTTGTTTATTTTATTAACTAAAAATCCTTTATTTGTGGGGGTAGTGATGTAAACAAAAAATACGTATTTACATATTACTTCATTAAAATAAAAATACAGTTGATAGTTTATTTACAGAATTTTTTAATACCTAAAGGAAAAAAACTGAAGTTTAAATCACTGGACCCATTGTTCCAATGTGTAAAGAGTACAAGCCAAGATAGCAACAATAGTCCTCTTATGCTCTACTGAGAAGGTCACATACAGGATTAAAGCTAACAAATCTCCATGGATGCATGGTTCCATAGAGCTTGTGTCTTCAAGATTAAACCTTTGGTTTTCATTAATACTACAAAGATCAAGAACAAAACCTTTTTAAATCACATATATAAGCTTATTTGAAGAAATGCCAAAGTCTTAACTCAAATTCAAGAAGATAATGAAAGCCCCACCATGTTCTCAGGAGGACTGAGGCACGAGCCCAGGTCACTGAACCCAGCTAATCCCTTGCTAAGTAAAGGTCTCTGCTCAGCTACAGTCTTCGTACCCACAGAACACTTTGGTTTCCTCAGGTCAAGTAAGTGCTCAGCTAAGCTTGTAAGTCTGCTAGACGAGGATCAGGTTTTTTCCCCAGGGTGCTTAAACTGGCTACCACCTTCTCCTCTAACTTCACCAATCCTGTCCAGTTTCAAATTCCTGTATGAAGGGTAAGTAGCCAGACTGGAGACCTCCAAGAAGCAGCACAACTCAAAACCAGACAGGGCTGCCAGTTTCAGAGCAGGATCAAAGATCCACAAAGCAAGCTAGCTCCTTTGCCCCACATTCCCCTGAGGCAAAGTTTGAATTGTGTGATAAACACAGCAGCTAATAGCAGGGTTAATTTCAGATGAATTGCAACACTACTTCCACTGTACTAGAGCTGACCTTCAGCTACAGTGAGAGAGGCACTCCTCTCTCCTTGGACAAGTTCAACCCTCTTCTGTTTCTTGACTCAAGCCCACATACTCAGGAAAGAA
Organism: Anthoscopus minutus; assembly: GCA_013399455.1. NCBI lineage: Eukaryota > Metazoa > Chordata > Aves > Passeriformes > Paridae > Anthoscopus > Anthoscopus minutus. The sequence continues at coordinate 66,289 of VWYI01032114.1, forward strand.
AGGCTGCAAGCCTGCTAGGGAGAGAGGCTGGCAGTACACATATATCAATCACAAACAGGTAAGAATTAGACATACAGCATGAATGTGTGACTTTTTTATAGAAGAACCTTGCAGTGAGATCAGCTGAGAGAGATTAGGTCAAAGCAGTGCTGCTGCAAATCAGAAACCTTTCATGGAGATAAAAGCAGTTGCACTAACATGCCAGAAGTGTGAAGGTTGCAGTTGTCCTGAGAAATACTTTATTCCACTAACTGCAAAACTCTTCCAGAACACTTTTACTATAAAAGGCTTTATATCAGAAATTTGGTTTAAAAATCAGTTGCAGGGGATGAGGGAAAAACAAAGAGCACACTCAAATCAATTTCCCCAAAACAAAGAAACCTTTCTGAACTCCCTCTGACCCATGCCTCTGTCATCTACGGTTCCTCAAGTACTATCAAATTGATTACAGGAGATTTTATAGAACTTAAATAACCCTCAAAGATCCTGCATTTATCCCTGCCAGGGATGCGTGACTCACATTTCAAAAAAAGGCCACTCTAACACACTTGGCAGCTAAATATATTGGAACCAATTATCACTGCACAACTTCAGCTCTGGTGAGTTCACCAAACCAAAAGACTTTTCTAATACACTGTAAAGGTCCATTCTTCCAACTGAACGAGCAACTCATAGTTGCCACCAAGCTAATTATGTGAAAGCAAGCAATAAGAGTCTGTGTACACTGCTTACAATAATAAACATTTTTTAAAAACATAGCCATGTTTTAACATTTACATTCAAAAGAGCCAAGTTCGCTTTTCTCAAGTCAGGAATAGATTATTTAACACTGCAACACATTTCAAGTCTTTGCTGAACAAGATGAGGCACATACAAAGGAGAAACTGACATTGTATTTTTTTATTCTCCCCAAATGATTCTGAAAGATGCAGAAAACCTC
>VWYI01032117.1:2177-45996 GCA_013399455.1 Anthoscopus minutus
GGCACAGCCAGAGGCGAGGGTGGCCAGAGGCAGGGCCTGGACCCCGCTCCGGCTGGAGGCCTCCCCTGGCCTCTCATGCTGCCCGAGAGCCGCTGGGGGTGGGGGAGCGGCCCAGCCCAGCCCAGCCCAGCCCGGCCTGGCCCCACCAGGCCATGCTGGGACGAGGCAGGGCCCTCCCTGCCCCACCCCAGCCCTGACACCTTCAGAAGCTGGAAGCCGAAAAGAGACAGTTCAGAGTTTCCCGGGCTTTAAAATGGGTATTCACGGGGCTGGATTCTGATTTCTAATGGTTTACAAAGCTGTCAGTTCTCAGAATTGGACAGCTATTGGCTCTTTCTGAAGCTCCCAAGAGCCTCTCTCAGGAGAACTATTTCCGCAGATGTTTTCCTTCCTTCCTCCCCAATATTAACTAATGTCAAACCAACACACTAAAGAATCAAACTCCTTTGAAAATTATATATATTTAATAAGGAAATTAAAATTCCTTCTTATTCAAATAATATATATCAATTCATGTGAAATGTGAAAATTCAGAACTCTTTTGACTGTTGTAATTACATGTATTGTTCCCATTCAGATTAAGGCTTCAAGGAAATATTTAGATCCTTCTGATTTTGTCCTACTGGATTAAGTGAAAAACTGAAGATTCTTTGCCATATAATAATCTCATTGCTATTTTTGGATCGACACCACATAGAAAGGAGTGGTATGGTTTAATAAAGACCTGCAGTCAGTGAAGTGGAAAAGAAAGTGCATTTGACCAGAAACAGTAGCCTCTAAAAGAATTGTGCCATCAACACAAAAAGTATAAATGTTATGTACAGCAGAGTATTTGAATGTCTTGTACATCTTGTACATACAAACATACAAAACCCAAAATATTGTGAATACCCACATATAAAAGCAGAGTTTGTAAATAGAATATAAGTGATTCTTTAAGTGATAGAAATTGCATACAAATAGCTAACATGTTCTACTTTTCTACATAGCAAGATGTGTGTTGTCCCTGCCAGACTTAAAATGGGTAATAGCTTGTTTTCTAATGGCTCATGCAGACAGATTAACCATCCAAAACCTTCTCTTAATTCTTCTGATGGACCTTGGTCTAAATCAGAGCATCCTAATCCTGTATGCCACCTTTTCCGGTGTAATTTCAACTAACCTAGATTCTTCATGCTTTTTCTGAAAAGTTTTGCTTTATATGCACTTGGAGAGAAAAATTAAATACTCAAAATCATACATCAAGCTCAAGACTAATCTTGAGATTCTTCTTGAAAAGTCAGCTTCTCCTCCAAGTAAATCTCATTCTATTACATGTGTCTCAAACGTTAACTAAGTATTTTTGCATTGCATTTCATCTTATGTGAGCTGCCAGATCAGGTCCTGAGTTCATCTTAATCTTCATATAACTGTTCTCAGATACAAGCTTGTGGCCATTAAAGTTGCCATCTAAAAAAATCAAAGCATGTTTGCTTCTGCTTGCTACCTTCCCAATTTTTCTATTGATCCTATGGTTTTTTTTCTGATCCAAATAGGAAAAAAATGGTTCTGCTGGGTTGCTGCAGTTAATTTACTCTCTGTTTGTTCCATTACTTGACAGTCAGGTTTAAGTGCCAGAGTTGGCATGTAGGAGGTGTCAGAATGTTGCAGAATTTCCCGAAATGTACAGGACAACCTAGTGAAGAATAAAATCTCTTGTTTTGATGTCAGGAAGCTACTAAATGGACTCACCTATATTTTTTAGCCATGATTCCTTGCTCTGTTTTCTAGGCAGCAATTAGTCTTACATAAATAAGCATTTGTAGTGTGGTTCAGACTTCTTGTTTGTTCTACTTGTGAATTTAAAAAGCTGTCATAAAGACATCTTTGATTTCATCAGACAGAAGAAAACCACACACCAAATAATTCAGTACGTTGCCTGTCTTGATAACACAATGAAGCTATATTGACATCTTTCCTATATTCATTATCTCTATCATTCTCTTGAAAGGTTAACATCTTCACAAACTCATTTGGACTCATTTAACACAAAAAAAAATATTTTTCATTTCCATCTGTGCAATGAAATTAAATCATAATATGTTGCAGTGTGTTCCATGTGTTTTGGATCTCCCCAAGTCTCGAGGGGTTTCAGGCTAAACCTCGAGAGTCCCAGGGAGAGCAGTGAGAGATAGAGTTACACAAATGTCAATCTGGTTTGATCCACACCCCCTCTCCTTCAATTGGTAAACTGACTATTCCCTTCCCCTTGCTCCGCCCCGAGGGATAAAAGAGAGATGGTGGGCGGAGAGACGGTCTCTTTCAACCGGGGTTTCTAAGAATGAACATCGAGGTCGCGAATGGGACTTAATAAAATCGGGACCGAAACCTAAGTTGAATTGTGCATCTTTTCCTTCACCTCGTCCGGGATCTGCAAAGAGGAGCTCAGAAGGTAAACAGGCTGGCTTTCTAACTTGCTGGGGGACGCTTTGCGCTTCTTGCTCCTGCTCCGACCACGGTGTGCCCAGACTTGCCTGAGTCACGTGGACTTGGCTTTGCCGCGGATGCTGAGAAGTCAGAGACTGGGAAAAACCCCCAAAAAAGCGCCTAGCACCCCAATAATAATATACTTCAAATTATGAGGTCTGTGTTAAAAAAAACAAAAGCAACAAACCAAAACCCAAAAGAAACAACCAAAAAAGTGAAACTCATTTCCATTGCTTTTCAGAGTTCTGATTTCCATTTGGGTCTGGCCATCTTATCCAGAGTGAGACTAAAAGCTGACATGTTAAGGGAGTAGGCAATAGTGAAGAAGAGGAATAGAAGCTATTCCAAACAAAATCCAGACAAGATGCTCACAGGTTTCCAGATCATGAGTAAACTTGGATAAAAGTATTGTTTATATACAAGCTGTGGCAAAATGTTTAAGAGAATACTCTGACTGTTGTAGCTGGAGCTGTGTGCTTTAATTCAAGACCTTAAGGAGCCTTCTGGTCCAGTTATTCTTTTGTCAGAGATACAACAAATAATGTACCACAAAAATTTGTTCATCACTCATCATGTACAGCTGCCTGATGCAGTTGTTGTATAGTTCAAAAAAATTTTTTATATATATAAAATTTTTATACAGAGATGCCTATCTATAAAGAGAAAGTGTAAAATAATCTATAAAATTTTAGGGAGTCCCAGGTGTCAAGATAATAATGTCCATCAACCACAAGGCTTTGGACTGACACGTTATTTCCAAGTTTAAACTTCTTATTTTTTGCTTTATTTCACATTTTTAAGGGTGTTAAATTGGCATCTGGACAATTTTGAGAATACTTCTTGTATGCTTCTCATTAAGAGGGTAGGTACTTTCCATGGGTAAACATGAAAGTTGACAATAGAAGCAATGTATAATAAGCTGAGAAAATTCATAAGGAATGTCAGGATTGTCTCTAGGACTCTTGAGTAAAATGTTGTTGGCTGAAAATGAGCTAAGACAATTCTTCTAATTGCTGAAGAGACACTTCAGAGAGCTGCAAGTTATCACCATAAGTTCTTTTTCAATCTGTGCAAAATGCATGCATGAAGCTGCACACACCTATTAATTTGCTGTATCTAATGGGAATACCATCACCATATGGCAGTTTTCCATTACTTCTAGCTTTAAATAGATAAGTACAATTCTACCTCTTTCTGATGAATGGCTGCTCACAGTTTGAAAAGCAGAATGATGTGAAAAGAAGGGCTGGAGAGACAGGACTCACAGCTGGAACCTGAACAGTTTGAAGAAAATCAGGTAGGACCTGGTCAGTTTAATTACTGAGTTATCTATGTTTCATACATGTATAAGGTATCTTTGTATCAAGAGTGATCAATGACTTTTTATTCAGTAATAAAACCTAAAAGAAATCAAGAAAGATGGAACATTTTTACTTATAAATCAAATCAAATCATAGAATCATAGAATCCTTAGGTTTAGAAAATATCTCCATCATTGAGTTCAGCCTTGGACTGAACATTTTAGTGGCCAATTAAACCACAGTACTACATGCCATGACCAGTCTTGAACACCTCCAGTGGTGGTAGCTCTACCACTTCCCCAAGAAGCCTGTTCCAATGCTTAACCCCCCTTTCAGTGAAGAAGTTCTTCCTGATGTCCAACCAGAACCTCCCCCTGGCACATCTAGGGACCATTTCCTCTTGTCCTGTTGCTAGTTGCCTGTGAAAAATGGCCAACTCCCACCTGGCTACAGGCAGTTGTAGAGAATTATAAGGTCTATGAGCTTCTTTTACTCCAGGCTGAACAATCTCAGCTCCTTCAGCTGCTCATCACAGGACTTCCTCTCCAGACCCTTCATCAGTTCTGTTGCCCTTCTCTGGGCAAGCCCCAGCACCTCCATGTCTTTCTTTTGGTGAGGAGCCCAGAACTGGATATAGGACTGGAGTTGCAGCTTCAGCAGTGCTCAAGTACACGGGGACAATCATTGCCTTGGTGCTACTGGCTACACTACTGCTGACACAGGCCAGGATGCCACTGGCCTTTCTGGACACCTGGGCACTTGTTGCATCATGTTCAGTCAGCTGTCAACCAGCACCCCCAGATTCTCTTCTGCTGGGCCACTTTCCAGACACTCTGCCCATGTAGTGTCGCGTGGGGTTGTTGTGAATAAAGCGTAGGACCTGACACTTTCCTTATTGAACTTCATACTGTTGGCCTTGGACAATTAATCCAGCATGTCCATATCCTTCTGCAGAGCCTCCTACCATACAGCAGATTAATACTCCCACCAATTTAGTGCCGTCCTGCATGGATGTGCTCAGTCCCATGACAGATCATGGACTGGCCCCAATACTGAGCCCTGAGGGACACCACTTTTGACTGGTAGCCAGCTGCATGTAACTCCATTCACCAGGTAGGCTATATCCACAACCTTTCCTTTATCCACTAGGCAGGTCATGAAGTTTTGTTTAATTGAAATCTTCCATATGTCTGTTCCAAACTTCTTCAGCTGCAAACAATATGCTGCAACATATAATTGTTCTGTTGTTTTGGTTTGCATGAAAAAAAAACCACAACGAACCTGTCTCAGAACATATTTTATGCATAAATGATAATAACCTAATTTTCACATTCCTGTCTGGAAATGTTTTCCCACACTCATTCTGGCAACAGAGCAAAAAATTTAATATGAATCCCACAGAATAACAGATAGGTGCATGAAGCCTCTGGTCACCAATGTTCCTTGCCCATACATTTAAGAGACATTCTGTTTAATCACAAGTTCAACAAGACTTCTCACAGGAGTATTGTGGTCTAGCAAAAACAAGTTTGGAGGAAACATTTTGCATAACCATTTCATATTTTTCTCTATGGTAGTATGTGAGTAGATTCCACGTGCAGTTGATAACTGCCCAATTCTTAGCCAACATCTCCAAAATTACATAGAGTAAGGAAGCATGCAGGTAGTTAAGCCCTGCATGACAGCATGCATAGCAGTGAGTGTTTCACAGAGTCAGAATTCAGTTTTTGACTTTCATAGAGAAGAAGTCCTAATTCACAAGATGCCATTCACTTTATAGTGCAAACTCTCTCACAGTCCCTAGCAAATAAAGACCTGTGAAAAATGTGTGAAATAAATTAGCATGAAAGTAGGAGCAGTTCAGAAGGTATAACATCTGCAGAAATCAGGTGACAAACACTTTTTCAGAAGGGTTAAATGAAGTAACAATCAGTGATTTTCAAAGAAAATTGCTGGCTACTTTCCCCCTACACTGAATTTTGCCAACAAAGGATATTGTAAGAAAAACAAAACAAAAGAAACCACTTTTCAGATATTTATCTGAAAAAAGTATGACAAAATTTGATTATTTCTTATTGAAAACTCAAAGAAATTAATATGAAATGTGCTTGCTTTCCTTCAAAATTTGCATGGAAGCAAGTGAGATCAGTTTCACTGCTGTAAGGCAGAAACTGAATTGGCTAAATCAGGTGTTTTATTGCCATGTTTTAGAAAGCATTTTAGAACAGATGAGATGCTATACAAAATTATATTTTTTCTCAGCCTGTAAAATATGTGTTCCATAGCCTGTAACACCTGATGTAGCTTCCTTAGAGAAATAATATATCCTACCTTTAATACTGCAAGTGCCATAGTAAAGAATGCTTTACATTTAATAAGAAAGGGATAGGACTTCAGAAAAGCTTTGAACATCTTTGCATCTTCATACTTTGTTTAAAAACAAACAGTACATATCCTTTGCACATTAAGTGAACCTTCCCAAATGTTTTTCATGGAAAGAATGAAGGGTCATAGCCTCTGGCATCAGACATTGGATTCAGACATTCTTTGCTGACCAAGAATGAGCAGCTAAGTCTTGAGCAGAATAACATGGCTGGCTGTTTAGAGACTTCAGTCCAGAAGAGGTGCTCTAAAGCCACAGTTTTTTTGCCATATTTAAAATTTATGTAAAACATATTGAGAGGTCGTCAATAGAACGTTGCTCAAAGTTGTAGTATGGGGTTGGAACATGAGATTTCTTTTCTATGAAGACAGTATTGTGTAATATGAACAACAAAAACAAAAAAAAAACCACAAAAAAGAACATTGTGGCAGATATTTCTTTAGTATGCAAAACCACTAAACAAACACCTGCATTTTGTCCTTTTTCTAATTCTTCCTAATGTTTTATGTTCTGCATTGATAACATTATTACAGGACATTTAGTCTTAAGTATACTTTAAATAAAAGTCTAAAAATAATAGAGTTGAAACAACAATTATTACAGCAATATAATCTTTCATGCAGAGTCAGTAATGCCATCATTATATGATTGAGTCCAAAACATTAAGGTGAAAGCAGTTTGGCAGCATTTTTGCATAATACGCCTCTGCTTGAAGCATCAGTCCTGTTCAAAAAAGATAATGTTTGAAGGGGGGGAAATGGGGGAAGGCAGATGAAAGACACATAAATCAAAATAGGAGGATTTGAAGCCCATTAAAAAAAAAAAGCTTTTCATTTCCAATTATAGAGCATCAGATTTGGTTGTGATTTTACTTCTTTTTTGTTGGCACATCAGTTATACTGAAAAGAACTAGGAATGTTTCACCATGTACTCATGGATTATCCTAAAGCAAAACCTCACTAAATTAATAAAATGTACAATAACAGTTTTGAATACACTAACACAAATATATTTTAATTCTCAATGTAACTCACTTTTTTCTCACATGAAAGAGTGTTGAAGTAAAATGTTATATAAGGGAAGTTGTTCACTTGGGCATGAGGATTAATTGTCATCAATTCAAATAATGGTTAATTTTGTATTTGTAAAATTAGTCTGCAGAAGAATTCTCAAATGCCCTAAACTGTGGCTTGTGAGCCATTTCCTGTATATCTTTTAGTGAGATAATAATATGTATGTCCTGTGTAGTCAGAAATCTAAATGACATGCTTCTTGAGCTACTCAATCTTTGTGAAATTATTTCTAATGATGTGCTGAAATGTGTCAGATATGTTTCAATAGAGAGACACAATCAGAGCTCTCTTATCACAGAGAGATGATATACCTTTACTGTGAAAATGTTATGAAATATACTAATACTTGTGAAAAAGAATTTCTTATACTCCTGTGCACTTTTAAAATGTGTCTTCCTAAAACACAATATGCAGTTAACATGAGTCAGGAATTCACTTTTATGCAAGCTCTTGACCATATCAAAAGACCTAATTTTAAGTAGTTTTATTTTTTTTTCATGCTGTAAAAATATCGTTGCTTGCTGAATATTTGAATTTCTATTTAAATATACTCAAAGTGATATAACTGAAATATGCTGATATTTGCATATCATCAAGAAAACAGACAATATCTTTGAGAGACTTTAGAAATATAGAGTTTCTCACTGAAAGTCAGAAATATTTGGTCATATACACTGTGTTTTAGACAGCTGTATCTTGAATCCCACCTGAATGGCTTAGATGATATTTTTGAAATGTATACTTTTCAGGAGGATCACCAGCAAAGATCAAAAAATAGACTAGGTTTGTATAAATCTTGCCATTCTTCATAAGTCTTCTGGTTAAGAAGAACCTGTAACCAAATATATTGGAATTGAGTAATAGCTGTGCTCTGCTATTAACACATATATCCGATTCTCAAATTAATTTTGAAATATTAAAAATGGAATTTCCCTCAAATATAGTAACATCAGGAAGAGATATGAGTCATCTTCAGTCATAGCTATGCCAGGGAGATATATATATAAATAATTTTAGGTCTTAGTTTTTTGAAAGTAATAAGTAAAAAAAAATAAAAACCTTATCTAGCTTCTTGTTGTTTTTATGAATTAGGTAAGGGTCACAGACTTTGGACTTGAAACTGTCTTTTTCCTAGTCTTGTTTTGCTCGTTATCCATCTGGTACCAATGTCTTTAAAGAAAATTAATGATGCTTCTCTCCAGAACTGTGCCAGGATATAGTAGTAGAATCTACAACAGCTTCTTTTCAAATGTAAAATCCCTCATGCTCTTACATGAATGAAACTCTTACAGCTTACATGAATTGAGCTCTCACAGCTTAGTTTATGCCCATCTATAATGAAGAACAGAGTTAAAATATCCACAGCTCATTGTTTTCCTTTTTAAAACTGTATGACAGTTTTTCTGTACTAAAGAACTAATGATGGAAAGGTAGACTGTCAGAATGAATAAAAAAGTTGATTTTACCTTGTACATACTGGTTTCTTAAAACAAATTTATTTTAACAGAATGTTTTATTTATTCATATGTTTTTATCTTTGCAAGTTCTGCTTCCTTGATTGTACATGACAAACCCTACTACAGTTATGAAAGATTTGAAACACTTAGAAGTCATAAAGTAAATGGTCCTGACTAACTCAAATTGGATGCTGCTGAAATTACATTAAAGTTGTCTTATGACCTTAGGGTTCTACTTTCTTTAACATCATCAGAGGAATATCAATGTGCCAAGAGGGACAAGGGCCTAAAAATATTCAGTTAAGCTGTGAATGGTTCATTTGTGATTATAGGAACTGAATTGAACCTGTTTGAAGTACATCCACTGGAAGAAATAAAGTTGAACTAATGATAGAAAGAAACACTGGCCGTTTTTTTCAAGTAATACAACAATATTTTATTGCTACATTATTTTAATATTATTTCCTGTAATAACTCTGGAAAAAAAAACTCAAAACATTATCCAGCTTTCACTACTTTATAAATAAAAATTAATTCATATTCAACTTCTAGTGGTAGCATGAATTGCTGTTAATTCTATTCACAGCACTTGCGTGCTGCACAAAAACTAAGCCACTCCCCTATCCTGACATTTTACTTTTAAACACAAAATGTTTTTTCCTTTAATATCTTATGTAAGATAATTGTGCTTTAAATGGCTTAGATATATATATATGTAAATAGCTGGCAGTGGCCAGAAGTAGTTATTTTCAGTGGGCTTAAAGAGATTTTATCTGCACAAATGAATGCTGATTACTATTACTTTCACTTACATTAATTAAAATAAAGGATGCAATGTCAGAAATATTTTGTTTTCATTGAATTGGACAGATCTGACAAATAGCTACAAAGCTGAATCTTAACTGTGCTGATTCTTGTATGCTCCGTAGGTGGATTTATTTTTCCTTATATAAAAACTTTGAGAAAATGTCTCTATTTTTCAGTTACAGGTCTTCAAACTTCCTCTTAATTCTGGTGTTAGGCACCTGCAATGAAGCTTATTAACATTAATTTTAACAGTTTTAAGGCATTTTTGTGTGGTTTGTAACTTAATGTACTTGATGCTGGAAGAAATAACATCCTTCTGTAACAAGCATAATCAGGATTGTAGTTCTGGAACTACAAAGATTTTAATTTAGAAAGCAGATACACAGGACTGTTTGCTTGCTGTTTTAGTCAAAAACCAGTTTCAGTTTGCAAGCAGGTTCTACATCTGCAAAAATGTGTACTGAACCAAATACAGAAGACTGGAGCAATTTATGAGAGCAATTTCATATTAGATATTTGATTTTATTCTGACAGTTCTGAAGAGTAGGGGTAAGGTCCTATGGTATTACTCAGAATATGCCTATGAATAAAATGAGCAATAAATCATGTTCTTCTTTGAGGGTTTCTTGATGTACTATCAGAAAGGATTAAATACTGAAAAACTTCTAGATCTACTTTTAAGAACATTTACAATTATTATTCAATCATGTTTTTACTCAATGAACCAGAATTTTAGGGAAATAGAATTTGCTTTTATATTTGCTGATTACAAGGCGCTTTTTTCATGTATTATAATTGAAGGTTTAGGGTATCTTTTTCTATTTTCCCTTATGACAGATGAGAACTCTCAAGTTTTACTAATATTAATATTAATAGAAGTTTCTATTTTTTCAGGAAACAATAATCTGGCAGGCCCTTACTTACAGTAAACAAAAAACCAAATTTTCCTTACATTTTAAATAGGCTAAGATTACAAGGGAATCTTAAAGCAGTCACATTTTCAAATTTTATGTATGAAATGCTTCCTTACACATTACAATATATGTATAACTGACTTTGTAAGGAAAAATCTGATTAACTTTATCACATATTAATGGGAATAATATTCAAACTTAATATTAGTTAACAAAATTAAGGTTGTGAAGGTAACTCGGAAAAATCTCTTATTGAGGCTGTGCTTAGTTCTTCATTTTATGTGTGTTTTATAAGTGAATTTTAAACATGTGGTGGGTTTTTTTTCTCTGCTGAAGGAAAGCTGGCCTGGACTTCATAAGTAATTACTGACTTTTTCCAATGGATAGCCAAATATTTAATTTGCCTTATTCTCCTTAGAAGGGGCTATCAAATGTTTTGCTTTGTTTTGGTGGTTTTAGTTTAGTTTAGTTCAGTTTTGCTTTGTTTTGTTTTCTTTTCTTTTCTTTTGTTTTGTTTTTCCTGGCACTCCAATTGTGCTTGCCACTATTGAAGACCAGTGTTTGATCATTAATTGAGCAATAAACATCCTCATGGTCTTAAAGGCTTATTTATATGTCCTTTACAAATAAGACCTGAGGAATAACTGCTAAAGTAAGTAAATACCTTCTAGCTGAGATATGTAGCTGTGAATTCTCAGTTTGAAGGACTGATGGTTTTGCCACAAGCTTGGAGCTCAGAAGTTCAAAACTGTAAAGGTTATGGTTCCTAATATTTATTTTAAGACTCTCCAGTAGAAGTAGAAATAGAAAACTGCTTCCTGGGAAAGTGGTATTTTGTTGGAATATTTTTACCACAAATGACAGTCTCTGTTATGAAATGAGGCAAATCTCTACAGAAAATAGTCATTATGCAGCAGACTCAAATTATTCCCAAAACAAGTCTACCCAGTGTGGAACTGAGGAAAATAGAGCAGGAAGGGGAAAAAATAGGGGAATATAAGAGTTGCTATAATACTTGGAGTTTATGGAAATTTGCAATAAGGAAGAAGATTTTTCTCTTTCTAAAGAGGATGCAAGTAAGCGCTAGTATGGAAGAAGGCCAAACTGAGCCCTTAGCTACAAAGGACTACAAAGGAACAATTTTTTACAAGAACTGTTTTTCAGATTATATAATTAAAGGTCAGAAGACAACCTTCATGATTTTCTTTTTTCTGTCTTCCAGCTTCATTTTTACCAAGGCTACTCAGGTCACTGTTTTGAGTTCGTGATACAAGGTTTATATATCTTTGGTATAATTGTGCATAGCAGTTTCCTAAAATTTCTCAGCTGGGAGTGCCATCCAAAAGGTTACTGTTGACATTTCTGAAATTGTGTCTTATTAATAGGAATAAGACATGTTTGTTTCCCCTTTTCATGCATCAATATTGTGTATACATTTATTTATATTTTGATATGTTTATCTAGAACATGCATACATACCTGTGTGTGTATCTATAGATATATATGGAATATTGATGTTTGAAATAGTATTTTCTTTGGGTTATATTTTGCTTTGAATAAAGAGCAGTAAGCAAAACTACTTCTCAAACATGAATAATTTGGAGGAGAGAAAGAAGTCGGGCAAAAGTTTTCTTCAAATACTAACTTTCAGCAGCCTCTGAGTAATGAACAAGTTTTACCAACTTCCTTTACTAAATAAAGTGATGCTTATAGCAGCTAAATTAACTATAAGATCCTTGACTGTGTTTTATGGGCTTTCATGTAGAGGGAAATATTTAAAATTGCAATTTATATATCATCTCATTAAACCTAGTGTTTACTAGCTGTTATACCAGCCATGTCTTAGAAAAATGCAGACTAAATTTTCTTCAAATAAATTTATATTTTGGCCCTATTTATATTAAAATGCAACTGTAGTGAAAGGAAGATGGGTTTAGCTGAGTAAAGGTAAAATATAGCTTTTCTGTCAATACCATCTGACATTTTCCTGATCTACTTCTCTTTTGGATACTGTTAAAATATTTTCTGGCATGACAATTTAGCAGCAGTTAGAGATATATTGAAAGAATGTCCATTTGCATGGAAAGGATTTTTGGTCCATTTGCATTGAGAATTATATGGTGGGATTTGTTTCTGAGGACAGAGGGGAGGTCATAAAAATGGTCACTGTAACAGAAATCCAAATGTCTACATCATCAAAGCCTGTCTTTGATGGCAGCCAGCTGTGGGTGGTTAGGAAGAGTGAAAGCCTAAAGTAGGCATGTAGTGATAATTACATATAAAAATTACTTATGATCACTGACAGTATAAAATTGTTTGGCTTCTTGATTGCTTAAAATTTAAATGGATGGCTTTTGAAACATTTCCTTCAACAATTTTGTAATCCATTTAAGCAATTGGCATCTACAAAATCTTGCAGCAAGGAACTCCACAGTCTTACATGTGTTTTGTATCTTATGTATGTTATGAAAAATAACTTCTTTGTCTTTTTGAACCTGATACTTTTTTGTTTTTATTAGAAGATCCCTGATCCCATTCTTGAAAAACACAGTGAATATTAGATCCTGCATATAATTCATGTTTTCATAGATATCTATCCCATATCAGCCAGAAAATCCCAGCCTGCCTTGTTTTTCTTTATAAAGAAACCATATTCTGACTTTGATCATCGCTTATCCTCTTCTTTAACTTTGCTAGATGGAGAATATCTTGCCTGGGTGAGAACATACTAATGACAGCAATAAACCTTCAATATAAGGACATGACAGTCAGTAGCATAACATTTTTTCCTCTTTTTCTATTAATTTTTTAATTTATTATTTCCTTTATTTGCTTAACACTGAGCTAAGACTTTCCCACAATTAGCTGTTATAACTACAAGATATCATTTGTGAATAACCATGTTGTACCAGTTCATCAGTTCACATTTTTATTTACTGGTCTTAATAACAATCTCAAGTAAGCTCTCATACCCATTATTCATTTCGTTTGTCAGATCAAAAGATCAGATCTAGAAGAATTCCACTTTTGTCCATCCTCTATTAGGATTATAGAATATTTACTTTAATTGATTTTTCAATATTCTTTTGAGGAGATTTTCTAGCTTAATTTCTCTAATTGATGATAGACTGGGGAAGATGAAACAGGGAAACCTTATAAATATGATTGCTTGGCAAAAGATTCTGAAAATATGAAACCTATAATTAAAGTAGAAATGAAAGCTAGCTTTGAGATGTAGGATACTGAGCCTTAGTTACTATATAACCAAAGAACAATGGCCTAGCCAGCAAAAGGAGAATCCCTTCTGCTAGCTGTGGGTTACAAAGGTTGATGCAGCAAGAGAAGAATCTAAAGAGCAGCTTTTAGAGTTAGAAATGCAACGCAGTATGGTAATGTAGTAGTTCTTATAGGCTACATGTAGATTCTACAGAATGTGTGTCTTGTACTGGTTGGCTAATGTAAATTTGAATATTCACCATAGAAAGAGATATAATGTCTCTTGTAAAAAGAATTTTGCTCTCTTAATTTCTCCTAATTCTCTTCTCCACACTTAATTCTCCTCTCTTCGCCTCCTCCTCTTTACTCTCTTAATTCTCCTGTGCTCTTAGCTGTCTCTCCTAACTTCACTCTTCACCTACCCCTCCTTCTCTCCCTCTCTCTCCCTCCCTCTCTCTCTCTCTCTCTCTGTCTTTGAGCACATTTATAGCTGTTGCTGGCAGCGTAAATGGAGCTCTTCCACCTTCTACCTAAGTAATAAACTGCTTATCCCAAAAGCAGCCTGGCTTATAGAAACTTCTACCATCAAGCCCGCATTAATCCTACAACAGACCTTGGCAAATACCTTCTGGAAATATAAGCAGACTATGAAATCTGAAATTTCCTATATATGTTAAAAGTGTGACTTGTCTTGATTCATAGCATGCAAATGAAATTCTTGTGGGTGGCCAAATCTTAATTTATGTCCTTGTGAACCATGAGGTTACCACACTATCCAGAAACCAAACAAAATTAAGAAAGTTGATTGATTCTGTAATTTTTTTCAATTCTGAAATTTCTAGGATGAGATACTCAATAGCAACATGCAATATGATGGAAATATGTCTTATGCACCTATGTTGAATACACCAAACTTCCTCTGTAATTTAAAGTTTTTCAACAGTGTCATGACTTCCAAATCTTTTCAGGTGATACTGATTAATTAAGTTGTATTTTCTGTACTTCCTGTGACTGCAAAGTTGCAAGTCATGCTACTTGTTTGGAACATAAGATACATTCTAGATTCAGCTGCTGATTTTCCTCTGACCTTTTAGTGAATACAATACATTAGAATTTGTCCTGCTTCCCTAATAAATTATTGCTAGAAGTTTCCACACACAGTACCTAGACATGGGTGCAAAAATATTTATAAAATTCTTACCTTCCAAAACTTAGTCAATAAACAAAATACCATTTTGTAAACATTAATAGAAATGTACAAAACTATTTTGCTAAATATAAGTTCAAAATTTATATGATTTCTGGCTTGTAGTCAAAAACTAAATATTTCATATTTCTTTTCAAATATATGTATTTTTTCCTTATTGACTAGGGTTTACATCAATTTAAAGACAATTTTCTCAAAAATTAAATGCTTGTTTTGACTTTTTTGGAGGGGAAAAAATCCAAGAGAAACTGACATTCAGAAAAAAATACTGCTTCAAAAACTGTCATTTTGATGTCATGGTTGACTATATTCTTTTAAAATGGATGCAAAAATAGCTGTGAAGAGAAAACAAAGGAATTTTAAAAATTCTATCTAGCTTGTTGTATTTGTGAATTCCCATGTTTTTAGTTCTGTTATGTAGAAAGTGTCTTTTCGTCCAGCTTAACCATATTAGAATACCGTTTAAATAAGCCTCTGAAAAACTGGAGAGACAATAAAGAAGCCGAGAATACTTTGTTGGAAAAATAAAAGTTGCATTCATATGTCTCTTCATGTTTCAAATTACCTCCTTATGTTTACTATTTATAGGATGGCTTTGAACATAATAGATAACACTGTTAACAAACAAATGAAGTTGTTTTAGCTTGAACATCTATTTGTGCATCTTGTTATGAAGAGATTTCTGTGCTGTTCAAGTGGGCCTGATAATGATAACACAGTGTTTGAAGGCTTCCAGTAACTTTTATTGTCCGGTCTCTAGTTCAACTTTTTGGACAAAAGGAAAATTAAATTCTTTATATTCTTATATAAGATGTGTTAGTAACTAGCTTCCTGAAAGGTATTTTTTTGTTGTTGGTTTTTTGTTTTGGTTTGGTTGTTTGCTTGTTTGTTTTTTGGTTTTGTTTTTGAGTATTTAGTGATGGGCCAAAAGAATATTTGCATTTTACTCAATATTGGATAAACTTAGAGGAACACTGTAAAAAATTTTAATTCTGATAGAATAAGGGTAACCCAGTCTGAAGCAACCTGGAGAAATTACTGCATTTAATTTTCTCCGTCATTCATGATGATTCTTGTGGGTCCCTTCCAATTCAGAATATTCTGTGATTAGCATAATGAACAGCTCTGTATCCATTAGCAAGTCTTTAAGTAGTTAACCCAGGGGAAGCAAATTACAGTAACAGGTTTGAAGGCAAATAATATAGCAAATTTGGTCCTTTCTTCCAACTTTGTGTGACAGGCAGCACAGGAAGAATTTAAGTCATAGGAACGTGTGATTCAACGCAGCAGAGTCACACTGGACAATGACTGAGTGGAATGAAGGGTAAACTCTTGACAGACAGTAGTGCAATTGATAAATAGTTTGGCTTGGGAATAGTATTACATATGATTGAAGGAGAAATGACGGAAATATTATATTTTGTAAGAGTGAATGAGTGAAAAACATCTGCATATACAGAGATGGAAGCTGGCGGATATTGACCGAATCATTAGCAACGTGAGGATTTTGTTGGTTTAAGCGCTTGTTTGGATCTCTGGGTTTTTTTTTACTCTTCTTGGACCGCTCTTTCCTGAAGGCCCCATTAAATATTACTTTTTACACTGTTGTCACTAACAAAAGAACTTGTGCACATCAGTTTCCACAAAATCCCTTTAAATATATTTATTTAAATATATTTTTATTTCGCAAGACTCCAAGAACTCACTAATGTCTACTGCATGTCCAATGGCTACATAGTTTTTATGCTTCTGACTTTTTAAATGTTCATAAGGTGTCTTGTTGCAAATAACTTGCAAGTTCCATCTAAAATGTAATATTAATGTATTTTCTTTGTTTCTGTGGTTCTGTGGAATTTTTGTCTTAAGAACATATAGAAAATTCATTCAGACTAAACAATACCATGATTTTGTTTACTACGTGTTCATATGTTTTTTAATTTTCATGTGATTTTGTGTGGCTAAGCTTAGGAGGTAGTACTTGGGAAGCAAGTATCCTGCTTTACATTTTTTCCACTTTGAGTTGTGTAGGAGTTTCACTTTCCAATTCCTCACAACATTTTAAGGGTGCAAGAAAATATTGTCATAGTGCCCTTGATTCCTAAAATTTTCTAAAATATACTGAGAAATAAATGTCCAAGAATATTGCAACAAATAATTAAAAAAATAATTTATACTATTTATATAATAATAGTAGTATGTTTATATATGGTTATATACTTTCACAATGTATACTTATAAATATTTTATTTAATAATACATACAGGATCAAATGTTAAGCATCAGATACAGATTCTGCTGAACAGTTATAAAATAACTTCCTTCAACACAGTGATAGAAAAATATTTCCTTATAGGTATTACTTGGAAATTAGTACTGTAATGCAAATCAACATCATAGAGTCTTATTTGATGTTTGCTGATATAGATGAATAGTGAGGCAGATGTATTTGGTTTTTTCCTTCTGGAAACAAACAAATATGAGTTATACATAAAAGTGTTGTCTGGACGTGTTTAACCTTTTTTTTTTTTTTTAGCAAAGAGGTAAAAACCCAGATGTTTTACCACCTATTTTATCTTCTGTCCTAGTATGTACCCAGTCAAATACATAGGGTGTCACTGATCCCAGTATTGCTGTAGACAAAATTAGTTTTGGAAGAATTTGTCTATTTATGTATTTAATGAATGGATATTATTTGTTTGTTTGTTCTTATGGTGTACTTTTGAAGGACTAAAGAGGATTAGGTCCTGTTCACTAGGTGATCATTAAGATCAACTGCTTCTATCACCTGTAAGACTTTTAAAAAGCTTTGTAATGCTGCTTATGCAAGACATTTCTTAATATTCTCAGATTCCTTTTCTATTAAGAAATATAAAAAAATCCTTAGTTAATAAAATTATTATTGATTGAAATGGAGAAAAATCCATAATATTCACAGTTTCTTAATAGATGAAATATAGTTTGACTTGATAGCAAGTCAATAAAAATTTGGTCTCCATTGCACCAAAATAGATTGCTTAATGATAGTATATTCAGCTTTCAATTTCACTGGGTTTTATCAGCCCATTAAGGAGAAGAAATATCCAACTAAAAGAGAATGCAGCGTCCCACTTTTCAAAGGACTGTATTTACAGTATCTCTTGGTTTTATGCCAATAATTAGCTAAGAGAAAGAGAAGAGGAATAAACCTTCAGGTGTGTTTCTCCCACAACAGCTAATACAGACCTTGTAACATACTGCTTAGTGTGGGAAATAGAAAAGGTAGAAAACTCCCTGAAGCTGTGCGAAAGCAGATCTCAGACAGAAGAATGCAAGAACACAGACATGCAAGGACAAGAAACAATAAGGCTGTGTTTTTGATCTATGTAGAGATAGGCCTTAGAAAAAATGGTAAACAAGATAATAGAAAAATGTAAGCTTAATAATGCAGCTTTATCCATTGTTTTTAAGCCGTTTGACAAGCAGGCACTGTTGGAGGCAAAGTGTATGTGTAATTTGACTTAGGCAAGTGCTTGTAAGCTTTTAGCATCACCCTATTGGCTAGAAAGTTTTTAAAAAGGCCCTATAACAAAAAGAATTTTGGTTGCTGCTGTAATGACATGAGCTTTCAACATCTTTTGTGTCTCACCTTGTATTGATGAGGCTGATGCTGGAAATAAAGCTCAAGGAGTGCCTCCCTGCAGCCCCGACCCATTATTGATAAACAATGATCCAACACTTTGGCGCTGAAATTATTTAATCTCAGCAGCATTTCAAAATTGAAGTGCTTGTCTAGTACATAATTTGACCTAAAAATTGAAGGAAGAGACATTTCAGAATGTTTTTGGATACCTACTTTGTTTTGTGATAGCTCAAGTATATTTTTGGTTTCAGTTGGCCAGTTGCTCAGGTTTCTTTTTACTAGACTAGAGAAAACTCAGTAGTTTGAGAGGAGGAAATGCTAGTTTTTGTGACACTTTCTCAGTCTTCAATTGACAGCTTTAAAGGTAGTTGCAAAACAACACATAGTGTTTGTCAGCAAATTATTTGTCTCTGCAAAAACAGAGCCTAAAAATGATTGTGCATCTTTTTACGTTTTATCTGTTGCACTTACAGATCACTTCTGATGATGTAAGTATGATTCAAAATGGAGAACCATAGAACAAATAAACTGAGATTTTGAAACTAATGTTGTGTTTGGATAGATAAACTGTGCCGGCATATTTTTAGAATAAGGCTATATGAGTTAACACATGACAGTAATTCATATTTCTAGACTAGAATATGATTAGTTTAAAAAATAAAACCAAAAAATTATCTTAAACATTGAACTGTAGAAAGTAGCACTTTTGAGCAAGCAAGTGTATCACTTGCTCCTGTCTCAATGAGCACAAGCACTTCAGACTGTGTTGTATGTATGGAGAATACTTCAGCACAGAAGTATTAGCAGTTGGTTGTGATGTCACTGGAGAAATTCCATGTTGTCTTCAAGCTTGAAACTCACAGCCAGAACAGGTAGGCAAGCATTAACATAGTTGTAAAAACTGGTTTATTTTTTAAAAATAAATACAAAAATATAAATATAAAACATTGGCAGATAGAATTTGATGAAATGAAGTTGCACAAACTTTTTTTTTAAACCAGCTGCATATTACACTTATTAACACCACATGTACATTTTGTTTTATTTTAATGTACAGAACAGGACATATTGGATTTTTTTCTTCTTTGCCATCTTAAAAGCTGCACTTGCAGGAATAGGACATGTACCTAACAGAAGCGGCTTGTACATGAGGTTGCTTAAGGGATTATCACCCTGTTCAAATTTCTGAAGGTAAGATATTTTTTGTTTTACTTACTAAAATGTACAACACAGAATTTCCATAGCTTTGGCTCTTGGAAGTTGATTAAATAAAATGTTGTATATATTCCAAGTGGCATCCTACTAGAAAGAATGAATGACATTAATGGACAAGTTTAAAACAAATTTTAAAAGGAAACCATTGTGCTGAGTGGCAGGAAAATTTTCCTGAATGTTAAATACTGTTGAGTGCAAGAAGGTGTCTGTAAAATTACTTCCGCTCAAAGGAAAAGAAAAAAGTAGCCTACTGTAGGTTAAGAAGTGTCTTTGTCACTTTCTCCTCCACCGTACATCTCAGCAAGCTTATTAAACCGAGGGCCCCACTCTCGGAGGTAATCATAGTTTTGGTCTCCTTCGGTAGTACCTGACTCCAAGGAGCTCAAGGATTCAGCTATGGAATCGTTTCCTTCATAGGCATAGGTTGCAAGCGAGTCATACGGTGGCGCAGAGGGATCAGTGTCATGCTCTTTTAGCCTTTGGTTAATGAAATCTCGGACATCCGTGTTGTCTGGTGCTGAAGGAGTCCTCCGTGGCACAAATAATGTTTCAGGGATAATGTCTCGTCGAAGCTTCTTATCTTCGATAGCTGCAGGATTCCTCAGTGTGCCGATATCAAAGGCTTGGGTGTCTTCCTCTCCACCGCCTTCATCATTGTAACTCACAATGTTGTCTCTGATGTCCTCTTTAGAGAGGATCAAAGGCTCCTTCTTTCGTTGTCTCTTCAGAGCAGCAAATAGCACAACTATAACTTAGAGAAGGAAACAAAGAATGGGTAAAGATCTGTATTTAACAATTTCTTAGCAGCAAATACACCAGGTACAAGAACGACATTTCAGCTACACTTCACCAACTCTTTTTTTTTTTGTCAACTGAATAAACACCTCTATCTGTATAAGGGTAGCACAATAAAGTCTTTATCAAAAACCTATTTTGCACACATTGTGTGCTCTGCTTTACAGGACCATGAACTTGTCTGCATGCTCCTTCTGCAGCTGTAATGAACTTTAAAATAGCCAGGTCTACTCTGAAGATATTTTTCCTCTTTCAAGCTCAAAGGATATTGTTAAAAAGTGGGTTGGAGTTGAATTATAGGTCATTAAGTATTATTCTGAAAACCACAAAATGGAGATTTTACAAAATTTCCTTTTTTTAATTTTTTATTACGGCACTGAAATCACCGGATAGACAAGGCTTTGATGCAGTAAAATTACTGCTTACTGCTATATTATATGTGATATATATACTACATATTGATTTTTAGTAGTTTAAATTAAAAAGAGACTTTTCCTCAAAAAAAAAATTAAAATGAAAGGCAGGAAAGCAATTTTTGATTATGCTATTCATCCTCTCTGAACTTTCTTTTTTAGATAATGAAAGAACTTCATTATTTATGAGCTTCTGGTTGCACAGCGATAGTTTTAAGAGCCTGTTAGAACTTGAATACTTATTTATAGTGTTAAATTAGCAGACAACGAGAGTTTGCCTTTGTTTTTTTCCTTTTATTTTAAGCTGCAGTAATATTTTTTCTTGCAAAATCCAAGATCATTAATTCTATCAACCTTCATAATTTTGTGAAATGAGTCAGGCCTGAAATATTTGTTCCTGGCTAGGGGGAAGATGCTTTTCTCTTCTTACCTAGCAGGATAATGACGCAGAGGAGAATGGCCACCAGTGCCCCTGTGCTGAGGCCGGCAGGGAGGAGCAAGGCCTCGGCGCTGCAGGACTGCATGTTCCCCCGGCTGTCGCAGGCACACACCCGAATGGTCAGCGTGCCCGTGCTGCTCTGGATCGGATAGTCGTTGTCTGATATCACCACTGGAAGAAGGTAAGTACTTATGTCGTGCCGACTAAAGCCATTCCTTCTCGTCAAAATCCTGGCAGTGTTATCTAGATCGATTAAAAGATACTGTTGTAGGCTATATGAACAGAAACCATGTCACTTATTGTAGATACAAATCACTGTATTTTATATGACTTAAAAATAGTTCCTGATATCACAGTGATATCCCTGTTTTTCTAAAAACATTCCCATTTGGTCAGAAAGCTATTTATAAGTTTTTAGGTACATCTGGCCTGCTTCTCTGTGCCTCTGCACCACTTTTGCGTGTGATTCAAAAAGAGGATTTCTCAAAGCTTAAAATGTTTTATGGATTAATGCATGCAGTGTGTGACACAGTTACAGTTCAGGGCTGAAACCCTGAAACGCAGCAACCAACTGAGTAAAAATAACCTTCCACTTCTTGCAGTTCACCTAGTACTCTGTTCTGGAGCATTCTTTCTATGGATCACCTGTGACAGCACCCACAGGAACGCTATCTGTCAACTCAGAATGAGATTTTCTACACCAAACCACTTTCAACATACTGTAGAAGAATGAATTATGTGCTTTAGCAAATGAAGTAGAGCTCTTTTCAATAGAAATTGTCTTATAAATTCAGAAAATGTGAAAGATGGTAGGTATTCCTGCACATTTTTGAGAAGTGAACTTACTAAACTGTATCTGTAGCAGACATATCTTAGTTGTGTGCAGGGTACTTCAGCATCAAAAGCTGTCCACTGAGTGGCCAGAGAGAAGGGAAGGAATGAAAAACACAGAAAGACTATTTCTTCTGTTAGAACCACAACACTAGAGCGGCAGCCAACACCAGAGTTGATAACTTTTTAGTTCAAGAATGAGAAAATACAGGTTTAGTGTGCAGTGAAAGGAAAATTTAATTTTCATATTTGTGGATTGCTTGAGGTTGGCTGTGTGGGTAGCTATCTTGCCAGCCAACTTCAGGCACAACTAAAATAACCTATGTGCAAACAGAAAGAAAATAATTCCAGATAGCAAGGAAATATCAAGATCTATACCTCTCTGTACTCAGGATCTAGTCACCAAGACATAACCTTTGTTTAAAATATTAAATTTTTTCATAGACTTCAAGATGTGAAACACAAAGCTTTTCTTTATTGCTTCTCTCCACTGGTTTTGTGTATTTTAACACTATTTTTTTCACTCACCATCCAAGATTGCATGTCTTATAGATCTTTAAATACCTCTTATGGAAGGGATTTTACAAGGTACCCAAACTATTTGATTTAATTAACTTTCCCTACCATTAGAAATTTTTTTTTCTGCTGTTGTTTGTATTCTACTACATCCTGGAATATGAATCAGGAGCAGAGGATTATTCCCATTGCCTTTATGCCTTTAACGTATTTGAAGGCTGATACCACATCCCTCTCATTTATTTCTTTTGTAATCTAGAGTCTTCTCAAGTAGTCATACTAACAATGAAGACCAAAATTCATAGTCTCAATTCCCCAACAGAGGCTTCTGAAAATTTTCTCTGATAAAAAGCGGATTGAGAAAGGATCAAAACAAAAGCCAAAGTGGCTCTCAGAACCATTATTTTCATTAATGGTCAGAAAGAAGCAAAACAGAAGGCCAGGGGAATCAGAAGTATGTTACAAAAAGCTAAAGTGAAAAACCTCAACTTGTCAGCTGAAAGCATTTTTGAAAGCTTTTTTTCTTTTGCAGTCAAGTATCTTTTACCCCAAGCAACACATTTCTGATTTTCTTTATAATTTTTTGTTAAATCACATTTCTGCCTCACTTACACAGATAAAATTGTAGAAGTCCTAAATCTCATTCAGGTAAAGTATTCTTGATAGTAGCAACCTTCACAGCTTCTCTACATATTGATAGACATCAAAAGCAAATATATTTCAGGAATGTAGCCAGACAGAAAAGATAAAACTCCTTCCTTGAAACAGTCATTTTACCTTCATTATCCTGAACAGTGAAGTTAGGGTTAACAGCAGCTAAACTGAAGAAAAATTTTTGTCCACCAAGAGGGTCATCTTTGTCTACTGCACTTATGGTTTGAATAAGCTGCAGGAAAAAAAGCAAGCAAACAAACACCACCAACAACAAAAAAAACAACAAAACCAAATACACCTAGGCCTTTGATAGAGCTGTCTGATCAAAGATGAAAAGCATTAAAATAACTTAGCATTCACACATATTGACTTAATATTTATTAAGTAAATATAAAAATATTGTAAAATATAAAAACTAAACAAAAATGTTCAACACATGTCTTATGTAAGTTTTTTTGAACAAGAGCATCAGTATTTTTCATGTGGTAGTACATGTGTACCTATATTTTTGTAGCTACATAGTGGACAAAACTTGCCAAAAATAGCTTTAGCTATAGCTGGTAGTTTTTATATTTAATCTTTGGTTCATTGATTTAAATTTCAATCAAAACCTAAGACAGTATTTCACATGATGTTTTCTATTTCTGTGATAAAAATGGCATTTTACCTACCAAACAGATATTTTTGAAGGGAGGTTAAAGTTTCAAATGAGATTTCAACATTAAAGCATTTTTTCTTAAACATGATTTTTCTGTGTTTTAGTATACCAGAACACAACAATATGATTCCTGAGATGAAAAATGCCAGTTAGATTTTATACATATTTCAGCTCTTGACTGAATGTGCTTCAAAATATTGTAACACACCCTAGAGCTGCACAACTTTGGAGTGAGATGAAAATCTGGCATAATTCTCAGAGTAAGCTGCCCAGGTCAGTTCCATACTCAGATGCCTACAAAAGATTTTAGGTGTTTTTGGGGAAGGTAATGGCAAGCCCTTTATCTGCGCTTACTTACCTGCCAGGTAAGTGAATATGTGACTTTTTCACTGAAATTTCTATACCTAAGAGTGGCAAAATATTGTTTCCCAAAACAAGATGAATTTTTTTACTTTTATTTTTTGACTTTTTTAAACTAATTTCAGACTGGGGCTTTTTTTGTACCATGGCATATAAACTGAATTTAGGTCTGGATTTTTTGCATGCATGCTTGAAGGTTCGGTTATGTTCTTAAGTTTAACTTCCAAATATAGATTAATCTTTGGTCAAGACAATTTTTATTCTTCATTTCTTATCCATAATTTTTAATTGCACTGCTTTTTCAACCATGGAATCACATCTAATTTTTAACACTATTTCTTCCCTGTAGTGTAAACCCTGTTTGTTTTTCCTCTTCCAGTTCTTCTAAATACAGCCATTTCTCTTCATATCACAGCTTTTGTCAGGTCTGATTATCTTTAACGCCATCAACTGCAATGCACTCTGGTTTGCCTTAAAAAAGGCATGACTGACTCCCAACTTCTCTCTTGTTTATCCAGAAAATAGCAGTAAATTTCTTATATGGCAAGGATGGGATATCTTTTAATATAGCAGCTTCCTTGCGTTTTCAACTTGTCTTTCTCTAAATCTGTTTTCTCACATAATCCTCTAATAACTTCTAAATGAATAAAAGTGATAAAGCAAGCATAGAATATTGTTTCTTCAGAATATTTTAATTATTTAGTGAGCAATTAGCATATAAATTTCCATAAGTATTTACAAAATGTAGTAAAAAATCTGCTAGTTTATTTTACTTCACAACTAGGAACCATGAATATGGTCAGTTGTAGGTGTTAGGCTGATGAAAATCAACTCATTTGCTGAGTGTTCATGCTCATAGTTTAAATTAAAGCATTATATTGCAGTTTGAAAACTGCTTCTTGATAATATTGATTGCTATTTTAAAATGATAAATCCAGTTTTACCTGTGGCATCTTATACCTGCCAGCCACAGGAAACTCTTACTACCTTGTAAATAGGAGTATAAAATTGAGTTGCTTCTGTCTAGAAATGCCACACAGCATTAACTGCAGGGAAGCCAAGGATGTTACTCTGTTTGAAAACAGTCAGGAAATTAATGGCCCAGTAGCAGTCATGAGGGTCACTAGCCACTAAAAAACTGATAAACCAGTGGAAAAAAGTTTGCTGTATGGTCTGCTTATTCCAACAAAACGTATCTTTCTGCATGGTAGGACCTCCGCAAGCATCAGTTCTATCAACTGTTTAGGTAGATGTTTTCTTCTAAAATACACTATATATTTGCTTTAAATTTAGGACAAGGAAAGAAAATACAATGTGCTATTGAGAAAAAGAAAGCAGAACTCTTTAGAAACCCTCTATCAGTTTGCAGTTCAAAAACGTTTTTCTTGCCCAAGTGAAAAAAGTAAACCTTTGAGAGTTTTTGAAAAAGGTAAGGCAAAGAAAAATTCTGATGCTCATAAAACCACTGGGAGGTATAAGATCTGTGGCTATATAGTGAAGAAACTAAAGAATGAATCAGGGGAACTGGGAAAGAAAGAGAACAACATTTCAAGAAAATTGATCACAAATTGTCATTTATCAAAAAAAAAGAGATGTAATAAACAAAGGTAAAATAAAATTTCAGAATTAAAGTATTTATGAAACTTTTATAGAAATACCTGTAAAATAGGAAGGGAAAACTGAATGCTAGAAAAAACTTCAACCATTTTAGTTTTTCAGTAGATAGGAATTTTAGCTATTTTGCAAAAGACATTTGGTGAATATAACAAAGAAATTTCTGGAAATATGAAGATCTCAAAAGCCATGTTTAATCAAGATTATGGTGAGAAAAGCATTCCTCATAAAGATTGTTATATGGGTCAAATGAGCTGATAACATGAGGTGCAGCATAAAAAGAATTGGTTCAAGAAACCTAGTGTGTTTATATAATCTATATGAAACCTAGTGTGTTTATGTAATCTATACTGAATTAAATTGTTGGAAAAAGGAAAATAGACTCCATCATTCCTATTTTAAAATGTCTTTGAAAGAGATTCCATTATGAGCTAGACCTATTTACATAACGTTTGGCCGTGTGAAAAGGGTGTGGGCATATATGGATTAGGTGAAATGAAGGCAAGTAACAGCAAGATAATCACAGTACTTGAGTCAGGTAGGGGTGTCCCAGTGTTGGCACTGGGGCTGTGCCGGCGCAGGGCACGGCTGAGCCCCTGAGCCACGGGCGGGCGGGCGGGCGAGAGCCCCGGGGAAAGCCTGGGCAAGGGAGGGCAAAACGCTGCCCGGCAGCCAGGGCTGAGCCAGGGGAACCGAGCCCGAAACAGCCCTGCGAGCCCCGAGGGGACAGCGGGAGCAGGGACGGGGGCGAGCAGAGACCCGGCAGGGATGGCCCTGCGGCCTAGGAGAGACCCCGGCGGGGCCGGGCCTTCCCTGCGGACCTGAAGGCGATCCCATGCTGCAGCAGGTTTATTCTGAAGGAATGCAGTCCATGGGGAATGCTCACACTGGGACAGGGAGAAGTGTGAGGAGGAAGGGGTGTCCAAGTAAAGAAAGCAGTGAAGGAGTGAAGGTGAACCTGGGGAGAAGGGGGTTATTAAAGGAAGTTGTTTTAGGTCTCTTTGTTTCTCACGATCCTGCCCCATGTTTAATGGACAGCGTATTAAATAAATTTGCCCCAAATTGAGTCTGTTTTGCCAGTGATGGTAATTTTTAAGTTTGTCTCAAACCATTTTCTTTTTCATTTTTCCTCCCCCTATTCCACTGAGGGAATTCCACTGGGTGGGCACCTGGCTGCTGACCGAAGTCAATTCCTGCATTCTTTTCTTCGGGCAGATCATTTACAAAATAGAGTAGAAGGGCCTATCTTCTGACTATCAACTGTAGGGGAAATGAATATGTAGAAAAGTTATACTCAGCTTCCATGCAAGATCTCTCTAAAGCAGGACTGACTTCTACTTTCTAAACTGATTCTTTATTTTATATTAGAGGATCTTTGGAGGCTGGCAGTTGAGCTGCCAGACGTGTGACAGCTGGGAGCTGACAAAACCAGTGGGATTCCATCTGTCCAGATGCCCAGCTCCTGGCTCTTCTCACCCGGGGGCAGAGGACAGCTGAACTTCTTTGGTTGCAGGGCTGCAGCAATCTGAGCATTCTGCCACTTTATTTCCATGAACTATTGAGTCAGCCTTCTGTAGGTCACATGAATGCCTGTGTCCTCTTTATGCCATCACACCAAGACTGTCCTCATGTTTGGGGGGGTCAAAAGAACAGCAACCACCAAAATAACATTCTGCCTGAAGTGCTGCTTGTGTATAGCTTGAACTTTTTGAGATAGGATATTTGCATCGTTTGTAAGTTCACGGTACAATCTGACATCAGCAGTAATAGCAAGCAGGTAATCACAGGCCCTTTGAGTCACTCAGACTACAAAAGTCACATTTCTCTCTTGATAGATATTTACACATATGTGTGTGTTTGTATACATCGATTTATGTGCATGCCCCTAGGTAGCATATGTAGTATGCGTGTATCTATATATATATGTATGTATAAAATTTAGGCTTCTGTACAAATTAAGTAAATGGAAAAGTATAATATTCATTACACATCTGTCTTTAGTAGATGGGAAATACTCAAATGAATACCACAGAATCTGTGACTGATGAAGCATCATTCAGTGACCTAATAGAAGATATAAATTTCTTGGATCAAATGTAATTATGAAAACCTGAAAGGAAAGAAAAATAGCAGAAATGTGGGAGGAATCAAGCTCAGAGAAACATGTTCAGTTTAGATTGATTAGATTCTCTCAGGACAGAATGAATTGGAAAAATAAAAAGTCTTATTTATGAGCTACCAGTAAACAAGAAGAATATAATTACATTCATATAGATTATTCATGGTATCCTGCATTTCATTTTTTCTCTTCCTGCTAATAGTTTTCTTAAAGCAATCATTTACAACTTAGGTTTCTTAAAAAATGTTTATATTTATGACCTTCTCAATAACTTTGACAGGTTTTTTTCTGATAAAGACAATATTAAACTCTATAACAATTTTAATAGGCATTTATGGATGTGTAAACTTATTTAGGCTCTCATTTATTAGTTTTGAGTGATTAGCACTATTTTATTCAACTTTTTAATGGACAGACTTGCTTGATTGCAAGCAATAAAACAATGCAATGTAGAAATAACTTTTATATTTACTCTTAAATTATACTGACTTAAATAGTCTAGATAGCGCAGAAAAACTGTTCCTTAAAATATATTTATGTGGAAATTTAACTGTTCTACTAATATTTCCTGTGTGCTCTAGAACTAGTAACCTGCACACAAAAAATTCTGAAACTTCAGATGAATAAAATGTATGGATTCATGCATTTATATCTTTTTTAACACTGGATTTTTTATTTGTGAGGAAACTGGAAGAGGAAAACTCAATGTTCTACTTTTACGCTTCTTAAGCTGTATGTCATATTGAAAATGATTAAAATTTTTTTTAGCATTTATAGTAGACACTTCAACTGTCCAAAATTCTACATTTTTAGCCAGTGATTTCTCTTTATCTAACAGCTTGAATTCTCTTGTGCCTGCAACAGCAGACAAATGCGCTTGCTCAGTACTTTTAGATATTTTATGCAATATAAATTT
Source organism: Anthoscopus minutus (assembly GCA_013399455.1). Lineage (NCBI taxonomy): Eukaryota > Metazoa > Chordata > Aves > Passeriformes > Paridae > Anthoscopus > Anthoscopus minutus. Next base: position 31,151 of record VWYI01032117.1, read on the forward strand.
TGGCCTCAAGCTCTTTGTTCTAAGTTCAAACTGATGTCACTTTGGAAGGAAGAATGGAAACCTGAATGTGAAATTGGCGATAAAATCTGAATGCTATACCTGTGGGACTCCAACAGTTAAGACAAGCTAGCACTTCTACAACATTCTATTCCAGCATACTGCAAGGGTTGTACTGAGGTACTACTGCTATCATAGTAAAGGCCTTATTATTGGCTGATTATGCTCTGGCACGTGTAATACAAAAATTTTTTTTAAAGAGTTATAATAAGCAACTGCGTGCTGGGAATCAGGTATTACTACAGTCATTTCACTTAAATTCAAGTAAACATTGCGTAGCCTCTAAGAATCAAAAGAAAGTATTATGTTACCATTTTAAAAATGTATGTTTTCTTTTCAGAAATTTTTGGTGTGATAACGAAAGATGAATCTAACAACTGAAGAAAAAAAGTACAACAGTTTTTTTTGTTTGTTAATTACCGTCAACATAGATTGAAATATATCTGAATTTTGCTACTGGAATTATTGAAAATATAGATCAAACTTTTTAGTTACATACAGTGTTCCACTTTGTGAAATAAAGGGCAAAGTGAATCATGACCATGTCATGGGCATATCTCATCAGGATTTAACAGCACTACAAGGTTAGGTTCTGAAAAGTGATGACTGAAACACTGATGTGCTTGTATCATCTTGAGATTTCGCTCAAAGCCTCACTTAGAGAGCTTCTTGGTTTTCATTCGTTAACATTTCAAAAGCTAATTTGAATATGAATTTTCCTAAGCAATAGGCAAGAATGAACTACAGTTGAGTAATGTAGCAAAACTGGATAGTGGAAAGTGTTTATCAAAGGCATACCTGTCCAGCTCTTGCATTTTCACAGACAAAAGTGTCGTAGAATACAGCAAACTGTGGGGCATTGTCATTAACGTCCAAAATTCTTACATAGACAGGAACACGAGTGGTATCTTTGGGGTTGTCTAATAGCAGAAGAGAGACCAAACATGAGAATATTTTCTTATTAAGAGTTTTCTGTTTTCTTCCAAATTTTATGAGTAATACACATACAAGATGAACTTTGAATCTGGTCAATATTTAGTGTACAAACCAGTAACAAGTCAGAATCAGGCCTTCTGAAAAAATAAGGACTTTACTTATGTAGAATAAAAAAAAGAGTATTGGGACCTAGCAGGCAGTTAAATTTTTCATAAAGATAGGAGGCTGCAAATAATGATATATTCAAATATTTTATATGAAAAGTATGCCTACAACTACAGTAACAAATTTGATCACTTGATGGGCTCAAGGTTTTGTAAGGTTTTGATCTTTAAATTCGTTTTGATCTAGTTTGTTTTACAGAGAAAAGACATCATTGACTTTGTGCATTGTCTTGGTTTTGGCTTGGATAGAATTAATCAGTAGATGCATACATACTTTGAAAAATTTTCAGTTCTTATTTTCCTCTCTTGCCCCTTGAAGAAATTCCAACAAAACGAATGAATGGAGCCCTCCAAAATTTTGGTAAATAATTTATTAGAATAAGAGTCTATTATGTTTAAATTGTCTTTAAAAATATAAAGGTAGATTTTCAGAATCAAGTTCAGAAGCAAGAATGACCTCCTCCTTGCCAAATACCAAGATTCCACCACTATTTAGAGTGCTCTTTTGTTAGCATAGTTTAATTTAGGAATACAAGTGCCCCTGTTCTCACTTGCTGATCTTGTTGCCATACCAAAAAAATTAAATAATGCCTGGATGCAAAAAAGTGCAGCAGTTTCTTGGAATTCTGCTGCGTGGTAGCTAAGCACTATATGATTTTTCAACATTAATGGAATTAGAAAAGTAACAACAATAACAGATTGTTCCAAATTACTGATTTTCTCCCCTTCTGCTTCAAATAAAACAAAAGACCTTTAGGAGCAGTTGGAATTACACTGTTATCAGTAACACCTTTGCTAAAGAGCATGATCTTTTTTGACATCCTGAATTGTTTAAATTTCCAGGTTTAGGACATAGTTTTTCATGGCCTACTGTATGTTTGTACTAACTTTCCAAATCAGTTCTACACTGCTTTCACATTCTGTTACACTACACAGGTTACATTTTAAAATATTTAAACATCTAAATCTCCCTCTTTACTTATTTCTCCAAAATTAATGTATCTCTGTGGAGAATGCTAGCTACTCCAGATACGTCCACAATGTAAATTTGCTCTAAGTTTCCTGACAAGGAGATAAGTTTAGTACTAAGATCTAGTAATACAAAAATGCTAAGTTTCATCATTATATAAATCTGCAAATAATTGGTATAACATAGGACAGCACTCTGAATGGTTGCAAGCTCAGGACAAAGCATCACAAGAAAAAAAAAGTTTTTGAAAAAAAACCAAAACTACAGTTTTTTTTGGTTAGTTTTTTTTTTACAAAGAATGTTTAATTGGCAGGACACAATGTTCCATTTACTCCTCTGCAGTGTAGCTCTTGCCAGCCATGTTTCACTGCTGATCAGTATTGGGGGTTTTTTTGACTGATATAGAATTAGCCCTAAAAAAATTAGTGACATTAAGTGATTCTTAGTTGCTGATTTTAAAGATCAGATCTTTGTCCCTTAGAAAATTTTCTGTCCATTGGTTAAAGAGATTCTCAATAATGTAGTAGGTTTAGGAAGATCTCTTTTTATACTCTTAACATGAAAATATCTACAGAGAGATGTTTTAAACTACAGCTTCAGGATCAAACTAAATGGAACTTGTAAGTTATATTGATTCTAAGCTATAGGTGTAGAAGAGGTAAACTAAAGTATTTCTAAGGAAATGAAGAAAATAATAGAGACAATAGCTAAATTCAGTTATTTTAACAGCAAAATCATGTTATTGTCCTCCAAGAAAAGGAATAAAACTAATTATTCCAGTCTTACTGTTTGATTGGCTATCATTTTGGAAGTAACTCAGACATTAAAGGTCAGTGATGGAGGTAGGTGAGGAAAGATGCAAAAAGGAGCTGCTGTTAGCTACCCCACAGTTCACTTTTCCAGAATACCTAGTAAAAGGGGTGGGAGTGAAATAAAGAAGGGGTGTTTTCATCACAAAGTTGCAGGTGTAACTTTACAGGCTAAGGAAAACTGCAAGGAAAATGAAAAACCAAATTAGCTTACTAATCTCAGCTGCTATAACACTGAGATTGTGCCATTGGGATATCTCACGGTCAAGTGGCTTAGAAGTATAGATGGACCCGTTTCCAGAATGAATGTTAAATATCCTGTCAAGGTCAGTGTGACGATCCAGAGAAAACCTAAATATGATAATGAAATAAAAAGTATAGTCAAAATTATAGAAAGTCAAAAAAAACATATTTCACAAGTCAGTACAGGTTTTATGCTCTACATTACAAAGGTTAGTTTTGAAAAGACAAATATTTAGTTTCTAGAAATACTTTTGGAAATTCTGAAGGTTAGCACCATAGGATAAGTAATGAAAATTTGAATTTTAAAAATATGATACAATGGTGTAATATTTGATAATTGGATCTTGTACAAGAATATAGGAGAACTGTTTGAACTGAAAAAAGAAAAATTTCAATATATTAATTAAAGAATTAATTTAAACCTGAAAAGAAAATGGTCTTTGATATACTGTTTCTTTAGAATGAGACTGACAGCTAATTTACAGGCTGTTCAAAAGTATTACTGTAAGCTCAGCTTCTACTATTTAAGATGCACTAATTCACTAGAGATCAAGATAAAAAACCTGTATAAAAATAAGTCCACATGCAGAACTTTCACTTTCATGCATAGATGTTAAAAGACCTTGTATATTTCTATAGTTGCTATACTTCTAGTAGGCAAGATGTCCACCAACCTGATATAGTGGTGTCAAACTAGTATCAGTGGGCCAATTTTTTTATAAAGTTATAGAATACACTTGTATAGTACAATAGAAACAAATGTTTACATTTCTGTGAAAATTTATGAGTGATCTAAACTGTTCATCAATTGTATCTGGTTTCACTCTCAGTACTTAACTAAATTGAGCCAAATAAAAAAATGCTGTGATATGAAAATAATATCTGTACAGTTTTGGTGGCTGTTGTTTGCTCACTTCACCACACACAGTTGCAGTAAATATGAAAGACAACTACATAAAATCCCAACAAACAAGCCAACACTGAAATGAATATAAAAACAACAGAAAAAAAGGAAATTAGAACAGTTAATGAAAATGTCTGATACTGCAATAAAAACTTACTCAAAAGTTTTTTACCACTAGCTTACTCTAATAACTCTTAGCTAGAATAAAACAAAAAACTGCTATTTTCTAGAGAAAATATATTTAAGACTACCTGTCTTATATGATAAGCATTTCATTTTATTTCATACATGATGTTAGTTTTATTGAAGACTGGAACTTGTTTCCTCAGCACTCTAAAAGCTTTTCACAGTGTGAAGCAAGAAGCAATCCTGATGGGCCTACTTGAAATCAAGTTTTCTATGAATTAAGGCACTGGAAAATATTTTATGTGTCTCTTGTGTGCAAGTAAATTGCTGTTGCCTGACATGTTTGTAGGTTTACAGATAGCACCATTGTCAATTCCATCTATCTCTGGGACAGTAATAAATAATAGAAAAAACCTCTATGTGAAATTAATGTTGCAATACTATTTATCTTAATTCCTTTAGCAAATAATGCGCTTACAGATACTGAAGTATTACCTTATTGGACTTGAGGCAGAATCAGGATCCCGTGCCATTACCGTTCCTATTATTGTCCCCAGCTCAATATCTTCATGTACCTCAAAAAGGTATGAAGACCTGCTGAAAACAGGAGGTTCATCTACATCTTCTACAGAGATTTTCACAATAGTTGTGTCTTTGAAAGGCCCAAGGTAATAGAAACGGGGATCCACATGGGTATTTTCAGCTTCTACTTTCAAAGTATAAAGTCGTCTTGTCTCATAGTCCAGTGGCTAAAAATGAAAATTGTTATAAATTTTATTAAATTAGATTTACATATTGACAGATGTTGACCTATGTACATACTGAAGAGGAAATTGAAGAGGGCTCAACCTTTATCAGATCCTGCCCTGCATTGTGGAAACACCAATACAATTACTATTTTCACCATCACAGGAGTCACTTTGTCTAATAAAAAATTACAATTGTTTGTAGAAGTATCTTTTCCTAATATTAGTTACATTATCTCAGCATGAATGACAAAAAGGTTTTCAGTGCAAATTAACCAATTGTTTAGGGAATTTTGCAGCTGTTTCACAAGAATATGGATTTGAAGCAATCATATAACTATTGAAAATGCTTGAGATACTGACTGGAAAGCATTCCAGAACAAGGTATTCAACACTAATATTTCATGGGAAGTTCTGTAAACTCCTGGATAATCAAAATGGCCAGAGTATTCTTATTGTCCAGCCTACCTAGCTGGCCTTAAATATCAGGTATGTTTTAGGTGTCTTTTGAGGAAGTGTCTCTGTAGCTAGGGAAACAGTAGGGTTTAATCTTGTTCCTTTTCATTTAATTTAATGAATCCAGCATCAGAGGGCTTTTTTTTTTTAAATATATTTGACATTTTTGTCAGCAGTTCCTTTTTAAAATGGAAGGAGGAATAGTTCATGGTTATAATTAGAAATCATTTTACATAGAAAAGAATTCTATTCCTTCAAATTTTTCTTGCTGTCATAGATGAAAAGTGTTAGCTAATTAATGATTCTAAGGAAATAAGCAAGCTGAAAATCTACCTTTCTGACACAAAGAAGACTTTATTAACTCCCACAGATCCTCAGAGAGATAGAGAACTATGGTTTTCATTCTCACTGAGAACAGTGGTTTTCATTCAGCAAAATGGGTGGTTGATGACTTTTTTTTTTCTGCCTAGATGCTTCTAAATACTAATTAATGTTCACTAAAGATGCTGAAGTGACAGATTAGATATTTAAATGCACTATTCAAAAGCAGAAAGATGCAGTCCAGTGAAAGAATGAGTTTCCCCACTGCCCCAGACTTGCTTTAAAAAAGTAGTCAGAGCAGATGGGAGAATATCTGTGAGTACAACTGAGAAATGCAAATATTTAACCTAGATCTGAGGCTATTGCTGTGTTATCATTCAGCTGTTAAGGAATGCTGGCTTCAACCCTAGAAGCAAAGAAGGCATACTAGTCCTGATTTATTCTAATTGATTTAATCTGGCAGAACGTGCACCATGAATATGTAAACTTGCTACTACAACATTAACATCCAATTTGGACACCTTTTCCAGCTACAGTGCAAAACATGGATAAAACCCGTGGATTATACAGGCATTCCACCATATCAACAGTAATGAACAAAACTCTTGCCCAAAGAAATGAAATCGTGGAAAATGAATTACTTTGTCTGTAAGAAATTGTATAGAAAAATTTGTATAGGGAAAGTTCTTTTACAGCGCATAATAAATTGAGACCTAATGACTTACAGGCTTTGTAAATGAACACAAGCTATTTGTAGTTATTCACCATTGAAAACAGAAATTACAATCAAAGTAGATAAATAATAATAATAATTTTAAAAAAGAGACTATTTTAATGAATCAATGAACTGAGCATTCTCATCTCCTTCCTTGCTTGTTAGTGCTGCTGTCTGTGATATTGAATAAACTACTTATTCATGACTGAGACAGCATCCTGAAAAATGCAAATTCTGTCATACTGTTAATGACAAAATCAGAAGATCTTGTTCATTAGTATTTATTGACATCTTTGGAACTGCTGTATTATAATTTAGGAAATTTCTTATGCTTGATTCAGCTACTAGACTTTTTTTTTCAAGACACTATTCACAATATAATAGTCTGTGTGAAAATCTGAAGCAAGCAAGAAAACAGCATTGCAAGAGAAGACTTCACAAACTAGGAAAAGTAAAATATAAGACCTCAAACTTTGGGGCTTTTTTTTCATTTTTTCTCAGATAAACAACTACACTGACTATGAACAAAATAAAACAGAAATTAAAAAGAAGAACTCTATGCAGAACATCTCTCTTCCTTGGTTGCCATTAACAAAAGATGTGGAGGTATCTTTTATATCACTGTTTATTTCATTATTCCATGCCTAAGGACATTTGTAAATAAACAAAATATAAACAGTGCTTTATTTTAAAAATGGTGCCTAATCTCCTTGGAGTTCATCCCAAAGACAAGGACCAAGAGTCTTCTGGAAGGGAAATTTTTAAGGAGTAGCAGAATGACATTTCTACTTTTGAGATCTTACAAGACAAGCATTTGAAAGTGCTCTGAAAGCTGCAAGACAGAGGACAGAACTAAAGCTAGCTCTGGAACAGGAATACCTTCATTATATAGACTGTTCATGTGGCAGCCTTATACATTGGAAACAGGAACAAAACCATATAGCTTACAACTCATGTCTGTGTTCTGGCATGCAGATCATATCACCTAAGTAGACGAGAATCTCACAGAGAAGAAAAATCTGTGTCTCTCATTAGTGAGTGAGCTGCTGATTGCTTGCTGAAGAAAACAGCAGATACAGAAATACCTAAGAAGCCTGCATTTAAAATCACAGAGATAATTAGTGCTAACACATTGGGGCTGGTCCAGTTTTTCATACTTTGCTGCCAACAATGCTTTAAACCTATGCTTCACCTTAGATATGATCACCACCTTTTATTTCTAGTTCATCTTAAAAGGAAATAGTGCCTTTCGGCCACTGATGAGGGATGCTTACAAATGTTAAGCAGTTAGCATGTGTTATGATATAAGCAATGAATATTTGTGATGTAACATTGACATCAAAATCATTTAGTGAATGCTGTTAACAGACACCTTTCGCACAGTGATGATGCCTTCCTGTGTGTCCTTCTGTGTCACAATATCAAACATATCGGTCCCATCGCCATCTATAATTCTGTACTCTACTTCTGCATTTTTTCCAGTGTCAGCATCTGTGGCTTTAACACTGCCAATGGCTGTTCCAACTGGGGAGGACTCAGGAATGCGGAGATGGATGGTACCTGTCAAAGAGACAAAGAGCCATTCAGGACCCCCACAGGCCAGTTCACATATATGAAGTAACACTGTGTGACATAACAGCTGATAACATAATATTTTGTATTTTTTATTCTAGAGAAATTGTCATTTAATAGTGAGATGATGGACAAAATATGAAGCAGAGAACTATCCAGAGAAAAGCATTATATAGAAGACTAAAAACAAAATTGTACAAAAAACATTCATAGAAAAGTAGGGTTGAGAAAGACCTTTATTCCAACTCAGAAAAGAATCACCTATATCTGCACTCTTCTTGCCTTTCTTTTCCATGTAATGTTCTTGTCCTCATTTTTCTTTCATTCTTGAAATATCAACTGGAAAGACTACTTTGTGTTTTTGTCAGGTTTCACTCTTCTTTTTTACCCCTTAATATCTAAGGCCAATCTTTATATTCTTCATGTATTTTATCATGGAAGCAAAACAAGAATAGAATTCCTTGATTTTGCTGGCCAATTCTATGCAATAGACTGATATTTCAGCTTTCAAAATTAGATATTAAGATTTCATATTAAATAAATTTGAATAACACAGTAATGTGGGGGGAGGTGTTTTAAAAATCTACAAGCAGAAATTGTGCCTATACTTGTTAAAGCAGTTAATTCATACTTAAACAGGCTTATGAATATTGCAATTCTTGGTTTGTGCTACTTTTCTTATCTCATTTATATCCGTTTATGGTCATGTCATACAGCCAGTAAAATGCATAGGAATAAAACTGTTATCATTCAGATATGCCACAGTAAATCTTACCACATATTTTAGCATTCTATGATGTCCTAGCCTTTGTGTGAAAACTGTAAATAAGGTGTAAGATATTTGATCCCATATGTTATGCTAGAAAACTTATGCTAGAAAAAACACGTGGGAGACATAATGTGCTATGAAAAATTCTCACAAAAAATATTTTAAAATTAATGCATCTACAGTTGTCATTCCAAAGATGAAACTGAATTAATAAAATCTTTGATTTTCTTCTATAGCCTTAATTAAATTTTCTAAGATTTTCTGTTCTACTTAGATACTACCTAAGTCAAAGGAGTTAGAACTATGCTTGAAATAACACAAAAGTGGAAATGGGTAAAGGGCAGCAACTACAACAGTAAAAAGTTGAACAGGCTACACAAAAAGCAACATGCACATACATTGCCAAAAATAAGTAGTACAGAAAAGTCCATTAAGGGAGTATTAGATCTGTGCAATCAAGAAGAATCATGGGGAGAGATTGGCAAGGCTGTATGAGAAGGTCGCTGGCAACATGACTTTTTCATGTCTCAGGAAAGTATGAGTTATTTGAGGACTACTGGAGTATTACAAGCCAGATACAGAGTGACATTCACTACAAAAAAACCCTTTTTATTTATTGGGTCATTTGAATTTTTTTTTCTGTTCTATAATGTTATGTTTCCATTTGACAAATCTAAAAAACCAAAAATGCAAAAATTAAAAAATAAATGTATTCATATTTAGTTTGCAATTAAATGTTGAATGGAAGATATCGAAATATTTAAATTCAGTCTCTATATAATTTTTACGTAAGCATATTTTAATATTAAACTGACATATAGGAGCAGAATGAATTCTTTATGGCCATGTACACCCCACATTCTATTTATATGTGTATTTTTTTGCTGAATAAAATTTCAGTGTTCGATTGAGTACTTGATCCTGCATTTTCTCTAACATTTTCATTACCTTTCTCTAATATCTAAACCTGTATACTTCACTAGTAGAGAATCTCTTTGTAATCACCTAATGGTTAAAAAAAAATGCAGAATAAAAATTAGCCCCAGTTTAGTACTTAAGCAGTACTATAGGGGACTATGCTGAAAGACTGCTTCTTTTTTATTCCAAATTAATATTTATATGTTATAATTATTTTTATGAGGTGTCAACTGCTTCCCACATGTTTTTTTTCCTCAGCACTTAAAACTACATCCCTAAGCTATGTCTTGTGGACACTCCTTTGACTGACTTTGACTCCCAATGCAATACCCAAGTCATTAATTTATTCTACAAAGTGATAAGAGCTCACATCATGAATTGCTAATAAGGTAGTGAAAACAAAGAGGCAAAATAATCAGAAACTTATAATCTAAAATATAATTTTTAATCGAACCTATTTATTTCTAGAAATCTCTACCATAGTATGAGATGCTTCATTTTATTATTTTTGTTCCTGAAGACATTTAATGCATTGACAAAGTATGGGATGCAGTGTAGGCTTAGAAACTGTATTAGAATACAAAGTGCACCAAAGTAGAATCAACCTTGCAAAACTCTGCTGTCAATCTTATTTCTCTCTCCTCAAGGAAAGTAGTTTGCTCTTTGCATTTACTCCAGTGAATGATGTCTTTTCATTTGTCTGTCAGGAAAAGAAAGGGGAGGTTCAAGGAATGGAACACTAGTCTATATAATAAGGAGAGCAGAAATCAGCTCAAGGATTAAAGTCTATACACTTGGGATTGCAAATACTTCAGTCAGTCATAAAGAATAAAAACTCTTCCCATTCACTCTTGAATAGGCATGTAATGTAAAGGCAAATATTATAAAGTACTACAGGCTATAGTCTCACAGGAGACATGGGCTGACATAATTCAGGTGCATTGAGTTTCATTCAGACTTAGGGTTCTAAGTCCATAAATTGCATTTTCCTTTTATCACTGATCAACACTATCTCCTTACTTCTGAGAACACTTGGAAATACTACAAGTTGAAACAGAAATCCAATGTCTGAGGTATTTGAAGACCTATTTGTAGTACCTTGCAAGAATTTTCAATCTCATCATGATTGTTATCTGTGTGGGTTTTAGTATATTTTTTAGAAGGGAAACATATTCTGAGGAATTCTTGCTTCATAATGTAAACAACAGAGGAATTAAAGGTTTTTCTATCTTTTTTTTTTTAGAAAGTATGATACAATTAATTATCGTAGAATTTTCTACAATTTTAATATGAGTTTCTTGTGGGAGACATTTAAGCAGATATTAAGCATTTTATTGAAACATATAGCTGTAATATGTTGAGGCCTGTGGAAACATAGGGAGCATTCTAATACTTAGCCTGGTAATTTATAAATCTGATACGAATATTACTGTTTCATTAACATAATACATCTGGGTTTTTTTATTAATGGCATAGAAAAAGCATAATTTAACTTAAGCAGTTTCAATTCCAGTAGTCTTATTGAACTCTTTTAAAATTATGAATCATTGAATGTCTACTTCCATTTTGAGATTAAATATAATTTTTTTAAAAGTCAATAGTTGTTTTTACTTCCATATATATAGTAAAATATGTCATCTTTATAAATGTTTTCGTTTTCATCTCCAATGAAGCATGCATTTATATCTAACAAAGAAATTGGCAAAGAGAAAGTAGAAAAAATCAAACAACAAAAGCCCATGAGATTAAATCAAGTTTTTTTAAGCAAATGACACATCTGATTTCAACTGGCGTTAAAGAAATATGCAAAGATGCTAGATCAAATCCTTCTCTCTCTCAAATATTTTGTTGGATGCCCAGATAAGTCATGTTAAAATGGTCTTGAATGTTGATTCCATCATTCTAACTTCTAATTTAACACACTGTTTAAGAAACAAGAAAATTGAGAAAAAGGAAAGTATAAATATGCACTTTGGAAGCTTCTATGCTGTCTTAAGTTTAACTGTTAATTTTTTTGCTGTAAGGCTTTGAACATGACATCTCTTTGAAAAGTCTTCTTCAGTGAGTCCAGGGAGGAGTAATACAGCATTCCTCTCCTATACAACAATGGAAACACCATAATCTTTTAAATAGAAATGGAAGCAATTGATTAAAAAATGAGAAAAAACAAATAAAATGATAAATTAACAATAAATTCTATTCTATTCAAATTCTATTCTATTTTTTTCTATTTTCTAGAAAATATATTCTAACAATATATTCTAGGACCTTTGTGGAATAAAATGCATAAATTCTACTTACTCAATGGTGCATGACTTATTTCAAGTGAATATATAAAATAACATGGTGATAAACATCTTAGGTAAACACATATGTATTAATTGCAATATTAAATTGAACATAATTATGTACTCCAGTTGTGCCATAAAGAGCATAATTTGAAGCTGATCCTGTTATTTTGATCAAGAAGAGTGCATCAGTAACTTCTAGATTGAGTAGAATTATACAGAGTGTATAAAATGTGTGGTGAGGATACTCTAGATCATTTATGTATTAAGTAAATCTAAATCATTCTGCAAATATTGCAACTTCAATTTATGCAAAAGGCTTCAAATGCATTTAAACTACTTAACTTTACAAGTTTGATGTTACATATTTTAATATTTCCATATCAGATAGAGACCAAGAACATTTTTACGTTTTGGTTTGAAGATACAAAGTCTTGGCAGCTGTATTATCAAAAGTCAAAAAGCATAAAAACCTTCTCTAAAGCTGTAAAAAACTCCTAAAAATATTAAATGTCATTTGCTTTAATTTTGGAAATTTTCTATGTTGCTTTGTAGCTCTATAGCTGAAAAAGTACAAATCTGTCTGATTCCCTTTGAGTAATTTCTTTTGTGCATTCTTCATGATTAAATATTTAAGCAGATACTTCAATTCAAACGTTTCTGCATATCTAGAATTACAACGTTTTATTCTCCAGTGAGAGAGCATATAGGATTTAAACAATAGGTAAAGAAAGCAAAAACATTGCTCTAATGCTCTTACAAGTCCACCTACTACTGCTCCCCAAATTACTGGGAGGAATTCCAGGTTTACTGCAGTTACATTTGATCATGTAACTACTTTCTAACAAAAAAATGCTGTAACATTTAATATGCTGCTTTGATAATAATCAGCACATAAGCCTTTTGTTTATGTGTGCCCCATAATCTAGATTTACTCTAAATTAAACCAGATGGTGATTGCTGAACTCCTACAGCACAAGTCCACTATTAAATGCAGCTTACTCTGGGGAAAGCGAGGTGGATTGTCATTGACATCAGTCAGGGTGATGTTCACGGTGGTGGTCCCTGATAATCCACCCATCTGGCCTCCCATGTCCTTTGCCTGGATAACCACTTGGTACTGCTCCCTGTTTTCTCTGTTCATGTTTGGCAACGCAGTCCTGATGACGCCTAAAAGAAATAAATTGGAAAAACAAAGTCAGTAATAATGTATTTGTTGATTATGTGCAGCAATCTGCTACATCTTTTTTAATATTAGTCTTGAAATAAATCTCTAAAATACTCATTTAAAATTTCAAAATACAAATTTCTGTCCATAAGTTTTATTGTAGTCTTATAATTATAATAGTCTTTAGTACAGGCTATGTTTTGGTTGAATACTTGTTCTATATAACAGGTCCCTTTCCAGTTTCATGATAAAAATTATTCAAGGTATTTATGCACAAGGTTTAGGAGAAAGAATAACTTTTGTTAATCCAAATAGAATCATTAGGAATAAAAGAACAGTATTTTCTAAGAAAAAAAAGCCCTTTATTCTTGCCTTTATCAGAAATATTGTTATTGAAAACTTAAGCTATAAATAGTACCACTTTAAAATTACTTATACTTCCTAATTTGATATGTCTTGAGTTTTTATATGTATTATAAAAGTTATAAATCATGAGAAAAAAGCAAGAAATGCTCTTTCAGTTTTTCATTAAATTTGTAGGTGATTTAATGTCTTTTAAATGAAGGGAAAAGTTTAAAGTTTATGGTAAATGAAAATAATGAAAATTTCCATGACCTGTTTCTGGTTCCACAGAGAAATATGGCTGCCCTTGAAGTATGCTGTAAATTATTCTGGCACTGTTTCCATATGAAGGGTCATCGGCATCAGTAGCTGTAACTTGGACCACAGAAGTACCTGAAATAACCCAAAGCCAATTTAGCTGCACGTGACAATATGTGGAATTCTCAGAGCATCAATTTCCAGTCCAACAGACACCAAAGAAAACTTCAGCTAATATTAATTGGATTTTCCAAATATATTTGTGATCTTATGGTCAAATTAGGTATATTCTTCCTTATTTAGGATCTCCTTCTACTTAAATTGAAAATAAATTTCCCTAATTCCACAAGTGTGATTGAATTAGAAAATGTAAATAATAGCTATGTCTGAATTTATTTCTTACCCTTACCTAGCTACAGTAATATTGTGTATTCACATCCTCTTTGCAGAAGACATTTATTTTTATTTCAATAAATACCTGCTTTCTGTTGCCTAGAATGGGTTTGATGTGTTTTGTGGTTTGCTTTCTTTTTCTTTTCTTTTGTTCAGTGATATCAAGATGATAGGAAACTACACATGCAGGAACATGACAGAAAAAGATGATTAATCAGATCATTTGAACTTGTGAAAAAATAGTCATCAATTCTCCCTTTCCAAGTGTCCTGATAGATAGGTACTACCAGAAGAAACATTGTCCTATGAACTTTGAAATCTGCTTTAGATTACAGAAAATTTCCTAACCTTAAAGACCTTCTCTAAATTTTAGTAGAATATACCAGTCTTTCCAAACATGAAATGCTTGCCATTACCACTGACAGTTTTTCCTCAATCAAAATATTTTCTACTTCCTGTTCAACTCCTCCATCATGGAAATAAATTATGAACAAGGATCCCCTACTGTGTATGCATAAAGTGCAGATACTATTTTAAGTATGTAAGAAAGAATTGAACCATAATCATATACACATGACTGGCTAGATGGGCTAATCTGAGGATCAGAAGACTTTAAACCTTGTTTCTCCTTTTATCCCAATTATTTCATAATTCTTTTCCCCACCAAATACTTCCAAATAAGAAAAAAAAA
>VWYI01032118.1:0-24971 GCA_013399455.1 Anthoscopus minutus
GGGGCACACACAGGTGGCACACACAGGTGACACACACATGTGGCACACAGGTGGCACACAGGAGCACATACAGGGGCACACACAGGTGGCACAGGTGGCACACAGGGGCACACACAGGGGCACACAGGTGGCACACACAGGTGGCACGGGTGGCACACGGGTGTCACACAGTGTCTGGGCTCTGCTGCCAGCCCGGATCCAGTGTGTCCCAGCAGCCCTGCCCTGTCCTTGGCTCCTGGCGGGCACAGCTGGCACAGCTGGCACAGTTAGCATAGCTGGCCTAGTTGGCAAAACTGGAACAGCTAGCATAGCTGGCATCTGGCACAGCTGGCACGGCTGCCCTGTCTGGCACAGCTGGCAGGGCTGGCACAGCTGGCACAGCCGACATGTTGGGCACAGCTGGCACAGCTGGCACGGCTGGCACGGCTGGGCCCCGGAGCGCTGTCCCGTGCGTTCCGCGGGGCTGCAGTGACATCCAGCGGCTGCTGCCGCGGCTCTCCCGGGCCGGGCTGGCCCCGCTGCCGGCGGCTCCGCGGCGCGCCGGGGGAGGCTGATTTTTCTGAGCTTTGAAAGCTCGGTCCCCAGCTCACAGAGCTCCCGCTGGCCCTTCAAGCAGCAGAGAGATGTGTTTTAACCTGTAGGAATATTTGAAATCCTTTAGAACAGAAATATTTCAAATCTTTTGGAATTTGCTGTTTTATCCTCCTCACTGCCTGATTTAGCTCTGATTTACAAAGCCCCAAACCCTCTGCCCCACAGAAGCATCTGAACCACAGCTGGAATCTATCAGAGGTTCCTTCCATCCTGCTGTTTGATTTTTAGCAAAAGTCCTGCCTTGCTGATGTTTATCTCCAATAAAATCTAGGCTGGCAAAGGCCCAACACCTGCAGCTGGTGGCAGCTCTGGATATTCTGGAGCCACCATTGCAACAAATAATCATCAAACCCCACTGAAGGTGAAGGTGCTGCTGTTCTTATCTGTTAAAGGGTTTTTTTATTTTGCATTTTAGAGCAAGTAAAGAGTGTGGCAGGTGCCCAGCAGGGACCGAGGGCTGCGTGTGCTGCCAGAGCTGGGACTGAAACTGGGGTAGAGTGGGATTCACTGGGATCTACTGGGATCATCAGCAGTGGAGTTGGCAGGGAGGGCAGGGATGAAGCTTCAAAGCAGGAGATGATCAGACCTAGGAGCAGCCAGGTCCTCTCACCTCTTGTGCCCTTGGAGCTTATGAGCAGATTTAGCACAAAAATAGCCCCTATGTGTGTTTTGTGAGCGGATTTAACACAAAAATAGCCCTTACATGTGTTCTGTGAGCGGATTTAACACAAAAATAGCCCCTTACATGTGTTTTGTGAGCAGATTTAACACAAAAATAGCCCTTACATGTGTTCTGTGAGCGGATTTAACACAAAAATAGCCCTTACATGTGATTTGTGAGCAAATAGCCCCTGAATGTGTGTTTCACACTCTCTGCTTTGTGCTTGCCTCCAGGAACCAGTGAAGACCTTTTCCAGGACTCTGAGGGGCGGGAGGGATCTGAGCCCATCGAGGAACACCAGTTTTCAGACCTCGAGGAATCTGACGACGATGACGACAATGAGGACGAGGAAGACGAGGAGGAAGAGGAGAGCCAAGAGGAGCCAGCGCTGAAGCTGCCAGAAGGCAAACACAGCACCCTCCTGCTGCACTCTTCAGGGGGCTCCCCGTCTTCTCAAGAGGAAGGCACTGAAACATCCACAACTCGAGAAGCTGCTGCCAGCAGCCTGAAAGCAGGGGAAGGCCAGCAGGCCTCCTCCTCCTCCTCCTCCTCCTCCTCCTCAGGGCTGGAGACCAAGTGGTCAGCAGACAGCAGTGGCATCGCTGTGTGCCACAGCTTCTTGAGCCTCCACAGACCAGCTTTGACCTCCACCGAGCATTTGGCTCCTGCTGAGAGAGAATCTGTCACAAGGCCACAGATGTCCTTGGTCATGGACCTGTCGAGCTCCAAAGACACCTCCCCGAGGAAAAGGTGGTC
The DNA here is from genome assembly GCA_013399455.1 of Anthoscopus minutus. Taxonomy (NCBI): domain Eukaryota; kingdom Metazoa; phylum Chordata; class Aves; order Passeriformes; family Paridae; genus Anthoscopus; species Anthoscopus minutus. The sequence continues at coordinate 2,012 of VWYI01032118.1, forward strand.
CCCGAGCCAGGAGTGTGGCAGAGGGGGTGGCAGCAGCAGAGCAGTGATAGCGAGGAAGCACTTACTGACCAAAAACGAAACCTCCCCCAAACGCTTCTCCCCCACGGCAGAGCTGTGCTCCCTGAGGTGCCTGTCCCCAGGCCGGGGGCTGCCCCCCTGCCAGCGCCTCTCTCCCAGGAGGGAGGTGTCCCCCCTGAGGTGTGTGTCCCCAAGGCTCGAGCTGTCGCCCAGCAGGCACCTGTCCCCCCGGAGGGAGCTGTCCCCAAGGACTGCCCTCCCCCCAGACGGAGAAGTGTCCCCCGCCAGGCACTCGTCGCCCAGCAGAGAGATGGCATCCCTGAGGTACTTCTCCCTGAAGAAAGTCTTGTCTCCAGGCTGCTTGGAGCTGGCCAGGTATCCACCCCCTGGCAAAGAGGACTTGCCTGGCACTAGCAAATCAGCAGAGGACAAAGTTCCAAGCTCATATCAAGCCCAGCCCGGGATATTCTCTTCGATGCCTCTACCTCACAGGTTCTTTGGCAAAAACTTGCAGCTCTACGAGTCCAGGCTGGTAAGTCCAGCGCCCTGCTGCCCTCTGGTCCCCACAGGGTGGTCTCTGGTAGGGCTTTTGGTGAAGGCTGTGATGCAGAACTGCACAGGGACTCTGTGACCACTGTCCCAAGTGACCCAGAGACCAGGGACGGGGGACAGCAGTGGGTTTTGCACCCATTTGGGTCCTGCCCTTCTCAACTGGAGAAAAGTAAAGTTATCTCTTCTCCAAGGGGTTATTCCCACTCCAGAGCCAGCCAGTCCTGCTGGGACAATCAGCAAGGACAACCTCTTAGTGATTAATTGTCACTAAGAGCCTTTTTGTTCCTGGAATTTCATTCCCATCCCTGAGGTTGGTCTTTCCACTGGCCCTGCTTAGGGCAGTCTCTCCTTGTGGTCATTGTTGCATCACTGAAATATTTATTTGGGGTTTCCCAGCATCCCTGAAGGGATTTAGCCAAGGTTTCCTGTGGATGACATGTAGCAATGTTTGGGCTTGTCACTGCTGACCCAGCACCCCCTACCTTTGGTGGCTCTTCCTTTTTCTCTTTCCTGTTCTCTTTTGCTGCTTTCCTCTGCTACCTCTTCAGAGATCCAGCTCACAGGATCAGGGAATTATTCCCCATAGTCCTACAAAGAAATATGCCCTCCAGTGGATCCTCACATTTTATCTCCAACCCCATCTTAATTGAAAGCTGATTTCAGTTTCTGTTGCTTCCTCTTCTTGGGAGTCCTGTGCAGGGATTTAGTCATAACCTCATCACTAATTAATCCATTTCTGTTTAGCCACATATCTCTCCATGATGTACGTTAGGAAACTATGGGAAGCACCGAGAGAGAAAGAGGAAAAGGTAAAATGTAGGGTCTGAACCCTTGATTTGCACAGAGCACCCCATGAGGGTGGTGGTGGGGACCCACTGCTGGGAGTGCTGCAGCTGATGCCGCCTCTCACTGGAAGCATCCCTGCACTCTGCAGCTCTAAGGATGCAATTTCCTTTTAGGAAAGCACAGTGAAAATCAATAAACTAACTAAAGAAATACATAACCTTATTGTGGGCTCTCAGGAACCCCCTGCACTCACAGGTCCAGGGGTCCAAAGCAGCTCAGCTGGTAGCAAACACTGGCAGCTCTGCCAGTGTTTCAGAGTCAGCTCTGGGAGCAGGGGCAATGGTTTTAAACTAAAAGAAGGGAGATCCAGACTAGAGCTATGGAGGAAATTTTTTTCTCTGAGGGTGGTGGGGGCCTGGCACAGGGAAGCTGTGGCTGCCCCTGGATCCCTGGAAGAGCCCAAGGGCAAGTTGGATGGGGCTGGGAGCAACCTGGTCTAGTTAAAGATGTCCCTGCCCATGGCAGGGGTTGGACAAGATGGCCTTTAAAGGTCCCTTCCAACCAAATAATGCTCTGATTTTATAATGATCCAGGCCTAAGCCAAATCCCTGGATCTGTGCCCCAACACACCATGGGCGCATTTGCCCCAGAAGGGAAACGCTGTGGGTTGTGCTGCTCTTCACCTTAAAGGTTCAGAGCTCCACATGTCCCTCAGTTGACTGAACAGCCTCGAATCAGAATAAAACACCAACTGCAGTCCCTGCAGCCAGCACTGCTGCTGCTGCTGAGGCCATCGCCCGCGTGTCACACTGACCCAGCTCTCTTTTTCCCCTGGCACAGAAGATGGAACCCCGCAGCCCTCCCTGCTCCCCGGGCGCCCCGCAGTGCCCCCGGCCCCTGCAGGCCCCTCACGACCTCCATGGCCGAGGGGAGGAGAACGTCTTCAGCCACCTCCCGCTGCACTCGCAGCAGCTCGCCAGGACCCCGTACCCCATGATCCCCATCGGGGGCATCCAGATGGTGCAGGCCAGGCCCAGCTCCCACGCCGGCCTGGTGCCCAGCCCTGCGCTGTCCCTCCAAGCCGGACCCTTCTCCTCCACAGCCAGCGGCCTCGCCCAGCTCAGCCGGGCTGCCAGCAGGGCCCAGGAGCCCCAAAGCCCTCCAGAGCCGTCATCGGAGTCCGTGTCCCCTGTCGCCAAGGTCTCCAAGTACATGCTGTCCCCAGAGGCTGGTGGCTTTTTGGAGGAGATGAGGACTAGTGAGCTGCAGCAGGAGCAGCAGGAGCAGCAGGAACAGCAGGAGCAGCAGGAGCAGCAAGAGAAGCAGGAGCAGCAGGAGCAGCAGGAGCAGCAGGAGAAGCAGGAGCAGCAGGAGCAGCAGGAGCAGCAGGAGCAGCAGGAACAGCCACAGACCTCGGTGTCCCCAGGCAGCCCCAGCACGCCCCAGGAGCCCTCGGCCAGCGGGGAGGACCCTTCCAAAGCCACGGACGAGCAGCAAGCGGGCAGCTCGAGCAGCCCTTCGGAACCAGCCTGCACTTTCATCTCAGCCGTCCCCTCGCTGGCCAGGGACAGCCCCTCAGAAGCCCCCCCTGGCCACCCCCAGGCCCTGCGCCCCAGGAACCTCTCCAGGGAGCCCGGCGGCAGCAGCGCACACCCAGAGCACTCTGATTTAGGTCAAACTCACAAAAAGGTGGATGAGAATGTGGGAAGTACTTAAGCCTCTGCCAGCTATTCCACCTTTAGGCTTCCTCTGTAAAATCAACAGACATTTTCAACACTATTTCCTTTAGTATAATCATAAGAAGCACTCTAGTGAATGACCAAACCCATGGAAAATTTCTTTGTCCCAGTCTGGTATTATCTCCACATGTATGCAGTTACTTGTGCCTTTTTCTATACCTTTTGTTGCTTGAAATGTACAAAACTGTTTGAGGCTGTGAATATTTTTTTAGAGTTTTTTGGAAAGGGGGTTTGTTAGACCTTGTCTTTTTTGCCATTTAGGTGTGCGTAATCCTGGGCCTGAGAGATGCAGAAAGGAAAGGGTTAAGCATTTTAAAGAGGAAGAAGATGCACTGAAAACAAAAGCAAAACAGAAAAAAACCTTTTTTTTAATATTGATTAAATGATTTAAAAGAAAAAAAAAAGAAAAAAACCCCAAACCCTTGCTCCTGTGTACAGAAGTTTATGATTCGTATTTATTACACGCTTTATTTAATTCTTGCAAAGTGCTTGGTTTTTTTGATTGTTTGTTTTCTTTTTTTTTCCCTTGCATCCCTATGGTTGTGCTTTAAACAATTGAAACTGCTTTACATTTGAAAAACGTGTTTACCCCGACCTTGTGACTGAAAGTAGCACTTCCTTGAGCAGGGGAGGTTCGTTGTGTGCAGGGAGAGAAACTGTCCCTCGAAAAGAGGAAAACGAACCACGAGCACCCCTCCCTCCTGCAGAACCCAGCAAAGCACTTTTCTAAAAAAAAAAATAAAGGGACAAAAAACCTAAAAAAGGAAAAAAAAAAAAAAAATGGTTCTTCTTCAAAGATTTACCTGAGAGAAAGTAGGAATGTATGGAATGTACAGCCCGTGCCAGGAAGGGTCTCTCGCTGGACGAGCCTCCTGCTTGCTTTGCTTTAATCCTCCCGCGGCGCCCGGCAAAGCCCTGCCTGTGCTTGAGCCCTCCCCGGGCTGGGGGAGCCTCTGCAAACCCTCCCTTGCTGTCAGAGGGGGAGCAACTCAGCCTTGAAACCCTTTCTGCCTCCAGCATCTTTAAGTTGTGGACAATTCAAACTCTCCTCATCCCATCCCATCCCATCCCATNCCCATCCCAACCCATCCCATCCCATCCCATCCCATCCCATCCCATCCCAGGCTCGGTCCTGGCTGCTTTGGGAGCTCCAGGGATGCAGGAGAGCTCCAGGCTCTGTCCCTCTGCTGGGGCTCTCGCTGACTCTGGCTCTTGTTCTCACCTTTATTTATTTATTGACGTGGGACGTCCCCAGCTCAGCCCTTCTGGTGCGGACAGGCCCCGGTTTTGGCTGGTTTTGGGAGATAAAAATTTGACGCTGAATGGTGAATGCTTGCAGAATCAGCTTGTTATGCATGCACAGCAGCTTTTTCCAGAGCAGAATTTTTGGGATGAGCATCCCTGGCAGAGCAGAAACCTCAACTGCCAATAAATCCGATACCAAATCCAGAGCGACCCTGATGGAGCCATTCCTCTGTCACAACTTTTTAAACCACAAAACTTCAAGTTGTTTGCCCCAGCAGGTTCTTTACTACTTCAGAGGGTTTTCTGATCTATGGAATCTGTACAAACCTTTTTTTTTATTTTTTAACAAAAAAAAAAAGGAGAAAAAAAAAAAGAAAAAAACTATATAAATATTTAACCAGTGGACCAGTTCTTTCTTCTTTCAGAGCTGTTCCAGTTTATCGGGTACATAATACACTTTTTAAAAAAAATTAAAATACAAAAAAAAAATTAAATAAAAGGAATCAAATAAAATCCTGTATGAGAACATATTTCCTTGCCAGACTTGATGAGCTATGAACTGTTCCCGTTTCACGGGCAAAGAATAGAAATTTTTAATAATCTTATGTCATTTTTTTCTATTTTTCTTTTTTGTTTTTTTTGCTTTTCTTGTAAAGGGAATTAAGTACAAAAAAAAAAAAAAAAAAAAAAAAAAAAAATNATAAAAAAAAAAAAAAAAAAAAAAAAAAAAAAAAAAGATATCATGGAAATACCATTAAGGCTGTGACACTGACCAAAACAACGTCCAGAACCCATTTATCCCCTAATTAGCACTTTTATCAGGTTTCCCTTTTTCCCATCTCCCCCTTTTTTGGCCCCGAGCCTGGAAGCTGCTCCTGTTGGCAGATCCAGAGGCAGGAGCAGGGGCTGGACTCGGCTCCGTTCACTCGAGCTCTTAAGCACCGGTTTAAACCCTCCTCAGGCTTTAAGTGCGTGCTTAATTCGCGCTTAATCCCAGGGTGAGTGGGAGCGGAATGCTCGGCTGGGGCTGGTGTGAGCATCCCTGGAAACCATCCATGAAATCGAGCGATTTCCCCGATTTCTGCCACTTTCTGCCCCTTGTCACACTCTTAACTTGATCCAAGGTAGCTTTTTGTATTTAATTTTACATATATATATATATATATATATATATATATATATATATATATATATATATATATATATATATATATATATCTGTGTGTGTATATATATATGGTACAGAAAAATACTGCAGCAGCTGTGTCTTGTTTTTTGGTGCATTTGCCACGAGTTTTGGGCTAGATCAAATCTGCTCAGCTTCTTTTTGTAACTGCATTTCAATCCTTAATCTATTTAAACTGTGTGTGGATTTTCTATTTTTTTTTTCCCCTCTGTCATTTGTGGAAAGAGGGGAAAAAAGAAAAAGCCGAAGAAGTCTCGACATTGGTTTATTGCTCATTTTGTTGTTGCTGTTGTTATGGGGGTTTATTATTGCCATTTTCAGGATTTTTAAGCTTTCCCAGCAGCTCGAAGCTTTCTGCATCTCAGCTGCGGAGCATCCGCGCAGTTTGCGTGTAGATCCCGTCACCCGGGGCCAAAAAAACAAAGAAAAAAAAAACCCAGGAAAAGGAATTTGGGAAAGGGCTGAGGTGTTCCCGGGGACATTCCGTGCCCGGATCCCATCCCCACCCCCGGCAGCCACGGAGCGGGGCAGGCAGGGACCGCTGCAAACTCAGGAGATGGGCACAAAAACTGAGTCCCAACCCAGTTTGGCTTCTCTGGCTGGGGTGAAATGGTGCTTCACGCTGTACCCAAGGGGCGAGAAGGCTCCCCCTAAAAATAACTAATTGCTAATTAAGGGCTAATGGTCGCACTGCCAGCTCAGAGCTCCGCGGGAGGGACCCGCAGCCCGCCAGCACCAGCATCTCCGTCTGCGGGCACGCCCGGAGGCACCTGGGCAAACGTGGCTCCCTCTGCCCCGTGCTCGGCACAGGAGGAGCACAGCAATGTCACTCCCGGGATGTTCAGAGGGTTGGGGGTCATTCCCAGCCCTCACCGGTGGCTGCCGTTCCCACCCGGATCCCCTCTGGTCTCCTTGTGTCAGCCTCGGTGGAAGCTGATTGCTGCTCACAGCTTCTCGCGTGGCTCTGAATGTCTGTTCTGCCTGCGAAACAGGGATGGAAAATCCCTCATCGCTTCCCACAAGGGCTGCAAAGGTGGCTCTGTTGCTTTGCAGAGCAATTAGCAGGATTATTTGCCAGAGAATGTATTAATAATGCAAACAGGCAAATGAAAAAGCAGAGCCCAGCCCTTCCTTTTCAGCAGCAGGTGGGAATAAACCCCCCTGCTTTTCTCCTGGCAGAGCTTCTCCGGTTTGTAATCCGTGAGGGCACACGGCTGCTCTGCGGTGTGGCTGCTCTATCAGCCCCAATCCCACGGGGATTTTTCCCTCCCTGCTGAGCTGTTTGGGTGGCTCCCAGCCATGCAGGTCCTGGATCACACACGGATGCTCTGGCAGCCAGAAATGCTCCTGCACACAGCGGGCTTGGCCCGAGCTCTGGAATCACTCCCGGGCAGTGTTCTCCATACCAGGACTGACATCCAGAGCTCAGAAAGCTCTTGGACCTGAATCTTGAGCAGCTCTGGAGTTTCAGGAACTCCTTGGTGCTGCAGCAGGGATTTAACTCCTAAATTAAGCCTGGAGTCTTGCAGGGCTGAGCAGACCATGGGATGAGGAGAGGGCTCCCCAAAACCTCGAGGCAGAGCTCTGCCAGCTCGGATTATTCCCAGGGCCTTGGCTGGATACCCCGCTGGGAGCTGCAGCAGGGAACAAAGCCATGGAACAGCTGTGAGTTTCCAGCTTTCAGCTGAGAAATGCAGCTCCTCACATGCTCCTAAGGGGTGACATCCCAGCCCTGGTGTCCCTGATGTCCCACCCGTCCCAAGGCCTGCTCTGATCCCAAACCCAGCCCTGTCCGAGCTGCTGGGTCCTGGGGCAGAGCAGGTAATTCCCACCTGTGGCCACCCAGAGCATCCCAAATCCTTCCTGCCTGGGCTGGGGCTCTGCCTCGCCCTCCCCAACAAATCTGCAGCTTTCCCTGCCCCGGGTTTTGTCCAAAATCCACAGAGACAGCACCTGAACAAGCAATATCCTCGGAGAAGTCATTCAAATTATCCCAATTTCCATGCAAAATCCTCCAGGATTTGATCTAGCCCTTCCCTGCTCTCCTTGCTTTTCCTCTGTTCATCATTTGCTTTTTGTCTTTCCTTTCCTTTTAACATTTCTGTCTATTGCACAGTATTTACAAATAAAACCGTATTGTAAGTTATTTACAAAAAAAAAAAGGAGAAAAAAAGAAAAAAAAATTAAAAACATCAGTCCTGATGGCATAAAACCAATCTGTTTTCATTACTGAGATATGATGGCACTTACGATCACTTTAGTAAATGTAATGTAAAAAAAATAATTAATAATAATAATAATAATAATAATAACGTGTACGCAAATTTAATATACATGGTCTCATGTAAGATAAATATTTGCCTTTTTTTCTAAAAGGTGTATGTATTCTGTAAGTGGAATAGTCTGTAGAAAGTTTCTATATGTTCTTAAAATGGCAATACATTCCAAAAAAAATGGTACTGTAAATATGTACAGCGTCCAATGGAATTTGGTAGTTTTGCCTGTAATTTTATTTGAACTCCAGTTTCTACACTTGCATCTTGCAATGTCTGTATGGTTATATCAGTGCAAAAAAAAAAACCTGCAGGTAAAAAGCACAGTCTGATGTAAAAACAAAAAAAAAAAAAAAAAAAAGAAAAAAAACCAAACAAAAACCAAGAAAACAGGAAAAAAAAAAAAAAAAGAAAAATACTCAGTATTTGATGTTTGTGACCCTTATTGTAAATGACATCTGTACTGTGAATGAGAAGTTTTTACAAGTATAATATTGCCTTTACTACAGCTCAGATTGTCTGCTCGGTCTGGGCGTATTTTTAAAAAAACAGCATGTTGGAATAAATTTGAAAGTCCCAACATATCACTACATCTATGTGTGGAACTCTTTAATTCCCCTTTTATTTCCCAGATCCCCGGAGGCACATCTGGATAAATCCTGGTTCTGCTGCATCCACCCCATCCCTGCAGAACCCCCACTGCAGGGGAGGTGCTGCCCTCATGGAAATGCCACAACTGTATTTTTTTTCCCGGTTTTTCCTGCTTTTTTTCCCCCAGTTTTTCCTCCTCACAGGGCAACAGATGCTCTGAGGGGGCTCTGCAGAGGCCAGGCTGAATTCCCACAATCCCAGACTGGTTTGGGTTGGAAAGGATCTTAAAGCTCCCCAAGTTCCAAGCCCTGCTGTGGGCAGGGACAGATCCCGCTGGAGCAGAGTGCTCAGAGCCCTGTCCAGGCTAGCCTTGGACACAAACTTTAGGGATAAAAAATAAGATAATTATAAAAAATACCTGGAATTTCCTCCTTCCACTTGCTCCTCCCAAGGAACTGAGCCCATAAATTCCCTTTATTCACCTGGAAACGCTTCTGGGCAGCTCCTGCCCTGCTCCCCTTCGCCCCATTGGCCCCAGGGCCTCCAAAACCCAGGCAGGGCAGGAAATCCCTGTGGGATTTCTCCCGGTGGTGTTCCAGCTGGGGCTGCAGAACCTGCTGCTCCCTGCCCAAACAGAGTGAATATTTGACCTCTCCAGGTCTGAATTCCGAGCCGCAGGAGGGAGGTGAGGACAGGGCTGGGGGAGGTTGCTTGGGCTCCGTTGCTCTCAGAAAAGCCACGTTTGGGTGTGAAGAGGAGGGAGAGAGGTGCTGCCTGCAAACCTCTGCCTTCCCCAGCGCTGAGACCTGCAGGAGTTCAGCAATATCTGCTTTCCAGGGAAGGAACTTCACCCAATTCCCAGGCCTCAGCTGCTCCCTGCCTCAGTTTCCCCAGCTATGGGCTGCACCCCTGGGCTGCCCTCAAGGCCAGGAGCAAATTCCAGCCCAGCAGGGTCAGCAGCGCTGAACCTTGGGTGCCAGCAGGGCTGCAAAGCTGCTGTGCTCTGCACCCCCTTGCTCCTGGGGCTTCCCACTCCTGCCGCTGCCCCTGATGCAGGAGAAGTGGATGCAGCGTCCAAAAAAAGCTGGAGATATGTGAAGATTCCATAATAACTGCTTGGATTTTCCTTTCTGGGCGAGGAAGGCAGCGAGCCCTGGCTGGAGGCAATGGGATGGTGATGTTTGTTCCACCACCAGCCCCTCCTGACACTGAGTAGGGGAATCATTTTTCTTTTCAAAGAAAAAGAAATCATCCCTGCAATGCTTAAAACCTGCTGGAGGCAGCCAGAGCTGCCTGAGAACGCTGCAGTTAAACCCCGCTGTGCTCCCAAACCCGGAGCCAATTTGGGTCACAGCGATCTCCAGAGCGGCTCCAATGAATCAGGTGTCCCAAGGCATTCCTTCCCCCGAAAGAGCCTTTGTTTTCCCGACACGGAGAGCAGGCATTTCCTGCCCCAGGGAGCCAAGGGTGGGATCAAACTGCTCAGAATCCCTTGGCTGAAGTTCCAGGCTGGCTCCCCTGGGAAGTGCAGCCGTGTGGAGAAGGGAAGGTGGTGAAAACATTCCTAGAAGTTCAAACCAGCACCTCCCTCTCTCTGGGAGGCTGACGTGCCTGCTGTTCTGTGGAAATCCTGAGTCTCACGGTGAAATGGTCGTTCCTGCTGCCCAGGTTCAGCCTCCCAGCAGCTCAGGAGCTTCAGCTGGGAACCTGGAAAGAGAATTCCTTTCATAACCAGGCCTCGATGTGCACTGCAGCCATAAAAGCACCTTGGAAATCTTCAGTCTCTGACCTTCCATGGGACTGTCAGGTGAGGAATCACAGATTGCTCTGGGTTGGAAGGGACATCAAAGATCATCTTGTTCCACCCCCTGACACAGGCAGGGACACCTTCCACTGTCCCAGGCTGCTCCAAACCCTGTCCAGCCTGGCCTGGGACACTTCCAGGCATGAGGCAACCACAGCTGCTGTGAAAAAGCTGCTCCCGACGGGTTTTAATCCATTGCCAACCACAGAAGAAATTTCTTTGAGACCTGGGATTTGATGGATTTCCTGGAACACAGCCCAGTGCCCCCAGTGCCTTCAGGAGCAGTTCTGGCTGTGCCTGCAGACCTGGCTCCTCTTGGAGAAGCCTGTCCTATTCCCACCTCTGGGACTCCTTAATCTGCACCTTAATCTGGTCTGGTTTGGTCCTGCCTGAGCCTGGGGGTGCTGCATGGTGGGCTGGTGTCACACAGGGAGGGGAGCAGAGGCTGAGAGCATCACGGATGCCTGACTCCAGGGATTTGGGGCTCCACTGAGGCTGAGAGGAGCAGGGATTTGGGGCTCCCAAAGGCTGAAGAGGAGCAGGGATTTGGGCCTCCACTGAGGCTGAGAGGAGCAGGGATTTGGCTCCAGGGATTTGGGGCTCCCAAAGGCTGAAGAGGAGCAGGGATTTGGGACTCCACTAAGGCTGAGAGGAGCGGGTATTTGGCTCAAATGATTTGGGGCTCCCAAAAGCTGAGAGGAGCAGGGATTTGGCTCAAAGTATTTGGGGCTCCCAAAAGCTGAGAGGAGCAGGGATTTGGCTCTGTGGATTTGGGGCTTCCAAAGGCTGAAGAGGAGCAGGGATTTGGGGCTCCACTGAGGCTGAGAGGAGCAGGGATTTGGGGCTCCCAAAGGCTGAGAGGAGCAGGGATTTGGCTCCAGGGATTTGGGTCCCCCAAAGTCTGGGAGGAGGAGGAGGGGGAGGAGGGACGGCTGGGAATGTGCAGCACAGAGCAGCCAGGGACAGCTCCCGTGTCCAACACCCCGTGCTGGGGACAGCGTGAGAGAGAGGGGACACAGCCTCTCTGCCCGGGGCTGCCCTGGGCTCCTCCCCACCTCGGCCAGATGGTTTGGGGCTGTCCCGGGAGGAGCTGTTTGAGCTGGAAGGGCTGGCACGGCCACCCAGGCTGGTGCTCGTTGTTATGACAACAGGAGGAGGCTGCTGACAGCAGAGAACAGGGAGGGAGGGAAGGAAAAGGGATCAGAGAATCAAAGAGTCAGAGAATTGTAGAATCATTACGGCTGGGAACGACCTCCGAGGGCATCAAGTCCATCCTTTGAGTGAATCCCCAGTGAACCATCTCACAAAGTCAGATTTTGTAGGGCAGAAGGGATCAGGGAAGGCAGTGAGGGATGAGAGGCTGAGCACAGGGCAGGGAGGGAGGGCAGCCTGAGGATAGAGGGGAGTCCTGAGATAGGGGAGCTCTGGGATAAAGGGGAGTCCTGGGGATAGAGAGGAGCTCTGGGATAGAGAGGAGCTCTGGGATAGAGGGGAGTCCTGGGATAGAGGGGAGTCCTGAGACAGAGGGGAGTCCTGGGACAGAGGGGAGTCCTGGGATAGAGGGGAGTCCTGGGATAGAGGGGCCTCCTGGGATAGAGGGGAACTCTGGGATAGAGGGGAGCTCTGGGACAGAGGGGAATCCTGGGATAGAGGGGAGCTCTGGGATAGAGAGGAGCTCTGGGATAGAGAGGAGCTCTGGGATAGAGAGGAGCTCTGGGATAGAGAGGAGCTCTGGGATAGAGAGGAGCTCTGGGATAGAGAGGAGCTCTGGGATAGAGGGGAGTCCTGGGATAGAGGGGAGTCCTGGGACAGAGGGGAGCTCTGGGATTCAGGGGAGCTCTGGGATAGAGGGCACAGCAGGGACAGAGGGAACAGCAGGGACAGAGGGCACAGCAGGGACAAAGGACACCCCAGGGATGATTTGCAGCCCCACAATGGGCACCAGGACTGGGGCTGTGCCTTGCTCCTGCCACTGCTGGGCACAAGAAAGGCCTGGCCCTGCCTGCAGGGCTGAGTCCCAGCAGCCCAGACATCAGCAGGGGTGGGACCAGTGCCAGGGGGCACAAACTGGGAGAACAATGCTCAAAGCAGCAGCAGCCTGAGGGTTATTGCAGCAGATCCGTCCTGGGGAGCTCGTGCTCCTAACAGGCATTGCTTGGACAGGCAGCAAAACAAACCAAAAAATCATCTGGTAACAAACCCTGTGTCCTGCTGGGGTCACCTGTGCCCCCTGCCAGCCTCAAAAGGGGCACAAAAAGCGAGGGGCAGAAGTTGCCGGGGGATGCCCTAGGTGTCAGCCTGCGCTTTTGAGCTGGTGTCTCCTGACCTGTCCTCCTCCACAAACCCACAGCTCCTGTGCCCAGAGGGTGGAGGGGAAAGCTTGGCTTTCATCTTTAGCAGGATGCAAGCAGCTGTATCCTCTGTTTTATGGGGGGAAACCTGGAAGTGGCCCTGTGTGCCTGCCAGGAGGGATCAACACCCCTGGGAAATGCAGGAATCTCCACCTCCTTCCCAGGGGACCTGCTCACATCCCACAGGAACGTGGCCCTGACTCTTCCAAAGGGAGAATAAGCAAAATTTCCAAGCCCAGATGAGATAAAGGCTGGAGTAGCATGGCCTGACTCCCTGGCTGACCCTGCTCCACCAGCCTGGCTTATCCTGTGATCCCAAGTGATCCAACAGAGGTTGAGGGATGAGTTAAAGCCTCCCAGGAGGCAACACCAGCCAGACTTTGCTTCTGTGCTCAGGAGCTGGGGGTCAAACCCACCCCAGACAGAAAGGACCCCGTGCCCTGCCCTTGGGACTCCCCTTGAGCAGCATCAAACCTACAGAAATCCTGGGTGATGAATTTGCTTTGCTCTTCCTGGAATTCCAGCTCAGCTGCACACAGGGCATGGTTTCAGCAAGAGATGGCAGTGGGTGAGAGCACACTCATTGTATTATTTATCTCAGCAGGTCTTTACCCATTTTTGCTGCAAATTGCAGTTCAGGCCACAGCTTTGCCCAAGTTGTTCAGTCCTAAAGGAATGCAGCATTCCAGCTGGACTATTTGGTTTTGGAGATGAAATCCCAAACTCCCAGAGGGAGGGCTGGCGCTGTGGTCCCAGCATTTGGTTAAACCTGTGGTCCTGGCAGTGTGTGAGCACTGGGAATTCCCAGCACTGCTGGCTCTTCTCTCTCATAGCGCTTTTCCCTCGCAGCTCTCTGCTCCTGCAATCAGCTTGTTTGCTGAGAATCCAAAATTTTCCCTACAAAAATAGATCTCCAAGTATCGTGGCTGAAAAAAAAACAAACCTGGAAACCGCCACCCTATCTTTCCTAACATATGGGAAAAATGAAGGCTGCGAAATGTGTTATTCCTTTAACCTCATAACTCTGGAGACACGAGGCCAACAGGGCCCTGTGTGACACAGAGCTCCAGCAGAGATCTCCGGCTTTAAGATCTCTGTAACCCATTAGGGCGTGTATTTATGAAAGGAGTCGGGCTGGATAAAAACCAGGTGGTGTTTGAGGGTGAGGAAGGGATTTTCATGGGTTTTTTACAAGCTCTGTGCCCGTGGCTGTTGGCCTGGGATGTGGGCGCTGCTGGGCTAACACTCAGTGCCAGCTGGCACGGGACAGGTGTGGGGAGATGAGGAGATGAGGTTTTGGGAAAGGAAGCCAGGATGGGTGGGTGGATGAGGGTATGGGGAGAAGCCTCTGAAATGTGGCTTTATGTTTCCCAGTGGAAGGAGCCCAGCTTCTTGAGGCAGCCACTACAGTGGTGGCTGAGGCTGTGTGAAATCCCAGCTGATCCTGCCCTGAAAATCCCATCCCATTTTCCACACCTTCCTGACTGTCTGTAACGTTTGTGCAGTTATCAGCCCCTTTTCTGAACTCTTCCTTCAGGGCCAAACCCCACAGCTCCCAAACTCTCCCAGGGCACCAGGAGCTGGGGCTTTAGGTCCTTCTCTCCCAGCCCAGGCAGCAGCAGGAGCCCCCAGAGCAGCAGCAGTGCTGGCTCTTGCTAACAGCAGCCCCATCTTCCAGGCCTTTATATCTGACTGGAGACCTAATAAGTGCTGAATTGGTGCGTGATTTAATGAGGCAAACTTCAAAGCTGCTGTTTCCGCACCTAATTCACTCATCAGGACTAATAACTGCAATGGGTAGTGGTTTTTTTTGGTTTTTTTTTTATTTCCTCCTAGCAATTTATTATTTACCCTGTTGCTTTACAGCTCCTAATTTAATAAGTGCAATAACCCAGGGGTACAGCTTCTGTAAGGAGGAGAAGCTGTGAAATCCAACAGCTTCTGCTTTGCTGGACACCAGAGCTCCCATTACAGCATTTTAAGCCCTTTATGACATTGGCAGGGAAGAGATGTGGAGCTCTGTGCCTCGCCAGACAGCTCCAGTCCCAAAATGTGCTGGCAGCTGCTGGAAGGGGAGGAGGGCAGTGCTGGATCTCCTGTGGGTTTGTGTCCTGCAGCCTGGCCAGGTTTGACCGTGCAGCAGCCACGGATGGAGCCAAGGGGCACCTGGGGATGGCAAAGCACGTCCCTGCTGGGCTCATTTCTGGGCTCTCCTCGCTCTGCCTCCCTCTCCCAGGGATGTGCATGAGGGAGCAGCGACCTTGTCCCAGCCCCGTTCCATCCTGGGGGTTACAGTGATGGCCACAAACCCCACTCTGCCCTCCATGGGGACTTCAGGGGTCTAGAGGAATTTTTCTGGAGGGGATGGCGGTTTCCAGGATCCTTCCAGGGATGTGAAGGCAGCTCTGGGGTTGAGGGAGGGCATCCAAAGCCCCCATGTGCCCAGCACCAGGATAAATAAGAGCTCACCCTGCCCTGGCACGGCCCTGACAGCTTGGACACTGCTGGGGCATCAACAATTCTCTTTTGCCTTTTTCCCACTTGAAGCATCCTTGAGGTCCTGCAGCTCCCAGAATCTCCTCGGATATTTCCCAGCTGTATCCTGGGGTGGAACCTGAGCTGAGCTGTGCCCCTGAGCTCCTCCTCAGGCGTGATTTCTCCGAGCTGCTTGAAGCCCCATCCCTGTTCCCAACAAGCCCCATCCTTCCCCTTCCCCATTTCCCACCGCCGCGTTTCAAAGCACTTTTGCAGACATTAAAGCGCTGTTGCCCAGAACCCCAGAGGCTGCGGCTGAGCCGAGCCTGCTCTGAAATGTTCCTGCTGTTGCTGTGATACCGGCTGGGGGGGGGGGGGGGGGNCGCTGCAGCCGCCAGCCTTTTTATTACAGCCTCAGCTCGCTCCGAGGTTAGGTCATTCCGCAGATAAAAACCCAGCCAGGGATGTGGCCGAGCTGGGATCGAGCTGGGAGCGCCCGGCGGAGCCAGGGAATCTGCCTGGCATTCACCAGCCCTTCAGGCAAACTCGCATCCTCCTTTCCTGCCCTTGCACCACCCTTGCCTCCCCCCATTTATTCATCCTTGGGGCACCGGCCGTGCTCTTTGTGCAGGGTTGAAAGAATTCCGGGTGTTTCGCAGCCTCTCCGTTAATCAGGCACTTCTGGAGTAGGGGAAAATCCTAATAAACCCCGCAGCGAGTTCCCCTGCTGCTAATTAGCAGCTGATCCATTTTCCTCTGGATTTAAGTGGGGAAATAGCGGGGATCGGGAAGAGTCGCATTCCTGGCCCCTGAGCAGTTCCCAGCCAGGCAGCCCTGGGAGCATCCAGGGCGAAATCGCGGCTCGGTTTTCCTGCCTGTGGAGCACGGGGAAAAGGGGCTGCGTTTCCCATTTCGGGGCTGCTGCTGCTGCTCGGAGCCAGCACAAACTGCAACCAGATTTGGGGGTGGGCAGGCAGGGACCCACCCGGGCTCCCGGCCACGGGGCTGGGCTTGGCCAGGGACAGCACAAGTCACCTCTGGGTCCACCCAGGGGCATCCAGGGGCTCGGGATCCATCCAGAGGTTCTGGATTCATCCAGGGGCTCTGGATCCACCCAGGAGCTCCAGATCCACCCAGGGGCTCCGGATCCATCCAGGGGCTCTGGATCCATCCAGGGGCTCTGGATGCACCCAGGGGCTCCAGATCCAACCCAGGGGCTCTGGATCCAACCCAGGGGCTCTGGATGCACCCAGGGGCTCTGGATCTACCCAGGAGCTCTGGATCCATCCAAGGGCTTCAGATCCACCCAGGGGCTCTGGATCCACCCAGGGGCTCTGGATGCACCCAGGGGCTCTGGATCTACCCAGGAGCTCTGAATCTATCCAAGGGCTCTGGATCCACCCAGGAGCTCTGGATCTACCCAGGGGCTCTGGATGCAGTCACACACTCCAGTCTCAGCCCCCCTGCACAGGGGTGAAGGGAGCAGCTGTGATCAGCTCTGCAGGGCTGAGCCACTTGTGCCACCGGGAGAAGAGCTCAGCATAGACAGAACCACGTCCGGTCCTGGCCTCACCACGCCAGCCCTGGGCTCTGCTGCAGCCACAGACTTGTGGAATTCTCCCTCCCAGCCTCCCAGTCCCCAGCAGGGTGGCAGAGGGGGGAATTGTGCACCTCCCTGGGGTCTGCAGGCACCACAGTCATGGAATCACAGAATCATTGGGGCTGGAAGGGGTTCCAGCATCATCAAGTTCAACCTTTGGCTGAGCAGCAATGAAACCACGGTGCTGAGAGCCACAGTGAAATGTTTGCTGAGCAGGGCTGGGGACTCCAAACCTCCCTGGGCAGTGCCAAGGCCTGAGCTCCCTTTCCATGGAGAAATTCCTGCTGTGCCCACCCTGAGCCTGCCCTGGCCCAGCCTGAGGCCGTTCCCTCTGCTCCTGTCCCTGTTCCCTGGGAGCAGATCCCAAATCCCCCCGGCTGTCCCCTCCTGCCAGGAGCTGTGCAGAGCCACAAGGGCCCCTGAGCCTCCTTTGCTGCAGCCTGAGCCCCTTCCCAGCTCCCTCAGCAATTCTCCAGCCCCTTCCCAGCTCCCTCAGCAATTCTCCAGCCCCTTCCCAGCTCCCTCAGCCCCTCCTGGGGCTCCAGCCCCTTCCCAGTGCCCACCCACCCCTGCTGTTTCTGCAGAACAGTGATGGTGCCCTTGGGGCCGTTCTCATCCCAAATCCCAGCATCTCCTGGGACTGTCCCAGGCACGAGGATTCCCTGATGGCTTTGCAGGGTTCCCAGCCCGGGGCAGGAGGTGTCTGACGCACCCTCCAGCCTCTCTGCAGGGTGGGTTTGAGGGTGTTGCTGACAGATGGATTTAAAATGAGCTTGCAGGGATGAGGCCCAGAAAGATTTGGCTTAGCAGGGCTGGGGGTGCTCGTGCCAGCTCCTCACAGCCCCGTGCCAGGCAGGTGTGCTGGGCTAAGGCTTTCTGGAGGAGAAATGGATGGTTTTTCTGGAGCATTCTCATGGCTGTAATGAATTGCCTGGGGAAGCTGTCGGTCACTGCAGCCCCACTGCCCAGCAGCCCCGGGCAGGGAGCATTTGGGGATGCTGGGCAAGGAGCCAGGAGGGCACCGTGAGCCCCCATGGGGTAGCACTGGCAAAAAAGAATCAAAACCAGATTTCTGTCACCCCACACGAGGCTGTGGGGCGCTGGGGACACTCCAATGCCCCCTCCCTGTCTGGCTGAACCTCCCAGCCGGAGCAGCAGCAGCATTCCCAGTGCCACCCCCCGGTCACTGCAGCAAATCCCTCCCTGGCCTTGGGGCCACCAGGAAACCCCCAGCCCCACCAGGGGAGCCCCCCTCGCCGGCCGGGGATGCTCCCAGCCCCGCAGCAGCCCCAGCGAGCTCCGTGTGCCCCAGCAGCTGCCGGGTGAATTTTGCGCGTCCACCGAGTGCCATCTAGTGGGATTTTATCCCAGCACGCGTATTTCCTTCAATAAAATCGCTGCGTTTCCTTCAAAACCCCAGCGCCGTGCAGGGATTTGGTGCACGTCCGAGAGGAGATCTCGAACTAATGAATGCAAATTCTCCCTCCCGCTCGCTCTCCCGGCAGCTCCTTCCCAGCGCTGCTTTTTGCAGCTCCCCTCCTTGCACAATGCCTGCGATTTCCTGGCACCAGATCAACCTTGATTTAGAGGAGGGAAATATCGCAGGTTTTTTAAAGGGCCCTGCAATTCGGGGGTAGCACGGGGTGGGAAATGATCGTAAAATCTTGATTTTACATTGTAAAATGTAAATTCCCTTTTAAGATGCAGAGAGAGGGTTTCTCCAGGGGCGTTTCCTCCTGCTGGTGGCACCTCCCAGGGTATTTGGGGAGCATCTGGCTCCTTGCAGCACATCCCTGCTCTGCTCTGCCTGTTCCTCCTGAGGAAAAGCCTCATCCTTGTGCTCATTCCAGCCTGGAGCCACTGCAGGGGGACGGGGAAAGTCTCTGCAGGGATTTCCTGGCCCAGCTGTGCCCGTGGGGATCCCTGTAAGGGGTGGGTGACACCGGGCTGCACCAACAGCTCCTGCTTGGAAACGCCAGGTCTGAGAGGGGAACACCAACAGCACGGACAAGAGGGAACCAGGACTGGGAGAAACTGGGAGAAACTGAGAGAAACTGGGAGAAAATGGGAGAAACTGGGAGAAACTGGGAGAAACTGAGAGAAACTGGGAGAATCTGGGAGAGACTGAGAGAAACTGGTAGAAACTGAGAGAAACTGGGAGAAACTGGGAGAAACTGGGAGAAACTGAAAGAAACTGGGAGAATCTGGGAGAAACTGGGAGAAACTGAGAGAAACTGAAAGAAACTGGAAGAAACAGAGAGACTGAGAGAAACTGGGAGAAACTGGGAGAAACTGAGAGAAACTGAAAGAAACTGGAAGAAACAGAGAGACTGAGAGAAACTGGGAGAAACTGGGAGAAACTGAGAGAAACTGGGAGAAACTGAGAGAAACTGGGAGAAACTGGGGGAAACTGAGAGAGACTGGGAGAAACTGGGAGAAACTCTCCTTGTCCCTTGGAAAAACCCATGGATGTCCCTTGGGCCGGTGCCCTCACCTCTCTGTGCTCCCAGTGGCACTTTGTGACCTCAAAGAATTAAACAGGAATGAACAGTGACCCTGTCTGGGCCTCTGCCCCTCCAGCACACAGCCCAAGAGCTTTAGAGAGCACAGAATCATTTCTGGAGGGTTGTGTGAGCGATTTGGGAAGGGCCAGCCCCGTGCTAAGGGTCTGGCTTAAAGCTTCCACAGGTTCAGCCCTTCAGACACACATCCTAAGGATGAGGATTTTCCTGGGGTGCTCTGTCCTTCCCTCCCACGTGCGTCCTGCCCAGCCCTGCCCACCTGCAGCTGCTCCAGCTGTACCACCTGAATGCTCCCGCTGTGGAGCCAGCTGTTCTCTGCTGGCTGGGCACAGAGGCTGCAGGGAAATGCTGGAAGAGGGAGGGAAATGCAGGAGATGCCCCTGGTGAGGCAGGGCTGGGTCCCTGCGTGAGTGATGGCCCAGCCAGGTCACCTGCTCCGGGAACACAGGGCAAGGTTTGAAGCAAAGAGCACTGGGGAGAGGCTTCAGCTGCTGGAAAATCCTTTGGTTAGAAAAGAATTTGGTTCTGTGGCAGGATAAAGGTGTGGCTGGTCAGCCTGGAGAGGAGAAGGTTGTGGGGAGAACTCAGAGCCCCCTCCACGATCTCAGGGGGCTCTGAGGAAGCTGGGGAGGGACTGCTCATCAGGAACTGCAGTGACAGGGCAAGGGGGAAAGGTTTCAAACAGAAAAAGGGGAAATTAAGGTTAAATATATGGAGGGAATTGTTCCCTGGCAGGGTGGGCAGGGGCTGGGCTGGAATTGCCAGAGCAGCTGGGGCTGCCCCTGGATCCCTGGCAGTGCCCAAGGCCAGGCTGGACACTGGGGATAGCCTGGGACAGTGGCAGCTGTCCCTGCCAGGGCAGGGGTGGCTCTGGATGACCCTTAAATGTCCCTTCCAACCCACACCATTCTGGGGTTCCAGAATCACACCTGCCACTGTACCAGGGATGTGCTACTGGTTTATCCTGAAGTCTTTAAAATCAGGGGGATAAAAAAAAATCATCAGCTGGTCAAATTTTATTGTTCAAAACGAACCCTAAACTTGTATTTCCTTTCAGAATGGAAGGAGAAAGGAGGAGCTGCCCAAGCGGCGCCATTCCTGCTGCAGCGTGTCTCAGTGCGCAGTGTGTCTGCACACTGAGTGTGTAAGAGCCAGTCCTAGAGAGCTTTAATCATCCTTTACTCACTCCTTACTCAAATCACGACCCACAAAGGCTTTGTGTGAGCCCAGGGAAGGGAAAGGATGGATAGTGAGCTCTCTCCCCGGGTTTATTTGCACACTCATCACCAGGAGACCCAAATAACACCAAATCTGCCCCATCACCACTGCCAGGAGCCCCCACCTGCAGCACAGCCTGGGGAATGCTCTGGGGGTCGGCCCAGGTCTCCAGGAGTTGTGTCCTCCAGGGAATTCCTCCCTCCTGCCCAGGGTGGCCCCACAGGAGGCAGAGGTGGAGAAAGGCTCCATGGAACCCCCAGCCCAGCTCTGGGTTCCCAAGTGGGATCCCTGGGCCTGGAAGCATTTTGCTTGGCTCTGGCTCCTGTCTCCACACTCTTGGCTGCTGCTGGGCTCCCTTGGTGGCTGTCATTAATCCTCAGACAGCCCTGGAGCCTGCAGGACTGGGAAAAGGCTCCGTGTTCATTCCCGGGATCAGCCTGTGGCTCCACATGGGCAATTCCTGCTCCTGCTTCTCTTGTGGGGGAAGAAAGGAAAGTTCCATTTACCCCAAATGAGTTCCCCTTCTCAACAATAAGGAGATGGGAGAGGACAGCCCTGTCCTGCCAGTGGACTCCCCACTACCCAAAATTATCCTGGAGTTGGGAGTCCCCACTACCCAAAATTATCCTGGAGTTGGGAGTCCCCACTACCCAAAATTATCCTGGAGTTGGGGGTCCCCACTACCCAAAATTATCCTGGAGTTGGGAGTCCCCACTACCCAAAATTATCCTGGAGTTGGGAGTCCCCACTACCCAAAATTATCCTGGAGTTGGGGGTCCCCACTACCCAAAATTATCCTGGAGTTGGGAGTCCCCACTACCCAAAATTATCCTGGAGTTGGGGGTCCCCACTACCCAAAATTATCCTGGAGTTGGGAGTCCCCACTACCCAAAATTATCCTGGAGTTGGGGGTCCCCACTACCCAAAATTATCCTGGAGTTGGGAGTCCCCACTACCCAAAATTATCCTGGAGTTGGGAGTCCCCACTACTCAAAATTATCCCGCCTGCTCCTGAAGTCACACCAGGAGCAACTGCTCAGTGCAGCGCCACAAGGCAAGGGGAAATATCCCCCTGCTGATTTTCTCTTGGACTTAAGGACTTCCTGGTGTCCCCACAGCCACTGTCATGCTCCCCTCAGGAGGGCTGAGGGCAGGGTTTGCATTTGGGGCTGGCTCAGGCTGTTGGGCACAGGCCATAACCCAACACTGCTTTATCTAAAACAGATTCCAGCTTGGAGCAGTCTCTTCTCCAGAGACCTTGGCCACAGCCGACATGGAAGCAGCAGCAGTGGGGCCCTGTTGGGAATTTGGCCCAAGCAGAGTCAAAGCTGCTGGTGGTGGTCCAAGGATTGTGATTGATTCCGCCAACAACCCCCCCCAGCCCTGCGAGGGCTGGCCCAGGACCGTGGAACCTCACCCCAGGGGCCTCCTGTGCCGAGAGCTCTTGGCTCAGCACCTGCAACCAGGGCTGGGATGGGAACACGGGGAAGGGGCCCTGCCTGGGACCAGCTGCTGGCATCTGCTCCCTTGGGGACACAGCAGAGCAGCCAGAAGGGACCTGCAGGGGCACAGCAGAGCAGCCAGAAGGGACCTGCAGGGGCATAGCGGAGCAGCCAGAGGGGATTTGCAGGGAGCAGGGGCACAGCGGAGCAGCCAGAGGGGATTTGCAGGGAGCAGGGGCACAGCAGAGCAGCCAGAGGGGATTTGCAGGGAGCAGGGGCACAGCGGAGCAGCCAGAGGGGATTTGCAGGGAGCAGGGGCACAGCAGAGCAGCCAGAGGGGATTTGCAGGGAGCAGGAGCACAGCGGAGCAGCCAGAGGGGATTTGCAGAGGGCCCCGGGCTTTGCCTCTGTGTGACAGAACCTTCCTTCACTCTTGGGATCACTGGCTGGACAAAGCTCCCAGACCTTCAGAGAACAACAGAACAACATCACCAGAGG
Organism: Anthoscopus minutus; assembly: GCA_013399455.1. Taxonomy (NCBI): domain Eukaryota; kingdom Metazoa; phylum Chordata; class Aves; order Passeriformes; family Paridae; genus Anthoscopus; species Anthoscopus minutus. Next base: position 24,312 of record VWYI01032118.1, read on the forward strand.
AGGGTGAGAACCTCCATGGCCCTTTTGCATCCTCAGGACCCTGTGAGTGCAAAGGAGGGCTGGAAACGGGGTGTGACAGGCACCTGGGGCTCCAAACCCAGCCCGGGGTGGCTCTGCAGCCCTTCTGAGAGGCACAGGTGACCCTGAGAAGGTGCCTGCTGTCCCTGGGGTGGGGTGAGGAGTGGCTTCAGCAATCCCAGCCACTCCTTTGGCTCATCCCTGCTCAGTCCCAGCTCTGCTGTGACTTGTTGCCTCTGCTCAGGAGGGAAGGACCTTCCCCAAAGGCTTCCAGGCTGGAGAATGAAGCAGCTCAGAGGGAAAAGAGCCGTGGTTGATGTGGGAGGACTGGGAATGGCTGTGGGTACCAGCAGGCATCACTGGCATCTGGTGAGCTCCATGGTGCTGTTGGAACAGCCGTGTCGCTCTGGGGCCACTCCAAAACACGGGGGGAAAGACCAGGTGTCCTGGCGTGACTTTATGATGCCTGTATCCCCAAATCGTGTGTTCTGGTTTTGTTACATATTAAATTCTGCACCTTCAGACTGGCTCTGAGAGCAAAGAGGGGAGAGAAGAAGCTGCAGTTTGTTTGCAGACACAGCTCTCACTGCCCACAGCTCTCTGCGGCCTGTGCTGTCTGCAGCACGGACAGACAGCGGGACA
>VWYI01032118.1:39333-57752 GCA_013399455.1 Anthoscopus minutus
CTGGAGAGCAGGACTGGATAATCCATCTCTGCAGAACAGGACTGCATAATCCATCCCTGCAGAACAGGACTGGATAATCCATCCCTGTAGAACAGGACTGGATAATCCATCCCTGGAGAGCACAACTGGATAATCCATCCCTGGAGAGCAGAACCGGATAATCCATCCCTGAAGAGCAGGACTGGATAATCCATCCCTGGAGAGCAGGACTGGATAATCCATCCCTGCAGAGCAGAACTGGATAATCCATCCTTGTGGAACAGGACTGGGTAATCCATCCCTGTGGAACAGGACTGGATAATCCATCCCTTCAGAACAGGACCAGATAATCCATCCCTGGAGAGCAGGACTGGATAATCCATCCCTGTGGAACAAGTCTAGATAATCCCCCAGGATACCAGGCATTGTCAGCCTCCTTGCACCAGGCTGGCCCTTGGCCCAGGGCAGTGTCCTGCCACAGGGACGGGCACTTCCAGGGTCACAGCCTGGCTCTCCTGGATGTCACAGGTGGTCCTTGCCAAGCCCACCTGCCCCTTCCCACCTTCCTGGGAAGGATGGAGCCAGCACATCCCAGGATCTTCCCTTCCCTGTGTGACCCCACCTTCTGTCCTGGGGACCCCTCCCTGTGTGCTGCAGGGACCCCTGGAGTTTGTGGGGTGGGCAGAGGGAGCAGTGCCAAACCCTGGGACCACTTCTGCCTCTGCCCACCTCTGAGATGGACTCCGGGGTTCCCTGGGAGCCTCAGGAGAGGGAAAACACGTGAAAATCCCACTGTGACCACAGCAAACAGCCACAAACACACAGCAGGACAAATCTGTTATCAGCCAAGCACACACATTCATGGCTTTGTGTTTCTCTCTTCAGGGCTGCATTTCAGGACTGGCTGGGACTCACTGAGGTCCTTCTTGCTGCTGAAACCCCACGTGCAGCTCCAGCAGGAAGTGCCACCTCCCCTGGGACAGCACAGAGGTGACAGCCCAGAGCTGGGGTGGCTGCAGGGAAACCAGCTGGGACCTGGCAGAGCAAACCTTGGAGAGGTAGTCTGGATTTTCTGTAACAGCCCAAGAACAAAGCCACTCCCAGCTCTGAGGGCTGCCCAGCTCTCCCAGTCCTCCCATGGCACCAGTCCCCACAAAGAAAAAGGAACCAAAAGGGAATTCAGGAGCTGCCTCAGGAGAGGTCTTGGATGCTGCAGATGAACCTCAGGATATTCTCCACAGAGCTGGCTTTAAGACAAAATAAAGAGAAACTGGGATCTGGAGGATGCTTTTGTATTGTTTATGTTGTTTAGTAGTAGCCTTAAAAAATAATAATTAAAAAAATTGTTGAAATTATTAAAAAAAAAGTGTTGAAATTCCCCAGCCACCATTGTTTGTGCAGGACTCTCTCCTGAGCCCCTGGCCCTTCTCAGCACCTTTGGGCAATGCTCCAGATTCACTCTGGGTCAGCTCAAAGCCCCACAGAGCTGAGGAAACTCTGCCCCTTTGCCTTCCAAGTATCCAGCCCGTGGTGCTCACCCTTTTCTCACTGTGTGAAACATCTTCAGCCTGCCTGCACCTCACTGAGATCCTCCCTGCAGCAGAAAGCTGTGAGTTATTACAGCTGATGTGCTGAGCTGGGGAGGGCAGGGGGGCAGCCAAAATCCCAAAGGAAGCCTCACTTGACAATGTCTCTTTCCTGCACTTCCTCACAGCGGCTCCGTGGGGGATGACCAATGGTGGAAAAATGTTGCTCATGTCCCGGGATAAGAATTATGATTATTTGCTGGGCTGCCATCCACCATGGGGAATTCTGGCTCGTGACATCACCCCATTGTTCCTGCTGGTGCCAAGAGCACGCTGAGATCCCGACTGCTCAATGGTTAAAGGCCTTTCCTGTTTGCTCGCTCCTTGTTTCCAAACAGTGCCGCTCGCGAGGGCCGCACGGGACGTCTCCTGTCTTGGGCTGCCTCGTCCCTTTCGTCATGTCTGCCTGGAACTCCTCACAGTGACATGAACAATGTACTCCCGCAGTCAGAAACAAAAGGGAAAAAATAACTGCAGGAGGCAAAGCCCATCTTTGGCATTTAGGACCCCGTGCACGCCTTTGTTCCCTCTTTGGGAGCTGTGTTTGTGCAGCACGCCCGGCCCTCCTCCAGCCCTGTTGTTTTTCTTTGTGATTTTAGTGTGGTGATAGTGCCAGGAGGGTTGGCCTTGGGAAGATGGCTGTGATCCTTATCAGGGGAACAGCGGGGACAGTGGCAGGAGCTGTGCAGGGTCTCTGTGCTCCCGAGGTCAAGGAGAGCCGCAGCTCCCAGGGTGGGCTGATCCCCAGCCCACAGCGTGAGGGGATGGAACATCTGTGGGTTTGGGGCACCAAAATGAGATCTAAAGGTATTTGAGGGTGCCCAGGGATGGTGAAGGGTCAGGAGGGGCCACAGAGGGGCAGCTGAGGGCTCTGGATGTGCCCAGAGCTCACCCAGGGCAGAGCTCAGGGATCTGCAGCTCCTCCCGAGGGGCAGCTCCGACCCCTGCTCTGGGGCAGGGACAGCGCCCAGGGAGCGGCTGGAGCTGGGCCAGGGCAGGCTCAGGCTGCAGAGCAGGGAAAGGTTCTTCCCCCAGAGGGGCTGGCACTGCCCAGGCTCCCCAGGGAATGGGCACGGCCCCGAGGCTGCCAGAGCTCCAGGAGCCTTTGGGCAGCGCTCCAGGGATGCCCAGGGGGGATTGCTGGGCTTCAGGAGCTGCATCCATGATCCCTGTGGGTCCCTTCCCACTCAGGACATTCCAGGATTCTGTGCCCATGGCCATGGGCAGTGCCCCGTTGGTGCAGCTGGCTGTGTCCTGGGGAAGGCCCTGCAGAGGGACACAGTCACAGGCCTTGTGACACTGGCACTGGACACTTCTGTACCTGCTTTAAAGAAAACAACCACAAACCAAACAAAAATGAAGAAAAACCCCACCCCAAACAGAACCCCTGTGCCTCTGCTTTCCATGCTGCTGATGCCTGGGAATTCCCCAGGGAATGGGCACGGCCCAAGGCTGCCAGAGTTCCAGGGATGCCCAGGGGGGATTGCTGGGGGTCTGGGCAGGGCAGGGGCTGGGCTGGGCAATCCTGGTGGGTCCCTGGAGCTCAGGATGTTCTGTGGCTCCATGATTCCCACTGCAGGACCCCCACCCAGGTTTCAGGACCTCGCAGGTGTTGCTATCTCCTCACAGACCCTCTGTGGGTCTGGGCTGTGCTGGAATGGGGCAGTCCTGCAGCAGCCCTGGAGCAGCCAAAGGCCCAGGAGAAGCTCTCCAAGGTGATGCTCCCTGGATGTTGGACTGGATGATCCTGGTGGGTCTCTTCCAGCTCAGGATATTCCATGATTCAACCTGAACCCAGCAGATATTTTTGGAAGCACCACAGACACCAGATCACTGAACTAAGGTTGGAAAAGACCTCCAAGACCATCGAGTCCCACGTGCTCTGTGGGGATGTTTGGTGCTGAAGCAGCTGCTTCACCTCCTGTCTGGGCATTCTCCCTCACAAGCCATAAAGGCAAAACAACTTTTTAAATTATTGTTTTCCACAGGAACTCTTTAGGTCTGGACAAAGCTCTCAGAGCTGGGTTGGTTCAAAGCCAGTTCAGTGCCAAGCCCAGCTCATCTCTGCAGGGTTCCCACAGCCCTGCAAGAAACAGCGGCGTTCGTCCCCACATCCTTTGGGGTCTTTGAAGCTCAGCTGTGCTTCCCAAACATCCCAAGCTGTGCTGCTCAGGTTGGTGCCTGCTCAGCACACGAGGGCTTTTCCTGGAGAAAAAACAGAATTCAGGCTCCCTTCTGCAGACGTGAATGAGCACGAGGGTGTAACATTTGCTCCATTTTCAATCTGGTGGGATTTATGGGAAGTGAAGACAATAATTGAGAAATATTTGGATGAAAGGCCTGGTTTGTGAAGGTGTTTTTGCACCTGGCATGACAGGCAGGTAGCAGCAGACATCTGGGCACTTCCAGCAGATTGCAGACAGGTACGTGGAGCTCCAGGTGCTCCTTGGAAATGTGAGCTGGGGGGCAGAGCCCCGGCCACAAAAGGTGGAGGAAATTCCTTGAGCCCAGATGCCCAAATCCTGAGGTTATCTTGAGCCTGTGGCTCCCCACCTGAGGCACGAGGGCTGTGTGTGACAGGGCTGATCCCTTCTGCAAACCAACCCCGCGCCGCGGCTCTGTCCCAGCCCTCGCCGGCAGCACCCCTGCAAAGAGAGCGGCCTTTTTTATACAAAATGATGTCATTTACTCGCCAGCCTTCCCCCGGGGTGAGCAAACACGGCTGCGTTGCCTTCCCCACGTCCAGGGGATCGTCTTTCAGCCCGCAGTGACCGGGATGAGGAGCGCAGGAACGGGAGCCAAGGCAGATTTATTGTATCACTGGCATCTGGAATGTCACACACAACTCTGACACAACTCTGAAACTTGGCACAGCGGGAATCTGGGCACTAACAGGTAATGCTGCTTTTGTGCTTCCCTGTTTTCTTTAGAATAATTGTTGCACTGGTACAGAGGTTAAGAACTTCCCTCTGTTTGCTTTATGAGCTCTATCTTTATTTTCTTGTTAATTTATCATTTGCACTCTTCCTGCTTTTCTCTGCCTGACACATTCTCTACACTGTAATTTTCATGGTGTGCCCACACGTACATTTTTTTATCTGCTCTGGCCTCTGTGCCCCCTCACTTCATGTCCTCTGTAAATACCTGTGCTCTCCCGTGCAGTTTCTTTGCTCCCACTCTTTTTTCCCCTCACACACCCCTGTGTGCATTTTGCATGAGCACGGAGAGGAATTCCCACTGCTGCTTGGACCAAGGGAATGTCAAATGCCCCAGACTTTGCCTGCAGGGCTGCAGTCCTCACCTGTTTTACTTCCACGAGCTGCTGTGAGCAGAAGCCCTGGCTCAGGAGCCGTTTTCCTCACTCTCCCTCCCTGCACTTCTCCTTATTTCCCTTTTCTTTCCCACATGCACGTGTTCCTGTGCATGAGACCTTGCTGTGCCTGCAATTGCCACCACCTTGCCCATGACAACAGGGTCATAAAAAGCTGAACTGCTCATGGTAAACAAATAAAATACACTCCCTTCCCCAAGCAGCTTTTGAGAACCTCTTGCAAAAGGGAAACGCGGTGATCTCACTTTCCTAAACAGCTCTCAGGATTTGCCATGCCTGGAGCTGCCATTCCAAGCTGGATCGGCGGTCCCAAGGAATTCAGGGTGCCTGGAAGCTCTGATCCATCCCTGGCATGGTCAGGACCCAACACTTCCCCAGAGGAATTTCCTGCTTCTGCCTGACACACCACAGGCAAGGTGAAGGGCTTTGCCTCCTCCTGGTGCTTGCCAGGAGGTGACTGTGCTTCACATGATTCCAGTTCTAAAAATGTGCAGATAATGTCAAATGTGCCACATGAATGTTGAAGCAAAATTAGACAGTGCTCAGGCTTATTTATTGCAAGAAATTTTAGTTGCTCAACATAGCGAAAGTCTTAAATTGATTTAGAGGAGAAAAAAAGATGAGAGAGAAAGCCGAGGCTGTCATTGCACGAAGTGAGCAGCAATTTCAAGTGAGTTTATCAATTTACATTTTTATTAAATTGAGTCAAATTAAGCCATTTCAAGTGAAAACTAGACTTTGATCTTAAGTTCTGCCCAGTTTGCGCAGTTTAAAGCATCCCTCGTGGCCGGGGGAGGTGCGGGGGTTCCCAGGGGGACGCTGCCTGCAGACCCCGCTGCGCCTTCACCCGCAGCCCCAGCCCCGCTCGGGAGCCCTCGGGGCACACTCCGCACCCCCTCACCGCATCCCCCGGGGACTCTTCCCACTCCGGGGCATTTTCTGCCCGGAGCTCCCCAGGCAGAGGCGCCGAGGAGCGCTCCAAGGAGGAGCGGGGGCTCCGCGCCGCCCCACGCGAGCCCGGCGTTCCCCGGGGGCGGAGCGGGTGACGCGCCGGGCCGGAGCTATAAAGCACCTGCCGGGCACCGCCGGCTCCAGACGCAGCGCGGCGGCTCCGCTGGAAGAGCTGGGACGGGAGGAAAAGCAGGAAAAGCGCAGGAGAAGCCCCAAAGCTCCCAGCGCAGAGCCGCGGTCATGGGCAGCCACCCCTGCGTGCTGCTGGCGCTCGCCCTCTGCGCCCTGCTGGAAGCCGGTGAGCCCCGGGCTGGAGCGGGGCACGGTGCCCCGGGGGTGCCCGCATGGGAGTGGGGGACCCCCTGCACCTCCTCGGCGCGGGGAGGGGCCGGGGGTGCCCGGGGGTGCGGGACCCTCACTCCGAGGAGCCCCCGGCGCTGTGCGGGTCCCGGAGGAGCCGCAGCCGCTCCCGCGGAGCGGGGACATCGCCGCGACCCTCAGGGGGAGACACGGACAGGGCGCTCATCCCTCCCTCCTTGTGCTGCTGCAGGTCTGGGCCGTGCCCCGCCCGAGTCGCACCTGGCCGCGCCGCCGAGGAGCAAGCGATGTTCCTGCAACAGCTGGCTGGATAAGGAATGCATCTACTTCTGTCACCTGGACATCATCTGGGTCAACACACCTGGGTGAGCAGGAGCGCGGCGCTCGGGGCGGCTCTGCTGATGGGCAGGGGCTGTTCCTTCTGCTGCAGCAGGGTGGGAAAGGGTCCCGGGGCTCTGGGGCTCCGGCAGCACCTGCTCCAAGGTGCACGCTCAGCCCAGAAGGGGACAAACTGTGCTGCTGCTGCTGCTGCTGCTGCTGCTGCTGCTGCTGCTGCTCGGGTGTTTGTCCAACCCCCGGGGGCCGGGGTGAAAGCACAGGGCGCTGCTTCCCCGCGGGCTCGGCTTTTCCTGCGGTTTGCACCTCTGCAAGCCCGGAGCAACACCGAGATGTTGTGGCTGCAAGTCAGGAAAGTTCCTCTCCCCGCTCGCACACGGTAACGCTGGCGGCCGCCTGCCAGTGTTGTTAATGAGACCGTGGTGGGCTGGCACTGCCAAGTCCTGCCCTCAGGAATGCCGAAGCAGCTTTCCCAGCGCTTCCAGACCAATGGCCATCGCACTGGAGCACAACACACGCGCTCAGGTGTGGTTATAATCGTGCTGGCTGACATGCATTTACAACTCGCTGCTTGCTCGGGGAGTAGTTGTAGTCCCTGCCAATCCTGCAGCCTCTGGGAGAGGAGATTGCCATCAGAGATGGAACGGGAGTGTGCTCGCAGCTCTGGGAGCAGGCTGTGAACACGAGAACCTGCTCTGGCCCCGAGACACCGCGGGCTGTGCCGTGCCCTGTGTGTTAAACCTGCGGGGAAGGAGAGCACGGACAGCTGAGCCGTGCTGGGCTGGGCCAGCCCTGCTCCTCCGGAGCTGTGCCGCCCATGGCAGCCCTCACCCGGGCACCTGGGCTGCTGCAGGGAGAGCAAACCCCCGTTCCCAGCCAGCACAGAGCAGCCATCCCCAGGCAGGGAGGGGTGAGCTGGGACAGGGGCTGGAGTTTAAAGGCTCAGACCTATCAGTGACCTTTTCACCGTATGTCTATAGATGAGTCTTTTATTAGCCTGGCACTGGCTTGGCTGCCTCCCAGGACCCTGTTATAATAAACCTGTGGGCCAATAAAAAGCTGCTGGTGTGGCTGAATTCCTTTGTTTTTCCCAGGCACACGGCTCCCTACGGCCTGGGCAGCCCGCCGAGGCGGCGCAGGAGGTCGGCGGGCAGGTGCGAGTGCTGGCACCCCAGGGACAGCTCCTGTGCCACCTTCTGCCAGGGCAGGCCTGGGTAAGAGCTGGGGGCTGCTCAGGGGGGACACAGGCAGGGCTCAGGAGCCGTGGTGTCTGCTCAGCTCTCTGGGGACGGCTCTGCCAGCAGCTGGCACTTGTCTGGGGGCTTTTCCTCCCCTCCCGAGAGCCCTGGCAGTGTGGCTGGGCGGTTTGGGTGCGGGATGATCCCTTCAGCAGTGCCACCTCCAGCCCCGCTGCTGCCAGGAGGCTGGGGGAGCCCTGGGCGCGCTGGTGGGAAGGGGGAGCTCGCCTGGGGATGGGACAAAGTGAGGGTGTGGATTTTTGGGACGCCAGTGTCCCCTGCTCAGAAGGGAGAGCTGGCAGCATGTGGGGATGGGACAAAGTGAGGGTGTGGATTTTTGGGACACCAGTGTCCCCTGCATGGTTCAGAGGGGAGCAGAGCAGGACTGTTCCGAGCTGGGACTCAGCAGCCAAATGTCCTGTGGCCACCTCAGTTCATGGTGCATGTGGGGTCTCAGCTCAGCTTCAGCCACGCTGCTGAAGGGAGGGGGAGTCTCTGTGGGTATCTGTCATTAGATAGGCCAGGCAATAGTTACAATCCCCAATCATTAAATATGCCTGTGAATAGAGGAGCTCTGGCACGAGGGAATAGCAGTCAAAGCGAGCCCTGAATAGCTCCCAAATAGCTGCAATTAACCCTTCAAAGCCGTGCATTCAGCTGTCTGTCACAGGGCCAGGCTCCCCCTGAGCTCCCCGCGGGCTGTGGGTGGCTCAGGCCTCTCTCTCCTCTTGCTCTTTAGGTACCCCCAGAGTCTGAAGCTCCCCACGAGCTCTGGAGCATCAGCGAGGTCTCTGCAGAGCGCTGCCACGAGGCCTCCCCATCACGGGCTGCTGAGAGCTCTCAGGTGAGCAGGGCACCTCACCCCACCCTGAGCATTCCTTATGAGCACTTGAAAATGTGTGGCCGTGGCTCCAGGCTGCAGTTTCCACTCGGATCTGACCTTCTGCCACCTGCCTGCCTCCTGCTGTCCCCTTTCAGCAGGGAGACCTGGCTGTTCGTGCTCTCTGTGGCACTGAGGGCTCCATCTGAGGCAGCCAGGGCTGGGCTCCCCAAACCAGAGCAATGTCACATAAAGTGTAATCCTTGGTTGGAGAGGGGAGTTCCTCTGATGTGGGACAGGCAGATGGGTGATGGACAGAAGAGGGAGAGGGGGATGGCATCATGTAGGAAGAGAATTTATTGGGCAGCAACTTTGGAGCAAAGGACAGAGCTTTTCTAACCCCACATCAGGGAATTGTGAGAGAAATGACAACTCCAGGAGTGCAGCTGAGCTAAGGGGAGGTGGCAAATTAATGAATTGGTGGCAATTAAATCTGAGACAATGAGGACACTTTCTGAAAGGCAGATTTGGGGAAGCAGGACTTTGGGTCATCCTTGAATCCTCTGCCACCTCGTTGGGCTTGATGGAACTCCACTGTGCTTCAATCCAGCTGTGGACAGAAATTCCTGCTCTTCCTCCCCCCATCTCCTGCCTCCCAGAAAATCGTGGTGAGGGGTAGATAAGTGCCATAATATGGGGTACTGAGGAGGGGGCAGATGGGCTGGAGAGTGACCACGGTGTCCCTTCTGCTCCCAGGGACCTCAGGGTGCCCAGCCCGCGCTCCAGCAAACGCCAGCAGCGTTCCCGGAGGGACGCACGGCCACCGGCTCTGCCGTGGGAAAAAAACATCTGGAAGAAGAAGAGATAAGAGACAGGTGCACACCAAGCTCACCAGAAGAATTTGGAGTCCTGTGGGTGCCACCAGCTCCGCTGACAGTTGTTAGAGCTGAAGGGAAGGCCGTGAGTGGAAGGGAAGAAGTGGAATTCTCCGTGTTTCTGCTGCATGAACCAGCACTCAAGGGACTGCTGTAAAGGGAAAAACCGTCTCTCCACACAGTCAGAGAAGTGTCCTGGAGCTGAACTGTGCCTTTTTGGATCAGGCAAGGGTCGTGCTGGAGCGGCAGCAGCTGGACCCTGCCCGGGAGCCTCGGCAGGGCCCCGGCCCACGCGCGGCGGGTGCATCACAGCCGGGGGCTCTGGCAGTGCCAGCCCCTCACTGGCCGGGGCTGCTCTGCCTCGGAGCTGTCTGGGCCAGCCTGGCCCCCTTCAGGGGCTTTGGCTGCTCACTGCAGTCAGGGATGAGCTCCCCCCAGCCTGAGCCACATTTGCACTATTGTCTCCTGTCAGTCCGTGCCTTTGGACGAGGCTCCCGTGGTGGAACAGCTCCCAGTTTGCACTGAAAGTTTATTTCATCATCACCTGGAGGCAGCTGAGCAGCCAGGGGCACTCGCTGGCTGAGAAATCACTGGGGTGGATTTCCACTGAGGTCCTGGCTGTGGCTGAGGTGGAGGATCAGGTACCCCAGGGTTGGCAACAAGCCCAGGTGTGGCTGCTGTGGGGCTGGGTTTGAGCAGGAGCCCCCAGAGCCAGGGGAGGGTGAGCAGAGCCCTGCTCTGGGTCAGTGACCCCATCTCATGCCCTTGGACCTACCCTCAGTGAGGACCCCCAGCTCCTGAATATCCCAGCTTTCTCCCAGCTCTGCCTGGAGGGAAAGGCTTGGGCAGAGAGGGCAACAAAGCCTGGCTTAGGGCAGCTCTGGGTCGGGCTCTGGGCATAAATGACAGCCAGGGGTAGCAGGTCACTGTGGGAAGGGAAACCTGGGCAGGGAGTGCCTCAGGTGAGGGGCAGCCGGGTAGGGATGGTGTGGAGGGAAGGAGTGGTCGGAACAGGGGGTGGAACTGGGAGATCTTTAAGGTCCCTTCCAACCCAAACCCCCCGTGATTCTGTAAGGGAGCACAGCCCTTAGGCTCAGGTTTAAACCCAGATCTGCTAGCCCAGGGGAGGGAAGGAAAAATTTGGGAAAATCACTGAGCCCAGGGCCTGGAAACCAACCTTGCAGGCAGCAGCCTCAGGCTCCCGAGCTGTGTCACAAATGCACTTTTGTTTGCCTGGGCAGGGCAGGTAAAAACTGCTCTCCACTGCTGGCTCCTCTGCTGCCCACACCAGGATTGCACAGGAGCTTTGGAAAGGCTGCTTGAAGTTGGTGGAGGACCAAAATCTGTGGCTGTTGCAAGTGTAGTCCCAATGGACGAGAAAAAGAATTCCTTGATTTTGCTTTAAGCCCTGGAGAGGGGAAAAATAAGACCAATTGATTGTATTGTGAATGAACCAGCAGATTAATCACTTGGTCCCCAAAGCTGCAGAGAATCTGTTGTTATCTTTGACCTTCTGAAGGTTGGAGTCACTCTAAAAAGCCAAAAGAAGAAAATCCTGTAAGGGTTTGTTCCAGAGGAAATTTTGCACATGGTTTAATGTGAGTAATTTAAAATAAAACTACTGCTGTAAAGTACTCTGTCAATCTCCTCGTGTGTGTAATGTCCCACCCTTAAGTGACTTATTGCACACCTGCCATATGTAGCATCCTGAAATCTGTATATTTATTTAAATCTATTGATTTTTTTTTTAGACAGTAATTTTCAAGATATAATTTGTAATAAATAATGACAACAGTCAATGGTACTTTCCTTCCTTATTTGGTGGCTGGGTGGTGGTGGGTGAAGTGAAAGGAATCCAGCTGGCCAAAAGGAATTATCCCAACCTTTCCAAGGATAAATATCTGTTATTGGGATAGTTAGAATGGTCCTGGGCATGTTTCAGTTCATGGTGAGTCCATCTGGAATCCACCTGGCTGACTTAAACATTCCTGAACTTCAACACCTTCTTCCTTCCCGGATTTCCCTGGGAGCAGGGATGGGAAGTTATCCCCAGGTGTTGTGGATGTGGGACCAGTTTGGATCCTGGTGCTGAGGGATCCTGGAGGTGTTTGCCCATGGCTGAGTCCAATCCTTCCCCAGCCCTGTGGCTGTGGGGTCAACGATCGGGGACAGAGCTTTAGATCCGGGAAGGGATCATTTTTTAATTATTATTAATGATATTAATATTTTTTCTCATTATTATTATTATTACTGCAGCTCAAAAGCCATCATCTCTAAAGGATGATGTGAAGATGCTGGAGGCTCAGGAGGGGCTCCAGCCTTTCTTATTCCTGATTTTCCTGGCTGTGCTGCCTCTCCCATGGCCAAGCCTCCACCCCAGGGCTTGGTGTGAAAACCAGAGTCCTTCGGATGTTTCTGTGACAATAAATCATTGTTCCAGGGACTTTAATGGTAAAAGTTCGTAATAAAATCTGGACATGATTTTCTGAGCCTGAGAGGGTTTTCCAGCCTGGCAGGGGCTGATCTGTTCCCAAGGGAAAATCTTTTGGGCAACTTCTCTTTCAAGGAGAGTTTTTGTAAGTAGGTTTTTGTCACTGTGATGCACGACACAGAGAGAGTTGGGATGCAAGGAGCCTGGTTTTCCTTGAGGCAGAGAAGCCTTTATTTGAGCTTTCCAGCCCTTTTTACAGAGTGTTCCAATTCATTTAACAGGACTGGCCAGAGGCACCACCTCTCTGGTCCCATTGGTGGAACAAGAGAGAAAAACACACTCTGGACACCTGTTCCCCTTATTTTGGGAACTTCCATCTACGTACAAAAACAATCCTTGAAGAAGAGTTTTCCCAACAGCTTTCCCTTGGGAACATCTCAGCCACTGGCAGGCTGAGAATTTTCCTCTAGCCCAGAAAATCATGTCCTCAGGGTTTGGTTCTCAGAACAATGTCAGACACATGTTCTGAACGGGTTTTTCTCTTGTTCCACCACTGGCACCAGAGATGTGGTGCCTTTGGCCAGTCATGCTGACCTGGATCAGAACACTTTATAAAAAAGGGTGGCAAACCCTGAAATAAGGGCTTCTGCCTCACTCTGGGAAAAACCCATGAATCCATGCTCCTATTTCGTGTCTTCCAGCGACAATAAAAATGACCTGAAATTACAGGTAAAAGGGGGAAATACCTTGACCTGCTGCAGCTTTCCCAGGTGATGTGTACAATATCCATGGGGAAATTCTCCCCTCTTCTGCTCAGCTGCACTCCCAACAAGCCTGGAGTTGTGCCTGCTGTGGTTCATTTCTATCCCACTGGGGCTGATTGAGGGAAATGAGGATTTTGTGCATTTCCCAGGAAAGATTTACCCACCCTCTGCAATGCCCACGGAGTCAGCCCTAGGTTTTTGTCTTCCTGAAGTCCTAAAGAAACTTGGTCTCAGAGGGAAAAATATCCCAGTTTGGGATGCTCAGAGGGTCCTGGCACCACATTTTGGGAGGTGGGACCATAGGAGATGCTCTGCAGCTCTTCCACATGTCTGGTCTTGGAGCAGAGGGAAAATCTGAAATAATCATTGGGGAGGAGGGGTCGTTTGAGAGAATTCTGGCGCCCTAATATCAGTTAACAGAAGAAATGTGGACCTAGGAATAAATGGGAAATATTCCAGGGACGTTCCCCCACATTCAAGTGGGGACACTTCGGGCTCAGCAGTGAGACCCAGAGAAAGGAATCCTGAAAAGTGCCCTGATCCCAAGAGCTCAGCAGAGCTCCTTGCTGGGATGTCCTACAACCCCTCAGTGCCACCAAGGGCTGAGGGACAACCTGAGCCTGGCAGGGGCCTGGACTGGTGCCAACCTCTGAGCAAAGCCATGGGCACAGCTTTAATTATGAGCCCTAATTAGGTAACACCCGAGGGAAGAAGATGCTTAAGAGCATCTTAATTAGGGTGAAAAGGGTTAGGAGGGGACTGAGCTTATTCTTGAGGTTATTGAATTTGCTGATAAAGATGAGCTGAAGGAGGCATATTTCATAAATTCTCACAGGTAACAGGATGGAGCAGAATAATAAAACTTCATTGAAGTGGAAAATCCAGGAAATCAGGCACCTTCCAAAGGCAGTTCTGGGTATAAGTGACGGGGCATCCTTAATGAGATCCAGCTTTTCCCCTATTGACAATTCCCATCAAAATGGACATCTTGTGGCCTGCATGTGGCTCTCCCATTTCTCAGGAATTCCTGGAAAAAAAATCCCTTCCCTGATGGCCCACAGGCAGCAAACTTCCCTCCTGCACTGTGGGACAGTTCTGGCCTCATCAGCAATATTTCTTTGATGGGGCTTTGTTTCCTTTGAACATTTGTTGAGAGGGTTCTGCTTGGGAGAAGACGTGACATCAAACAGGATGGAGTTGGAAGAAGCAGCCCTGGAGCAGCCAGACCTGTGGGTGAGACTCTGGCAGGCCACCAGGACCATGGAGATTTTGCAGGTAAACTTTGCCACAGAAATGGCTTTTGGTGATTTTGGCTTCTCCTCTGGGGTGGGCAGGGAGAGGGGAGGAGTTGGAGGAGGAACCTGCAGTGGTGCCAGTCAGATTCAGGGATCACACAGTTTATAATTGTATTAATTAGCTATGCTGGGTAACGAGTGAGCACCAGGCAAGCACATCCTGGATCCCACAGGAGAAACTTCCCAGGCTGTGCTGGGGACTGGAGGGAGGTGCCAGTGGCTCAGGCTGTGCTGGGAATTGTCCCTCCTGAGTCCCTTGGAGCACAGCCTGGGAGGCAGGGTCTGAACCTTGCTGAGCATCTGCTCCCGTGAATTAGTGGGATAAAAATTCTCCTCCAAAGGGGACAATGACAAAGCTGACCTGAGATACTTTCCCAGACTCTGGGATCTCATCTTGCCTGTGGCGGGGCTGTTCTGGCAGCAGCCACAACTCAGAGGCCCCACAGAGGCTGGAAAACCCAACTGGGAGTTGTGGGAGCCCTCACAGAGACTGGAAAACCCAACTGGGAGTTGTGAGAGCCCCCACAGAGACTGGAAAACCCAACTGGGAGTTGTGAGAGCCCTCACAGAGACTGGAAAACCCAACTGGGAGTTGTGGGAGCCCCCACAGAGGCTGGAAAACCCAACTGGGAGTTGTGGGAGCCCTCACAGAGACTGGAAAACCCAACTGGGAGTTGTGAGAGTCCTCACAGAGACTGGAAAACCCAACTGGGAGTTGTGGGAGCCCCCACAGAGGCCAGAACTCCCTCTCCCATCTCCCTCCAAGGGCAGCGATGTCCCCTTGGCACCTCCTTTCGCTCTGACCCCATTTGCCCATCACCTGCAGTGTGTGGTACCCCATAAGTCCCCCTGGCGCCTTTTTGGGTTTTCATCCATGAGAATCTGGGCGTCTCCATCCCAACGGCGGGACCGCCATGGTTCGGATCCGGGGTGGGGCAGGAGCCTCTCCCGGGGATTTGATGGCAAATCTGAGCTGCTGCTCTGTGACTGTTGTAAAAAGGGAATAATTCTCCCTCCAGCTCCGCTGCAGCAGGAGGAGGAGGGAGCACACACGGAGCAATTAAGAAAAATGTCTTTGACCTTCAGCAACTTAATCAGTTGCCAGTGTTCTCCCTAATAGTGTGCTAATGGTTAAGTTCTTCTGGCTGCCATAAAAAAGTGCTATAACTGGAGGCTACAATAAAGTGCTGATCAACCCATCAAGTGAGTCAATCCAAAAGTAATATCTGTCTTTGTAATGACTGTAATAAAAGCCATGCCAAAGCCAGGAGATGACGTGAATAAGAATGCTGCTTAATTATGCTGGGCTGCTCCGCTGGGTGCCACACTCCCAACCTGCTCTTGGGTGACATTGCCACCCCTGCCTGGGGAAGCCAAACTTTCTATTTGTGTGGCCAGTGCTTCAAGCACAGTCCTGAGGGGTTTGGACAGATCTCCATCCGAGCCAAGCAGAGTTTTGGTGCAGAAAAAGGTGATGAATTTGGGTCGGGGCTGTTCATCCTGACAAAATGCAGGAGGGAGGCATCACTGCAATTCCCTTTGTGAGAGGCTGGGAAAGGGGACAGGGTTTATAAATTTTAGGCATCCTGGTGTTAAAGACAGCAGGGTGAAGGCTCCCTGTGCTAAAGAGGGATTGATGACAGGAAGCAGAAAGAGGAGAAAGTCGGGATCAATCAGGGAGACCCTTCCAGGCACTGGGGGGGGGATCTGAGGGGCTGGCAGAAGTTGAATCCCGACCGAGTGTTTGCCATGGAAGGCAGTGACCAAACACCCTCCAAAGGTCACCCCCACGTAGAGGAGCAGAGGGGCTGGGGGATCTTTCCCTGCCTGGTGCCTTGTCTTGATTTTCCTGGGATCTGGGGGCTCTCAGCACCCTCAGGCACTGCCCAGGGCAGGATGGAGCAAAACCCCCTCCACAAGCCAAGTTCTGCCTGTGCCGCCGCTGCAAAGGCACAGGTGAACAACAGAGCAAGCCAGCCCTGGGATCTGGAATCTGGAACCTCCCACCTGGGGACCTGTCCTGCTGTGCACGGGGGAGCTGGATGGAGCACGGAGGGACGGCTGGGAGCAGCTGCTGCTCCCGCTGCAAGGATGGCTCCTGTCTTCCTCCAAAACATCCCGGTGCCCCGGGATGCCTGCGAGCACAGGGGATGCCGAGGAGCAGCAGCTCAGCGTGGAGCTGGTGGCAAAGGCGCCGCAGCCTTTCAAGGAACGGTGGCGGAGCGGGTTCCTCCCCCGCCGCAGGGAAAACAGGATGCAGGCCACATTCCTGCTCACAGAGACAAGGCTTCCACAGCAGCACAAACACATTGCTCAGTTCCAATTAAACCCCGGCTTTATATCACCTTGCTGCTGATAAGACTTTGATTAATGAAAGAATTGTCTTTTTCTTCCNCCCAATAAAGTCCCTGGTGTTAATTGTTTTTTCCCCCTCTCGCATTTCTTGTTTCAAAGGCGCTTTCGAGGAGGGCTGCTGATTGTGCTGGAAGTTGTGTGGGAACACTTAGTCTCTTCCTGGTTTTGTTTTTTTGGGGCTCAGCGCTGCCGCTGAGAGCAGCAGGTCCAACAGACAAATCAGCGCAGCGAAATCCCGCCCTGGTGCCTCCCGATAAACAAGTGCAGATTCATGTGTTTGTCCATGACACAGAAAGCGCCAGAACAATCATTTGGTGGCTTGTGCCAGGCTTGTTTCCTCTGCAGAGCCGGCTTCCCCGGCCGAGCCTCAGGTGCGTAGCAACAGCTCAGCAAAACAAAAGCCAACCACGGCGAGGCTTTAGGAAAACATTATCCCGGTCCCAAGGGTGGGGCTCCGCTTGCCATGGGATCTGCCCAGCGGCCCGGGCAGCTGCTGAGAGCCGGGATCAGTAGCCAAGCTCCCGGGAAGAGCTGTGAGCCACGGGGCAGGCGGCTGCTGCTCCGCGGCCCGGGGTGATGCGCACGCGTGGCACACCTGGGGCACAGCGCTGGAACCTCCTGGCAAAAGCGGGGTTTGTTCGGTCATGCAAGAGCCTCTCCTTTGTGCCCTCCTGGGTGATGGCAGGCGGGAATGGCTCCATCGGCACCTGCGTGGGCCAGCCCCTGAGGGGCAGGGGTGTGAGCGCGGAGCCACGGTCAGGGGCTCTCACCTGATCTGCCTCTGCCCTGGCACAGGTGAGAAACCAGTCAGAAATCAGGTGAGAAACCATCAGGCCATTCAGATCCTGACTCAGGTGTGAACTCAGCTGAGAACTCAGGCCCTACAGACCCTGAGTCTGGTAGGGCTCAGGTAAAAACCCAGACCCTACAGAGCCTGATTCCGGTAAAAACTCAGGCCCTACAAACCCTTGTTCAGGTAAGAAGTCAGGCCAGCAGCCAGGCTCTGCAGACCCTGGCTCAGCTAAGTCTGGCTCTGCAGACCCTGGCTCAGCTAAGTCTGGCTCTGCAGACCCTGGCTCAGCTAAGTCAGGCTCTGCAGACCCTGGCTCAGCTAAGTCAGGCTCTGCAGACCCTGGCTCAGTAAGAACTCTGGCTCTGCAGACCCTGGCTCAGCTAAGTCTGGCTCTACAGACCCTGGCTCAGTAAGAACTCAGGCCCTGCAGACCCCAGCCCCAGCAGAGCTGACACCCACACCCAGCCAGGACCCATGGCACTCGTCCCAAGTGCCCTGGAGCATCTCTTTGGACACTGCCACCCCCCTGGGGACACTCACAGGAGTGTTGAAATGCCACATCCACGCCTGGCACCCGCAGCCTCTCCCCAGCGCAGGGAAAGCCCAGCCAGGAGCTCAGGGCACAGGGTGTGGGGGAGAGCAGGCAAAGCAGGGCCTGATAAAGCCAGAGGAGATTGCGAGCAGGGGAGGCACCAGCCAGGCTGGGCCAGGCTGAAGGTGTCGGAGTTAATGGGAGAAACCTCAGCTCAAGAGCCCTGCCTGGTGCACAGCCAGGTTCTCATGCTCGCCGTGCTGGGCTCCCCTGCAGGAAACTTTCAGCTCTCTGTGCCCTGGGCATCTCCTGGTTGGTGATCCTGAGCCAGTCCCCACCATCACATCTGCTCCAGCTGTGCCGTCCTGTCCCACTCACTGTCCCTGACTGTGCTGTTGGATTCCCCCAGTCAGGGTGGCTTTCCCCCCTTTTTTTCCCCCTTTTTTTCTCCCCTTTTTCCCACCTTTTATTTCCCCCTTTTTTCTCCCCCCTTTTTTCTCCCCCCTTTTTTCTCCCCTCTTTTTTTCCCCCCCTTTTTTCTCCCCCCGTTTTTTCTGCCTTTTCCCTTTCCTCTTCCATTTCCACATTTGAAGGTTTCCACACTTTCTTTGCACATCTCTTCCTATCTCCACCCCACTGCTCCACTTTTCCTTCCCCTTACTTTATCTCGCTACCTTTTTGTTATGACTACACTGATTAATTCTATTTTCTTCCTTTCACCTTTTCCTCTCCGCTTTTCCCTGCACTTTCCACGGGGGGCAAGTTTTTAGATTTAAGTAAAAAAAATGGGACAACAGCAAAGAAAAGGGATGTGG